>SKCR01038338.1:0-473872 GCA_019454045.1 Zanthoxylum bungeanum | reverse complement strand
GTTTTCCCCTCTTCATCTAGAATTAGATCGATCTTGATCTCTTTTGCAGATGCAAAAATGCACTCACCAACGGATATGCAGATTTGTACACCTTTTACATTCACTAACCACTCAATTAATACATTGTTGTCTGGCATCTAGGGTTTGGTCTCACAAAAACAGTGACCCTCGTTTCGCATGTTTTCATTTTTTGCATTTAAAAAATCATTCTATATTTTGATCAATAACATACAAAGAAACCAATCCCATAAATTCCAAAACTTATTTTGATTCTTGTTTTACTATTTTACTTTTTTTGCTTTATTTATCTTTGCACTAACTCATAAGAAATCCGCCGGCCATTTGCTGTAAATTCTTCTTTTTGTTACCGCAAATATAAATACTCTTATCCTTCTGTTTTCCACTAGTAATGATCAGCGTACTTAACAAATTTGTGTCCCTTAATTTTCAACAATAGAGGATTAAGATCAAAATAATATGAAAAAGGATGACATTTTGCTCACTCTTAATTAACAAATGATTTTATCATTTTGGTCCATGATAATTTTTTTATATGTAGTTTCATTTGTAATGTTAAATCAGTCACAGAAAAAATATAGTAGTTTCTTTTTTTTTTAGCTTGATGACTATTTAATTTCCATGGATCCATCCATATGAATGAGATTCGAACATTAAATCTCTTGTTTTTAGTCGAGATTCGAACATTAAGTTGACACTTACGAAAGTATAGTTAACAACTTCACCAACTAAACAACAAAAACAAAAAGATTATGCTTCTCTTAATTAAACTGCTAGCTAGCCCTTACTTTCCTCCAAAGAGGGAGAGAATAATATCGAATTTTGTATCAATGAAATTATCTTTCTAAATCACTTTTTTTCAACAGAAAATAAAATGAAGTAAATTAATGCACATCCCACTAATGCTTCAGATCTGACTTTTTTTTGTGTTGCCTTTCTTTTTGATCATGGTGTGCGGTGCCTTATTCTAGTATCTTACTCCATCTTCCCTTTTTGTGCTTACTTTAATGTCATTAGTTAAGTATTGTTTTAGGAAAATATTTACTTTTTAAGTTAATGGTAGGTAATGTAATCCATTATTGCTTTATTTTTTTTATTTTTTTTATATCATAAAAGTCTGAATGAACACTAGCTAAGTGGATGCAAATTGCCTCTATTTGAAATTTTTCTCTGGCTGCTGACACCTACAAACATGTAGACACAAGCGTGTGATTTTATTCATGTTTCAACTAATTAAGGATTCAGGAAGTGGGTTACCATTATTGCATTTGATAATCATATAAATATAAGTTGCAAAACCTTGTACGTATATTATTGTTAATTAAACCAACTAAATACTTTTAAAATATTATATTCTGTCATGTTAATCCAATTTATGGAAAATAATACTATGTAAAATTAACAATTAATGATGAGTATATCTACAGTCAACATATACAATGAAAGTCATACTGTTTATTACTTGATTAGTTTTTCATATAAGCTCATTCAAACCAGCTAAGAACAGTTCTAAATTAAATTAACAAGCTTCCCATAATTTAATTAATGCTGATGAAGACATATGTCCATCTTGTTAGACCAAGAAAATAGATTTTTTGAGCGTCACGCTAGTGAACTCTTTTGGCCATTAACACAAATTAAAACAGAAGATTTCTGTTAAACGAATGTCATATCATATCAATAACCAAATCGAAGAACAATTTACATATAAAGATATATACACTGTTTAATTTCTTTTCTTCTTCTCTTTATCTTTCTTTGTCCTAGTAGGGTGCCCTAAATATGGATGGTGTGCGTATCCCAAATTCTTCATACAAAAACTAGATAAATACTCTTTTTAGTCTAAAGGGTTTGATCCAATTACTAAATTAGTAAAATAGTATTTTGTCTGATATAATATTTAATTATATCAAACATGCAACAAGTAAAAAGTGGAGAAACATTAATAAGATTTTAACAGAAATTGATAACAGAGACGTTTTGATAATTTTTAAAAATATAATGACTGACTAGGTTATTAATCCAAACCCTGGGAACCAAAAGGAAATTTATCCTATAAAATTAGGTCAAGACAACAAATTAAAATGCACTTAAAAATTAATTAGTATATGTTGGACTCCAGAATGCAAAACGCGTAACGCGTTGCCAACTGCTAAAATGTGTGGAACTGTATCACACGTTTTGGCCCTATAAAAAATAGCCTCAATCCCATTTGTAAACCATCCCAAAATCAGTGAGCTAATATAGAGAGTAAAGAGTGTGTTTGAGAGGTTTTTTGTAAAGCTTTGAAAAAAGCTTTGTAATTCTTTTGTTGAGTAATAAAGAAGATTTTTCCTCTCCCTTCTCCTCTATTGTGAGTGTTTATATTACAACAAGTGGTATCAGAGTGCTAAGGTTACACGGAAGGATCCCGAAACTCAGAAACAGAGCTTCGGTTCGGAAAATCGGTTCCGACGAAAGTTGTCAAGGGATTCAATCAGAGTAAAGACAATGACTTTGATGAAATCTTCTCTCCAATTGTGAAGATGTCATCCATCAGAGTGGTACTCAGCTTAGCATGAAGCCTTGACTTGGAGATTGAGCAGATGGATGTCAAGACCGCATTTCTTCATGGGGATCTGGAATAAGAAATTTATATGGAGCAGCCAGAAGACTTCAGAGTCAAAGAAGACCATGTGTGCAGACTCAAAAGCCTCTATGGTTTGAAATAGGCATCGAGACAGTGGTACGTGAAGTTTGAGTCAGTTATGGGGGAGCAAGGATACAATAGGACTACTTCAGACCATTGTGTTTTCGTTCAGAAATTTTCTGATGATGACTTTATCATCTTACTGTTGTATGTAGATGATATGTCGATAGTTTGCTGGAATCAATCGATGATTGATGATTTGAAGCAGCAATTGAGTAAGTTTTTTGAGATGAAAGACTTGGAGCCAGCAAAATAGATTTTTGGCATCAGGATCGGTCATGATTGAAAAGCCAAGAAATTATATTTGTCATAGATGGAGTACATCGAGAACGTACTTCAGCGATTTCAGATGGACAAGGCTAAAGCGGTTAGAACTCCTCTTACTACCCATTTTAGATTGAGTACGAAACATAGTCCTTCTACTGAGAAAAAGAATGAGGAAATGAAACAGGTTTCATACACCTCAGCAGTGGGAAGTCTCATGTATGCCATGGTGTGCACAAGGACAGATCTAGCACACGCAGTTGGATTGGTCAGCCGATTTATGTCAAATCCAGGAAAAGAACACTGGAATGCTATCAAATGAATAATGCGGTATCTTCGAGGCACATCCAAAATGAGACTTTGTTTTGGAAGCAATAAGTCAGTGTTAATGGGCTACACCGATTCAGATATGGCAGGTGATGTGGATACCCGTAAGTCTACTTCGGGGTATCTAATTACTCTCTCAGGGGGAGCTGTGACATGGCAGTCAAGGTTGCAGAGATGTATTGCACTCTCTATAACAGAAGCAAAATTCATTGCAATAACAAAAGCTTGCAATGAATTACTATGGATGAAGAAATTTATCCAGAAATTGGGTTTCAAGCAGGAGAAGTATACTTTATACTGTGATAGCCAGAGTGATATCTACCTTGGTAAAAATTTTACTTTTCACTCGAGGTCTAAAGATATCGATGTGAGGTATCACTGGATACGGGACATCCTGAGTTCAAAAGCTGTTAGAACTCAGAAAGATTCACACCAATGATAATAGTGCCGATATGTTCACAAAAGTCTTACCGAATGAGAAGCTTGAAATCTGTCGTGTCATAGTCGGGATAACAAAACTCTTCATACAGTCAAAGTAGAGAGATACAGAGAACTACGATTGGCTTGATCCCAACTCAGGGTACGTAGGCGGTCATACAGATGCAGCCAGGGGTTGATCCTTTTGAGGATCTGGTTTGATGATTGATGGTCGGCTCAGATTTTAGGGCAAATCTTCACCGAGTGAGAGATTTGTTGGACTTCAGCATGACTCCAGCATGCAAAACGCGTAACGCATAACGCGTTGCCAACTGTCAAAATATGTGGCACTGTAGCACACGTTTTTGTTGGCGACTTGGTCGCATAATCATTGTAATTGGTTTTGATGACGTCAACATGAGAAAGAAGACTTTGACGTGCAAATACGAAGTAATACAAAAAGTGTCGAAGCATATGAGGTGAAGAGCGAGAATGTGAAGACTTGCGGCAAATTGAAGAAAACATTGCGAAGTCTTAGCTTAGGATTTAATTTGTAATGTGAGATGTAATATTCAAGTGCCTAAGCTCATAGGGATCATGCACATTCACTTAGATGCATTAGGGGCATGTACAAAATGCATTAAAACCTTAAAATCTGCATTTTAGTATTTAGGGAAGCCTTCTGGAACCGGCATGGACCTTACTGGTCCCTTACCGGTCATTAAACCGGCCCTCCCATGTTTTGCATGCCTACTGAAACCGGGCCATACCGTGCCGGTATCCATGCCGGTATTGGCAAAGAAATCATGCTCTCTGGAACCAGCACACTCCTTACCGGTTTCCATACCGGTTTTCTCGCCGGTCTAACGGCTAGTTTTTCGAACGTTATATAGCCGTTGGGAGATATTGAAACCCTAGACCGGCATGCCGGTATCCTCGCCGGTTTGCTCGCCGGTCTCGGCAGTGTCTCTAGGGACAATTTTCATTTTCTATATAAATGAGTCCCAAATTCGTTTTTGTTGTGACTTGCACCTTCATATCATTTCTTAGAAAGCAAAAACAAGAGTGTCTTAAATCTTCAAATACATTAAACACTCAACCAAGCTCACACACAATCTTCATTACATTTAGTGAGCTTAGATCACTTGGGTTTGCAACTCACACAATCTTCTTAATATTTGTGAGTGCCCAAGTGTGTTTCAATTCTTCTTTATCAAAAACACTTGTGGTTTGAGAAATCCCATTGTTTGGGTATTTTGTAAAGGTTTGTGAGTGAGCCTACGAAGAAAACTCAAACTTGTAAAAGGTTCGGAGTGTGCCTTGGCGGAAAACTCTTGGTTACGAGTGAACCACGGAAAACTCGATTCTAGTGGAAATCTTCAAGCGAGGCTTGAGGGAGTGGACGTAGGCACGGTTTGCCGAACCACTATATATCGCCGTGTCGTATTTCTCTTTCCCTACTCTTTTATCCACTTGCAAGTTTATTTACATTTACATTATTGAATAGAAACTTGCATATAGGCTATTTATTTGAATAGAGAAACTTGGCCTAAAACTTCCACTTGGTAATAAGAGCTTAAAATCGGCAAAGCTTTTATATTTCCGCATTTATAGCGATAACCCAATTCACCCCCCCTCTTGGGTATAGAGATTCTTTGTCGCTATTGCTTGTAGGTAATTTCAGTTGGTATTAGAGCGAGGTATTCTCAAGAAAGACTTGACCGTCCGAGAATAGATCATGGCATCTACAAGCAACTCGTCAAATCTTGCCGAGGGATTTTCAACAACTAGACCTCCATTTTACACCGGAACAGACTACAATTATTGGAAGATGAGAATGCTAAATTATCTCCTTGCCGTAGATCCGCAATCTTATTTGGTTATCACACGAGGTGCAAAAGGACCAACAAAAAGGGATAGCAATGAGGTTGAGATTCCGAAGCCAAGTTTGGAATGGGATAATGAGGATGTAAAAATAGCCTCACAAAATGCTAAGGCACTCAACCAACTTCTATGTGCCATTGATCGGGATCAAGTAAGCAAGCTTCCGGAATGTGGAAACGCATATGATTTATGGAAGTCTTTGGAAATGGTCAATGAGGGCACAAGCCAAGTGAAGGAATCGAAGATCAACCGGTTCATGTGCGAATTGGACAATTTCAAGATGGAATCCGGGGAAGAAATCGATCACATGATTTCGAGGTTTACGGTCATCATCAATCATTTGGGAGCCTTGGGAAAAGTCATCGGGACATCGGATCAAGTGAAGAAAATTTTGAGATCACTCCCAAAAGAATTTAGAAGCTACACATCCTCCATTAGAGAAGCAAATGACATAAACACATTGAAGATGGATGATTTGGTCGGAAAATTGCTTGAGTACGAAATGGAAATCAAAATGGACAAAAAGGAGGAAGATGAGAAAAGGACAAGGAAATCCTTGGCCTTAACAGCAAGAAGAAAAGATGAGTCAAGCTCAAGTGAAGAAGAAGATAGTGATGATGAGTTGGCTCAAATAAACAAGAACTTGAAGAAGCTTCTTAAGTCCGTAAATAAAAAGGGAAAATCAAAGACGGATGAAAAGAATGAAGAGAAGTGGCCGCGGAAGAACAAGAAAATTATTTGTTATGAATGCAACAAACCGGGTCACATAGCTACCGATTGCCCATTGAGGAAAATGAAAGGAAAATCGAAGAAAAAGGCAATGAAAGCAACTTCAACTTGGAGTGATAGCGATTCTAGCTCATCCGAGGAGGAAGAAGAGGTTCAAGCTAAAGAAAGAACAAATCTAGCATTTATGGCTATCACAGATGAGGACATCCGCTTTGAAATTGAAGAAGAAAGCGAAGAAGAAGAGGTACACAATTCTGAATTACTTGATGCTTTTAATGGTTTAAAAGAATTGTGTGATATGCTTAAAAAGAAATTAAAATTGGTCAAAAATGAGCATGCTACACTTAAAATTGAACATGCTACTAGTATGGATAAAATTCATGTTTTAGATAATGATATGATATGCTTAAAGGCTAAACATGAGAAAGAAATTGCATGTTTAAATGATGAAAATGCATGTTTAAATTTGAGAAAGCTAGAACTTGAAAATGCCATATCTAATATGCCATCTAGCTCTAAGACATGTGATTGCGAATCTATATTAAATGAAAATGTCTTATTAAATACTAAGATTGTAGATTTGCAAAACATACTTAGCAAATTCACTTTGGGACATAAAAATTTTAATATGCTTATTGGATCCCAAAAATGTGCATTTAAAAGAGAAGGATTAGGATATAGGCCTTATATTAAAAGAAAATTTTTGAAGAATTATTTTGTTAAGGCATCATATTCTCATGCTAAAAATAAAATAGATGAAAATGCCACATGCCATGCTTGTAACAAAAAGGGACATAAAATTTTTGAATGCATGTATATGAATGTGAATAAGAATGCATGGATTCCTCAAGGAATCAAAATTAACCCCAATGGACCCAAGAAAGTTTGGGTACCAAAGTGTAATTGATAAATTTGTAGGGGGAGCTTTGGGAATGGATCTTTAAAGAGAATTACAAAATTGATCCCAAAAGCTCAAAGAAATGAGGATTCGCAACCGTAAAGGTAAACTCCGTACACACGGAAACATTGGTACCGTTTCCTCTAAATTGTAGTGTATGCTTATTTTTCAAATTGGTTAATATTTTTTTAAGCATACAAAGTGATTAGGCAATGTATTAAACTTCTATTGGTATCGATTTTCATTTGATATCACTAAGTGCCTTAATCATATATTTAAACCCTTATTCTATTTCAATTGGTATCACATGAAATTTATTGAGTTAAATGCAATATATGTGATCACTTGATTGAATATGCCTTGCCATTTGAACTAATTGATTGAAAATGAAATGCATGTAAATTGGCATAATCTTAGATGAATATCATGAAATGTATGTATTAGAACATAATTGAATAATCATGAAAAGCATGGATCTTGATTGTTTAGTAATTGGTAAGATATTCATAAGAAGACAATCATTAAAATGCATTGAAGTCATTGGTTTTAATTGGTATCATGATATATAATGACTCTTTTTGAAAGAATGCTTAAAAGTGATATGATATTCAAATGGATTTATTGATATATATTTTTTAATTGGAATCAAATTTGGGGAGAAATCATGATTAAGATGCTCTTAGCTTGTAAATGGTATTCATGAGAATCTATCTTTTGAAAAATACTATTTTATGCATGATTTTTGATTTCTTATGGCAAAAAGGGGAAATGCCAAATGTGCATATTTTTTTTTGCACACATCTATTGGTATCTCATTTTAGAACTTAATTTTGCTTCTCCACTTTTTGATAATGTCAAAGGGGGAGAAATCATTAGAAATGAGATTAAAACTTGTTTTACCCTCACCCTTGGTTTAAGGGGGAGTAAATGTTCTAATGTGTTTGTCAAGTTGTTATAGAGCTATATTAAAGACAATCACACATTGAGGGGGAGCTTATGTTGAGGGGGAGCAAAATTGGCAAAATTGGACTCCAAGAAGCTCTCAAGTTGCAACAAGTTTTAAGGGGTTGCCATCATCAAAAAGGGGGAGATTGTTGGCGACTTGGTCGCATAATCATTGTAATTGGTTTTGATGACGTCAACATGAGAAAGAAGACTTCGACGTGCAAACACGAAGTAATACAAAAAGTGTCGAAGCATATGAGGTGAAGAGCGAGAATGTGAAGACTTGCGGCAAATTGAAGAAAACATTGCGAAGTCTTAGCTTAGGATTTAATTTGTAATGTGAGATGTAATATTCAAGTGCCTAAGCTCATAGGGATCATGCACATTCACTTAGATGCATTAGGGGCATGTACAAAATGCATTAAAACCTTAAAATCTGCATTTTAGTATTTAGGGAAGCCTTCTGGAACCGGCATGGACCTTACCGGTCCCTTACCGGTCATTAAACCGGCCCTCCCCTGTTTTGCATGCCTACTGGAACCGGGCCATACCGTGCCGGTATCCATGCCGGTATTGGCAAAGAAATCATGCTCTCTGGAACCGGCACACTCCTTACCGGTTTCCATACCGGTTTTCTCGCCGGTCTAACGGCTAGTTTTTCGAACGTTATATAGCCGTTGGGAGATATTGAAACCCTAGACCGGCATGCCGGTATCCTCGCCGGTTTGCTCGCCGGTCTCGGCAGTGTCTGCAGGGACAGTTTTCATTTTCTATATAAATGAGTCCCAAATTCATTTTTGTTGTGACTTGCACCTTCATATCATTTCTTAGAAAGCAAAAACAAGAGTGTCTTAAATCTTCAAATACATTAAACACTCAACCAAGCTCACACACAATCTTCATTACATTTAGTGAGCTTAGATCACTTGGGTTTGCAACTCACACAATCTTCTTAATATTTGTGAGTGCCGAAGTGTGTTTCAATTCTTCTTTATCAAAAACACTTGTGGTTTGAGAAATCCCATTGTTTGGGTATTTTGTAAAGGTTTGTGAGTGAGCCTACGAAGAAAACTCAAACTTGTAAAAGGTTCGGAGTGTGCCTTGGCGGAAAACTCTTGGTTACGAGTGAACCACGGAAAACTCGATTCTAGTGGAAATCTTCAAGCGAGGCTTGAGGGAGTGGACGTAGGCACGGTTTGCCGAACCACTATATATCGCCGTATCGTATTTCTCTTTCCCTACTCTTTTATCCACTTGCAAGTTTATTTACATTTACATTATTGAATAGAAACTTGCATATAGGCTATTTATTTGAATAGAGAAACTTGGCCTAAAACTTCCACTTGGTAATAAGAGCTTAAAATCGGCAAAGATTTTATATTTCCGCATTTATAGCGATAACCCAATTCACCCCCCTCTTGGGTATAGAGATTCTTTGTCGCTATTGCTTGTAGGTAATTTCAGTTTTGGCCCTATAAAAATGAGTCACAATCCCATTTGTAAATCATCCCAAAATCAGTGAGTTAATATAGAGAGTAAAGAGTGTGTTTGAGAAGTTTGTTGTAAAGCTTTGAAATAAGTTTTGTGATTTTTTTTGTTGAGTAATAAAGAAGACTTTTTCTCTCACTTATCCTCTATTGTGAGTGTTTATATCACAACAGTATATGATTTTTTTTTTTTTAAATACAAAATAGTATTATTCGACCTAAATGCTGCATCGGATTGTCTCGAGCTCTTTTCCAATGCGTTTATAACAAAACATTTTTCCTTTCCATTATTTTGCTTCATCCTTTTTTTTTTGATTTAATTACTTATTTCAGAGTAGCTAGTATGGTACAGAATAATAAATTTATATATTTAAATATGCGCATTTGCTTGTTCTTCCAATCACAATTCACAATAACGTAATATTCAAGCTTCGATAGCTGCCTCTCACCACTTTGTAGTGTGGCCTACGCAACATTCCATGAATGCTTTGTAAATTTTTTTAGCTAAAATGGGATCACATGATATGAAATTATGACTAATATTAATAAAGTTATTTTTTATTTCCATTTTTGCTGCAGTGGGAAATCTTTTGCCTCAACTGTTAGAGAAAATCCATTATTGCAACAATCACTATATGATTCTCGGCGACGCTAATAATCATGTCCAGTAATACAAAAAAATTTAACGACGTCAAACGACGATGCGAAAATCCGACGCTAAAGATTATTAGTGTCGTCAATCACAATGGCGATGCTAAAAATACTTTTAGCGTAGCCAAATATTGATTTTTAGCGATGCCAATTTGGTGACGCTAAAAGTCAAAATTAAAAAATAATTAATATTCATTATAATTTATTTTTAATTTATAATAAATTATTTTCTTAAATTAAAATATTTTTATTTATAAATTGTTACATAATAATATATTTATTAAAAATTAATCAAAAAAGGAATTCTAACAAAAGAAATTATTGATATTAAACATAAAATTATAAAATTTATTACTTTAAACCAAAACAAAATGATAAATTACATATATGAAATATTTAAATACAAAATTAATGTTCTTCATCTTCTTCTTCTTGTCATCTTCAACTTCATCTTCATCTTCATAAAACTAAGAAAAATGAATAGGAGAGAAAATAGAGAGAATGAGTTCAAATGAAAGAAAAATAAATATTTATAGAAAAATATTCCTTTTAGCGTCGTCAAAATTTGGCAACGCTAAAGGTCTTCACTAAGCGGGAATATTTGTGAATAATTTTATTGGTGATGCTAAAAGTCAAAGGTTTTCGCCAAAATCTTGATGACATTAAAAGTCAAAGGTGATTTTAGCGACGCTAAAAGTCAAATTAAAAAAACTTATGATTTTTATTGACTTTTTAGCATCGCCATTAAATTGGCGACGAAAAAATCATACTTTCCCCGTCGCCAAATTTTTGTGACGCGAAAAGTATGGTTTAGCGTCACCGTTTGTTGCGATGCTAAAAGATTGCCTAAAGATCATTTTTCTTGTAATGAATCCAATAATCTATTGTTACCGGTGTTAAAATATTAAAAAATAACTAAAAATGAATATTAAGTTATACATGTCATTTACTAATTTGATAAGGATATCACGTCACCCATATCCCCGTTGCACTAAAGAATTACTCCAACTCTATTAAACCTGTATGCAAATGATAGAAGGTTGTGTAATGGAAGTGTTAGAAAAATGCACAACATTCATTCCTTAAAAAAATTCTCACTTAGATCTCGATAAATATTTAAGAATCTATTTCATTTTGGTGTTAAAGTAGTAACGGAAAATATTCCACTGTTGAAAGGTAAATATGATATTTTTACATACAAAAGTGAGTGACTGAAAAAATTAAAAATTAAAACTAGTTAATTTATTAGTTAAAAAGTCATATACTCTCGTAGCGGCATACAAAATATAAAATATAGGAGCGATAAATATAGATATATTGACCGCGCATCGATATTCTTATAGTTCACTTGGATTGTCCGAACCACGCTTGATAATAATAATTATCTGAATTTTTATTCACTCACGTTATTTACAATTATATGGAGCAGGATTCTCGAGAATGTGTCAATTACTAGACAATGAGAAGTAACAAGAGTTCTCTCACAATAAGTTGTTTATGTTTTTTAATTTTACTCGCTTTTATTTGTAAGTTATTGGATAACTTATTCAAATTAAGACCGTAATATTATCTTAATTAACTTGTACATCCAAAACTGTTTAGTTTAAACCCATATGGTAATTTAGAGTCCTTAATGTAGGATCGATCTAGTTAATTAAATAACCCTAACAGTCTTTAAGGGCGTCAAAAACTTTGGATTAATTGATATTGGGTTTGATCTAAATGATACCCAAAGCACATTCCAATTAGATTCCTTAACCCTAAAACATATAATATAAGCTTCTTGACTTCACCTTTTATATATGCCCTACCAACTTGCCCCATTTTGTTCCTCAGTACAGTACCTCCCACTGCTAATCAATTTTTTTTGCAGTCTCTTCAATCACCCCAAGAGTTGCTTAATTTGTTGCGTCTTTCTTCTTCTTCTTCTTTTCGTTTTATGTTTTTATTTATTTTAAAAAAAAATATTTGAATCTCTTTACATTTAGCTAAACAAATCAAAGAACCAATCAATTAAGATTCTTACGTTATTCTTATTTTCTTAATCTAAAGCTGGTATACTTTTTCTTAACAGGAAAATTTTGTACTTGTTTTTGTAGAGTTGGAGATTTGTGTCTTACCTTCATTTGAAAATAAATTTACCTCTACATGAGCTAAATTGCATCGAAACGGTATTGAGTCCAGATCAGGATTTAGTACTAACCTGAGTTTTTGTCAATGGATTATTTACAAAGACAATTTTTACAAAGAGAATTATGACCTTATGGGCTTGATAGCTGTTTAAATATTATTTTTCAAATTGATTAACCAAAACCACCAATCAACATTTAGCTTCTTTATATTTTTTTGAAACGTTAGAAACTTTTCTTCCAAATCATCCGATTTAAGCTTAAGTGAAATAGATAATTTCTGACGGTCCCGAGTTACAAGAAATATACTCTCTAGACTCGAACCATAAACCTGACAACCAATCCTAAACTCTTTACCACTAAATTAACCACACCCCTTGAGTACTTAACTTCTTTACATACAAAAGTGTAAACACAAAATGGGAAGATGCTTTAGTAAAGTATCTAAGCAGAGAATATTCCCATATAAAGAAACGAATTAATGTAAATGAGGGTAGGAAGAGCACTCACAAAATAGAATTTGGAGTGATATTTTTTGTATTCAATTCTTTATAATTATGTATGTATAATATTGAACGGTTATAATTTAATTATTTATAAATTTTTATCTAATAATTATCAATTACAATTGATACAAAACTTAATACAAAATTTAACTCAAACATCAAATCCATATTCTTGAAAATAAACTAAAAATCACTAACAAGTTTTAAGTTGGGAACCTCATGCACGTCCAGGCCTCCATTATCATTTCTGCTCTACTAACTCATCTTCCAACATTCACAGCAGATTAAGTAACAGTAAATTTATCTTAATTATATGCAAGTGGGGTTTTTTTTTTCCTTAATTAAACAATGAACATGTTGATTTGTTCAAAACTGAATCAAATTATCTAATATAAACTTCACATGAATTCTCCTATTGTTGATTCAGTTCTTAACACAATCTTAACTTCGAATCCTAATAATTTCTTTCCCTTACACAATCCCACTAAGCAAATAAATGATAAAATTGTGGGGGCTAATTGTGTTAGTGGGGGAACACACAGTCAATTGCAGGAAACGTCATGCACACTAAATTTAAAAAGCATAATTGGCAATCTTTGGGAAAACAATTTTATTCACCAAAATCCCACTAAAGACAGTGAAATTTTTGTCTTCAACACTGTACAAAACAACTTGCTAACAGTTAATATTATCACTCAGAGGAGCCATGGCCGTGGCCATCAAAATCGTGCTTCGTTGGCATGCATAATTGCATATTCTGGCAAAGAATCTATACACGTGTTTCCACGCACCCAAAGACTCCACTTCTTAAGTCTGATCAGATGTTTAGCCACGTCAAATGGGTGATTTTTGAATGCTAATTAAATTATTAATAAATTAATTTTCATAAGTAATCCATGTGACTGCTGATATGCTAAGGCTTCTTCTATGACGTGCATTAATCACTACGCTAAACAAGGAGAAGATGATGATAATGTTAGCTAAATGTTAGCCAAAGAATTTAGGTTTGGTTAATTTATATGTACATTCAAAATATTGGGTTATCAATATCATTCGATAATAAGTTTAAAAAAGATTTTTTATTTTTTATTTTTTATTTTTATTTTTTATATGAAACTATTAATATCACAAACTTATTGTTAAACATCTGAGATTAATTAAAAAGCTACACGATCCCACAAAAGATATGAGTATTAACCTAATTAATTAACACTGAAGGAGGTCTGTGAAAGCCAGCCACTTATTAATCTATTAGTGAGCAACTATGTTCTTAGTAATTGAGGACAAATCCACAAACTATGCCTTTACAAATAGCTAGACAAAATGGTAAAAATTAGGCATCCAAATGTTATTTTCTATTTTACAAAATGTTGTCAAATTGGCCCTTTTTTCCAGTTAAATTAAATCAGCCTATGCTAGAACACAAATGTGGAATTCATGCATATTAATTGACTGGCATAATTACGAAAGAAAATGAAAAAAGAAAAGAAAAAGTCACCTACTTTAAGAGTATATTAATTAATTATTGGTTCAAAAATGAAAGCAGAGCCATGGCAATTTTAACCTTTCAATATTATATATACATAATTATAAAAAAATTGAATACAAAAAATATTATTGGATCCAAATTATATTTTCCAAGTGCTATTCCTACTCCCCATTTACACTAATTCATTTATTTATATGGGAATATTCTCTGCTTAGATACCTTACTAAAGCATCATCCCATTTTGTGTTTACACTTTTGTATGTAAAGAAGCTAAATGTTGATTGGTGGTTTTGGTTAATTAATTTGACAAATAATATTTAAACAGCTATCAAGCCCATAAGGTCATAATTCTCTTTGTAAATAATCCCTCCACATATTTATTTTTTTTTTTTTTTTTTTTTTTGAAATCGTTGGAAACCCCGCCACCAAACCACTCATTCTGGGCCGCGGCGCAGGTAAAACCCCCGGCTGCCCCAGGCTCTTATAAGAAGTTGCACCCCCTGAATTCGAACCCAGAACCTCAATGTGAGATTCTGGACCCTTCACCACCAAGCCACACCCCTTGGGGGCAATCCCTCCACATTTATATGGATATATCATATTTTTGAAGCAATCTTCCAAAATCTGATATATCCATATAAATATGTGGAGGGATTATTTACAAAGAGAATTATGTTATATCAAGAGCCGGCTCTTGGTTAAGGCAGGTGAGGCGCCTGCCTATGATTCCTGAATTTTTTTTTATTATAACTATTAAATAACTAATGGATAAGATTCCCGAAATTTTAATATTATAATTAAGAATCCCAAAATATAAAAATTACATTAGATCTCGAGAATCTCAGGACCAACCGTGATACTATCTAGGGGGAGCATCGGTTCCGTTTCTACCCGGAACCGGTTGGAACCGGACCGATTTTCCAAGTTTGGAATCGGAACCGGTTGTAATCGGGTAGGTTCCGGTTCCAAATATGAAGGAACCGATTTTATCCGGGTAGGTTCCGGTTCCAAAATAGTCGGAACCGGAACCGGACCATGGAACCGGTTGTATGAACATAAATTTTAAACATTTGGCGTTCATTATTTAATTGTACAAATTTTCAAGAGTCGCAGTTCATATAGCAATATTTTAGTGCTTCTATCAAGTATATATAGAATTTATGTGTGTTTGTGTTTTGTGTGTATGTAGTGTCACTGCTGCTGGTTAAACTGCCTATTTTATTTTATGTAATGTCTATAATGAGAGTAGAGCACTATCTGTATATGCCATGTTCACCTATCTATTATGCCATGTTCACATCTTTTACAATTCTTGCCAATGCAATAATGTTTCTCCTGATGTTTCAGTAGACAAACCTTTATGACTGTAGTAAATGTTAAGTTTGAAACATGGTGCATTATCTTTGCTTAAAGCTTAATGAATTAGCATTCTTAGTAAGTCTAACATAAGTATAATGAAAATCTATATATAACTAATGATATCAATAATCAAATATTTTGAAAGAAAATAGTGGACTATTGTATAATCTTTCGTTCTTGAGCTTCCGCACTCCGATTTGGTCCATGTTTTTTCCTACGTACTCGTATCGGAATGTAGTTTTCATTAAAATATTTTAAAATATGGTAATTCGGAACCAGACCGGAACCAGATTGGAACCGAATAATAGGGTACCCTGTTTAATTGGGTAGGTTCCGGTTCCACTTAGTGCGGAACCGAATTTTTCCGGATAGGTTCTGGTTCTATGCGGAACCGGAACCGAAACCGGTTTTGCTCACCCCCAATACTATCAAGACCTTATTTATTTTCCTTGCAATTAATGTCATTACTTTGATTTGCTATCAAGACCTTTATGGTAAAATCTCATATATAGTCCCTATGAATTGGGCAAATTATTTAAATATTATTCAAATCTACCGTTGTTGTCTTATTATTAGATGTTAGAATCTGAACATTTTAGGGGTGTTTTTAAGTGATATAACTTACATCAAATAAATATGGCATACAATAATAGGTGAAATGTATAGAATAATTAAATAAAATTTTGAATGAAAACAGTTATACAACATCATCGTATATGTAAATACCCAGACCTCAAACTCTTTGATTTGTATAAAAATTTACATAAGAGATTTTTTATTTTTATTTTTTTAAAAAAAAAAATTATCTCAAAACAATGCATTCCAAATAATATGATATTCATTGAGTAGATGGAACAAATATGAAAAGCTTAAAAAATGACGATAAATAATATATATATATATATAATCCGTTAGGTTGATATTGGAAATTCGCCTCAAAAAGGTTGAATTTATAGCCCGTTGGTCAGCTAGCTATTGATTTTGAGAAAGATTGAGACAAGTGATATGTGTGTATTTGCTTCCATCTTTGTCATTATTCTTATCAAATTTCATATATATATATATATATATATATATATTAATAACAAACGTTAGAAACTAATTTTCGTAACCTATATTATTCTACAATTGTGAAGAAAGTTTTCATAGTATTAATATTGCAAATTAATTAGGGGGAATAAAAAATGTCAGTTTCTATTTGTGTTACGAAATGTTGATATATAGTTCCATGAGTTATCCTTTATAATTATATTTTATAAGTATGATGTTATACGTACGTAGGATTTTGGACATACAGCTTGCAATTTTGATATTTGCTACATCTTGTGTGTTCATATTTCACCCCGTTTGGTCAAGGACTCAAGGTGGCAAAAAATATATAATTAAATAAGCAAGAATATAAAATTGTGTAGATTTTCTCAAATTCTATTTATAACCTAATGAATATGACCTAATTAAATAAACATAAGCCAAGCTTATATGGATTTTTCTTCTTTCGATCAAAGGGAACTCAAGAAAGGATGATAAACATGCAATTAATTAATAATAATAAAATGGTATTTAACGAGTTTGTTTATTTCCTCTAATTTCTCTCTCTATCTGGCTATGCTTTAAACATTGTGGTTATAGAATTAATAAAACCAAAAGATGCGACGATAGAACACAGATTAATTATAAAGATTCTACTAGAGGAAAAAAGAGAAAACAAAAAAAAAACAAAAAAAAACAAATTGCCTTTACTCAGAGATTACAAATCAAATAGAATCTTGCCATATCATCACCTATACATTGCTTGGGATTATTCCCAAAAACAAGAGAAAGTCATCGGGAAGTCCATTCCCGTCCCATCTCGATTAAAATTCAAAATTAAAAAATCATCCTGAATCTTGATTGGTATTTTGAATTAGGACGGAAAATCATCCTTAATCACAAACCGGTGCAGGATCTCGAATCTTGATCAAGATTTGAGATTTTTAAGATAAAATTTGAGATTTGAGACAAAAAAAATCATCACAAATCCAGGCCTAATTTTTTATTCGGGGTGACATATCATCTCGAATCCTGACCGAAATTTTCATTCGAAATAAAAAAATCATCTCGAATCCTACACCAAACTAAATGGGATCTTGGTCGGAATTCGAGATTTTCTGTCAATTCTCCCACAAACCCTTAACAATAATGAAGGTGTTTGATCACTACAAGAAATGTTACTTTTAGAGTCGAAAATTTAGCGTCGAAAAATAATTCGACTCTAAAGATAAATTTTGCATCGAAAATCAATATTCGACGTTAAATGATTAAATCATTTGCGTCGAAAATTATTTTGACGCAAGTAATACATCTTTAGCGTCGAAATAAAGGTTTGACATTAAACGTCAAAAATTATTTCGACGCTAAATTTTTTTTCCTTTTGCGTCGAATATAATATATTCACTCTAAAATTCATATCTTTTGGGTCGAAATATATATTTCGATGTTAAAGGGTTCTGACAACCCCACCAACAATGTCATTACCTTTAGCGTCAAAAATATGTTTCGATGCTAAAAGTTTAACATTTAACGTCAAAAGTTTCTATTTCGACGCTAAATGGTCGTTATAAGCCCAAAACCACTGACACTTCTCATTCTTCTTTCTCCTCCACTTTTTCTCTTCTCTACAACTTTTTCTCAAAATTTTCCTACAAATCATCAAACAAAACTCCAATTTTCATAAGATAATTTTTATTCCCTCTTTTATTAAATCATAACTATTTATTTTTCTTTATATTTGAATCACTCTCACTTAATTTAAGTTTAATCTCTCTCAAAAATTAGGGTTTAATTTTTTATAATTATCTTTATTATATACATTGTGTTAGTTAGTTAATTTATTGTTAGTGTATTATGATGCATATATATGAGATTAATTAGTTTGTTTTATAATTAATTAATTAATTATGTGTTAATTAATTAATTATGTGTATGTTTAAATAAATAATTAATTAATTGGTGATGTTGATGAGTTTAATGTAATGTTTAATAATTATAATTTTATAATTTTTTTATATATAAATAAAGATATATTTTTTTATAATGTCTAATAATTATAAAAATAAATATATTGTCTAAGATATTATTAAAAAATGAGGGTTCTAATTTTTTGTAATTATCTTTTTTTTATACATTGTGTTAGTTAGTTAATTTGTTGTTAGTGTATTATGATGCATATATATGAGATTAATTAGTTTATTTTATAATTAATTAATTAATTAATTAATTAATTATGTGTTACTTAATTAATTATGTGTATGTTTAAATGAATAAATAATTAATTAATTGGTGATGTTGATGAGTTTAATATAATGTTTAATAATTATAATTTTATAATTTTATTATATAAAAATAAAGATATATTTTTTTATAATGTCTAATAATTATAAAAATAAATATATTGTCTAAGATATTATTAGAAAATGAGGGTTCTAATTTGTTGTAATTATCTTTATTTTATACATTGTGTTAGTTAGTTAATTTGTTGTTAGTGTATTATGATGCATATATATGAGATTAATTAGTTTATTTTATAATTAATTAATTAATTAATTAATTAATTATGTGTTACTTAATTAATTATGTGTATGTTTAAATAAATAATTAATTAATTGGTGATGTTGATGAGTTTAATATAATGTTTAATAATTATAATTTTATAATTTTATTATATAAAAATAAAGATATATTTTTTTTTATAATTTCTAATAATTATAAAAATAAATATAATGTCTAAGATATTATTAAAAAATGAGGGTTCTAATTTGTTGTAATTATCTTTATTTATATATTGTGTTAGTTAGTTAATTTGTTGGTAGTTGATTATGATGCATATATGTAATATTAGTTTGTTTTGTAATTAATTAATTATGTGTTAATTAATTAATTATGTGTATGCTTGAATAAATAATTAATTAATTGGCGATGTTGATAAGTTGAATATAAGTCTAATAATTATATTTTTATATGTAGATATTTGGTTGAAATGTATAGAAATTGGATGAGCTCGGTGGATAGATTAAATGTTGAATATCGTAATGGAGTTTATGAGTTTATGGAAACAGCAAAGCAACACGTTGATGCAGAATGTCGTGTTTAGTGTACATGTATAAATTATTTGAATAAGAAAAGGAAACGGTTAAATGAAGTTTTCAATCATTTATATAAGCCGGGAATATCACCAACTTACCATACGTGGATTTATCATGGTGAGCAGTATAATTCTCAATCACGATTTATTGATTCTATTGAAGGGAGTAATAGTTACAATCAACCTGCAAATGAGGAGATAAATGATGTTTTGCGTGACCTACAAGTTCCATAAATCGGTCATTGTGTTGTCGGTTACATACCAATGTTAGATAGAAATGATCAAAATTTATTTAGTAAACTACTTGAGGATGCACAAAAAAATACCATTTGAAGGTGCTGGGATGACAATCTTGAATTTTATTGTGAAACTATTGCACATTAAAGTGATAAACAGAATGACCAACAAAATTATTAATATGATGCTAGAATTACTTGGCCAAATATTACCGATTGGCAGCGAATTGCCTAAGTCGTATTACGAGGCAAAGAAAATATTGTGTGATCTGGGAATGGTGTATAAATCAATTGATGCTTGTAAGTATGACTGTGTATTATTCCGTGCCGAGTATGAATCACTTGAATATTATCTTATCTGTAGTGAAAATCGATACAAAGTCTGTGGTCTAGGGAATGAAGTGCCTCATAAGATATTATGATATTTCCCATTAATGCTCGGACTGCAGAGGTTGTTTATGTCAAGACACACAGCGTCTAACATGAGGTGGCATCACGAAAAGAGGGTCGGTGCGGAGGGCATACTTAGACATCATGTCGATGAAACCGAGTGGAAGGAATTAGATGATATGTATCCCCGTTTCGTTGAGGACCTGGGGGGAATGTTAGGTCAGGCATCGCCTCCGATGGTTTTAACCCGTTTGGGAATATGTACAATTCTTACAGCATGTGGCCCGTAATTATTATACCATATAACTTACCTCAATGGAAATGTATGAAGAATTTGTTCATGTTTATGTCATTGCTTATCCTTGGTCCACGTTCCCCTGGTAAAGCTATGAATATTTAGCTGAGACCATTAATCGATGAGTTACAGATATTATAGAATGTCAGTGTGCATACCTATGATGCAACTTCTTAGCAATATTTTCATATTCATGCCGCATTATTATGGACCATTAATGACTTTTCAGCTTATGGTTCATTATCTGGATGAAGCAGTAAGGGTTACATGGCATGTCTAATTTGTGAGGGTGAAACATCTTCGCAATGGTTACTAAAATAAAGTATGATACACATGGCATAAGCGATTTCTTGAGTTGAGTCATCCTTAGCGAAGAATAAAATTATTCAACGGTCAACCAGAACCTCAGAGTATACCCAGTGGATTGTCTGGATTTGACATACTTTGCCAACTTCTCTTGAACCTTCATCTGATTCAGTCAAATGAAGACATCTTCTGGACCTTCATCTGGTCCAGTCGAATGAAGACATATTTTGGACCTCTATCTGGTTCAATTGACTGAAGATGTCTCATGGGTCTCCATCTAGTTCGGTCGACTGAATATAGCTCATGGATATCCATCTAGTCCAATCGAATGAAGACGTCCCCTGGACCTCCATCTGGTCCAGTCGTCTGAACATAACTTCTGGTTGAGTCGAATGAAAACGTCTCTTGGACCTCTATCTAGTCCAGTCAACCGATGACATAACTCTTGGATCTTCATCTGGTCCAATCAACCGAATACACGGCTTTTGGACCTTCATCAGATCCAATCGACTTCTAAACCTCCATCTAGTCCAATAAACTGGAGACATCCTTAGGACTTTTATGAGGTCCAATAAATTTCTGGACCTTCATCTGGTCTAGTCTATTAGAGACTCTTATACTTTAACCTAGTCTAGTCGATGAGACCTTCCCCAGGACCTTCACCATGTCTAATTGACTCATGGACCTCCATCTTATCCAGCCGACTGGAGACATCTCATATACCATCATCTGGTCCAATCGATCGATAACAAGTTAACACGACCACCGCCTAGTAAAATGAGCCTCTCTTAAAACGGCTAAGGCTTATTGAGCATCCACGTTGTCCAGACGACTGACACCGAGTCAATGCCAATAAGTCATCACCAATTGATTCAACTAATCTAATGTTTATTACTCTCCAAGACAACAACATAGACTTGGAGAGTGAAGGATAAACTGTTAGGGTAAATATGGTTCAGCGCCATCTGACTAGATTGTTCCAATCAACTGGGCCTTGATCCCTCTGAAGATCCAGTCGACTGGAGTTGACCGTTGGCCTGCGATAAATTTCCAACTGACTAGAATTCCACTCGACTCAATAGTTCAGCCGACTTGTACCTTATTGGCACATGCCCGATATTCTAGCCATTATACTTAAGATTCGAGTCGACTAGCTGAAAACCTTCTCTATATTATTCAGCTATCTAGTCGACAAGATCCAATCTACACACAACAAGTCATACTCCTATTAGGACTTGAATCCCTTCTTTTACAGGATATCTCTCAAGAATTTCGGGATTACTCGAAATCCTAATTAAAAGGATTACAACTATCATTTATTTTAGTTTAACTTGGTTTCCTTTATAGGAATCTCAATCCCCTTATGACAAGAATTCTTAAATTATAAATAAAAGGGACTCCCAAGACCACGATTTCATTCAAGCTCTCATCCAAACTTGAGTCTCGGAGCCTCGTCCTAACTCTGCTGAGACACGCTGTCACGACCCCCTCCCTAGGGCGGGCCCAACCCTAGAAAGAGGTCCGCGATCAACTTCAGCTCGAGCACTCTATATGCCAAATCAACCAATTTAAAACACACAAATAATACATCACAAATTACAAACTCATAAAGTATACACCACCTTTATGGTTTACAACACAAGACTTTTAAAAGAAATGCAAATGACGACTCGAATGTCTGGACCAACCCGAAAATACAACTGTGGCACGTGGATCCCAATCTGGTACTGCTCCTGCTATTCTCGCGAACTACCTGAAATGTTTGGGGGAAGAGGGGAATGAGCTTAAAAAGCTCAGCAAGTAAACACTCATTCTCTCAACATGACCTCACCAACAAAATATGGATTATATAAATATGTAGATATATATATATAATATAATATATGAAAATAGCATATATTATAATATCATTACAACAAACATCCCACCTCAACAGTACAAACATCCATCAATCATGGCTGCTACTCATGGCTCTAGTATACACGGGTCTAGTAAAGGTCTGAAATATACTCAATGAGGAAGCCCCCGTACTCCCCCATATCAAAACCAATGGAAGAGTCCTCAATGACAACTTCCAAGGTTTCCAACCATATCAACTCGTAAAATGTGAGTAAAATATACTCAAATAGGAAGCCCCCGTACTCCCCCATATCAAAACCAGTAGGAGTGTACCTCAATGACAACTCCCAAGGTTTTCTATCATCTCATATCATCTGATGTATCATCACATCTCATCTCAAATCCGACCACTATTATACCAAACCCGGCAGCATATCACAACAACACACATCATCCAATACAATCGCCTCTCGCATCCAAACAAATCAAACTCATCTCAACAATCATGATTTCATATTATCATGCTTTCAATATCTCAATATAATATCTCACAAATATGAAAATATATATATAAAAATATATATAATGATAATGCCAATATATATTTATATATATATTTACCAACTCACACAACAACCATCAATCATCAAACAAATGTTAAGAGAATCACCACAGAGTGTACTTACCTCTATCCATGCAAAAGCTCTGAATAAATCTATATCCTCGCCAAGAATCTGAAAAATGTAAAATTACGATCAGGTCCCTCAAATTAACCAAAATTACGATTTTACCCCTAAACTTTCCAATTCTATCATTACACACCCCCAAAACAGTAATAATCACATACCGAGCTCCAACGATCTCCAAATCTCTCAAAGAAAGATCCAATGTTCAGCGAACCTCTTAAGGACCACAACGACAGCTTCGGAACTTGCTGCTGATACGTTTAACGAGTCAAGCGGGCCCCACCACGAAAATCGGACCCCACGACCAAAAATTGGGTCCCACACCCAGATACTTTCGACGGTGAAAATATATACCAAAACGCTCGTATAATCGAGAGCAGCAATCTGAAATGTTCGGATCGCCGATCCAACGGTCGGATCTCAACTTCCAGTACAAATCCCGAATTACCGGTAGCTATAAAACGGAAAACAACCCAAACGATGTCGGATCGGGAAGTGACCACCGGCGTTGGAAAGATCTCGGCCTGAAAAGTGTCCACTCGCCGGAGGTGACGTCAGAAGTGATCGGAGGTGGCCGGAAATTGCAGAAGAACCGGCGGAGAGTCGCTCCCTTCAAGCGGCGCGTGGAGGAGCGTCCGGCAGCGGATCGGCTCGATCTTGGCGGCTATGGAAAGCTGAAGGCGGCAGCTTTCTGGCGGTCCGGCGCGTGGTGGCTGATGGCCGGCGGTGAAGCGGCGGAGACGATTTGAAGTTGGCAGTGAGAGAGAGTGAGAGAAGAAAGAAGAAAGAAAAATTAGGAGAGAGAGAAAGAAATTGAAAATGAAATCATTCATCCCCCACACGTTTTTTTTTTTTATAGTCAAACACATTTTTTTTTTTTTTATATAAGGTATCACAATCTACCCACCTTACAAAAATTTCGTCCCCGAAATTTCTCAATCCTCAAATGGTTCTGGATATTTCTCCTTCAAATCATGTTCCACTTCTCAAGTCGCATCCTGAATGTGATGATTAGTCCACAAAACTTTACAAGAGAAATACATCTGGATCTCAACTCTTGAACCTTCCAATCTACGATCTTCACACGCTTTCCTTATAAATCAAGTTCCCGCTCGGCTCCTTCGGTTGACTCTCTAGAATCGGAGAATGGTCTAGTACCATCTTCTTTAGAACGAATACGCAAAACACTAAATGAATCCTTTCTAATCACGGTAATAATGCTAGATGATATGCCACTTTTCACACTTTCTCCAAAATTTCAAAAGAACCAATACAGCTCGGCGAAAACTTTCTCTTCCAGACAAAACTCAATCCTCCCTTTTAATAAGAAAACTTTCAAAATACTATATCTCCAACTTGGAACTCAAGGTCATACCCCTACTGTTTACCAAACTCTTCTATCGTTCTACTCAACCAACAGTCTCACTCGGATCAACCTGATCTTATTAGTCATCAATCTACCAAGTCTGAGCCATGAATCTGTCTGTCTCCAATCTCACTCCAATAAACAAAAGTCCTAAATCGCCTCTCTCGTAAAGCCTTAAATGAAGTCCTGTCGATTCTAGTCAAAAAGCTATAGTTATAGGCAAACTCGATCAAATACAAATATCCACGCCAACTTCCATTATGTCAAAACACACGATCTCAGCAAATCATCTAATGTCTGAATAGTCCACTCTGACTGACCGTCTGTTTGAGGGTGGAATGAGGTGCTCGTATAAATCTTTGATCCGATAGTCTTCTAGAAACTCTCCCGAAAATGAGAAGTAAAACTGAGAACTCTATCCGATACAATCGATAAGGGTACACTATGAAATCGTACAATCTGCTCCATAACTAAATATCACTAGTCTCTCTGGTCCCCACGTCACTCGAATCGCTAAAAAGTGAGCAGACATATACAATCGATTCCCTGCTACACAAATTGCATCATAACCATACCGCTTCTTCGACAACCATACCACAAAATCCATCACGATATTTTCCATGGCCACTCAGGTCTAGGTGAAGACTGGAATAATCCAGCTGGATATTGATGCTCTCTTTTATCCCACTGACAAACTAAACACCGAGATATAAACACTTAAATCTCTCTCTTCATTCCCAACCACCAATAAGTCTTCTCTTGATACATCTTAGTGCTCTCAAATCTTTATAATACTGATTATCGTGAATCTTGTCCAAGATCTCCCACTTGAGCTTTCTAGTAAGGTATCATGACTTTATCATTAATAATTATACATTCTCTGAACTCAACCTGAAAGTAGTAGTCCCCATTCCTCACAATCTCTGCCCTTTAATTTTCCACATTGGTCAAACCGCCTTGTGCTATAGTAATTCTATCTAACGGTGTGGGTAGAACCTTCATATAGTCAAGAATACTCCTACTATTGAACAATCCAAAAGTCAAACATACCAATGTCTCCTCAAAGAATTTCTGTCTAACTCCCAAAGATTAATCACATTCTTCCCACTTAGTGTATCAGTAACTTCATTAATCTTTTCTGAATACTAATCAGTAGTACTACCATAGTTACTTAGAAACTCCATCCAACGTATCTATCACCAAAATTCAGATATTTCTGAATGGAAACATATTTCAACTCTATCGATCATTATACATCTCACACTCACCATCATATGAATAATGCCCTCAATTATTATCATTATTCTAACCTGTGCTATAACTTACGAACCAACTATCTTGTCTCCAAAGGAAAAGGCTCCACCTAAGGGTCCCGCTCAGACAACAACTGTAAAGAGTTTTTAGCAATTTTCGCAAAATCCACCACCTTAAGATTCCCTCTACCGAAAAGAGGATTTGCATGTCCCTCATACATCTGCTTTACATCTAATCATCACGACAATTATTATCCCTTCCAATTATGCATGGATACTGTGAAAACATCTTTTCACGAAGAAATTATTGCTATCACCCCTATAAAGAAATGCATAAGTTCTTATGGAATAACTCAAATTTCTTTCATGGCATCCTCCTCTACCAATCCTAATCCCTGTTCAAAATCTGCTAGAGCTAAGGTGATATACCAAAAGCTTTGTAAATGGCCAGTCACTGATCGTGCAGTTATAGACTCTAAATATGTTCGAGACCTTAGGAGAGATATTTACAAATGTCTTAATGAAGCTCCATCTGCTCTTTTGCCCAAAGAGATTGCAATAGATATCGTGGCAAGTGTTCCTACAAACTTCTTGAGATGGTGTTTCATTCTTAGAACCATTTGGAATGGTAAAACAGATGGTTTAATCCAATACAAAAATAATTCTGCGATTGTTCATTGTGGATATCACAGATTCCATTCCACAGTTTTCATCAACAGCCATGATTTCTTCAATCATTGCCAATGGAGTCTTGGCACCTTGTTTGAACTTGGTTTCCTAAATGGATTTATTCTTGGACCGAGTCCAATCCATCCCAACTATCCTGGTATCTCAGAAGCCAGCCTAAGTGAGCTTCCTCCCTTCATCAGTAATATTTTACATCGATGGTATAAACGATACAAAAGTATTACTGTCTGGATTGAAACCATTACTCCAGAATGGTCGGATGACTATTCGCTCGTTTACCACCCAATTCATCTTATAAGAATCATCCCATCACGTCAACTCACTAACTGGAGACTCATTAGTTGGCCATCTAGACCAAGCTTAGAGCTTACTATGGATACGATGATATTTTCCCAGCAGATATTACCTTTCGTCAATCCTGTGATCTTAGAGCTCTCTCCGCAGACTCAGTCCGTCGAAGCCTAGAAAGTAATACCAATGATAAAGACTGGCAAATCTTCACTACTATCGAAGAGTCATCTAGAAGTATCGTCCAAGGTTACAATAAAATCAAGTTTCCCGACAGTCTCGAAATCCAAGTCATCGACGGCCTCATTCCAATGTCTCTACGTGCGAAACGCCAATGGGAAGGTTATCAATTCGAAGATGATCCTGTCCTTGCAACACAACCAAGTTGTTATATTCCATAATGTAATCATAAATCTTATATTTTGGTACTGCTTGGTATTATGGCATTTGTTTGCTTAAACAAAAGTGTCAATAAACTCTTATTCCTTCTTTCTCAAACACCAAAATTCTAATGTCTTCGACTTACTCACTCACGACGATGTTATAACTACGACAGCAAATTCACATTAGGTACCACTGTAGAAATCACGTCAGATACAACTACGGAAATAGCGAAAAGGGCAATTGTCAAAACTACTGATGGTATAAATCTAAACTCCTTGTTATCCTCAACAATCGGATGAACACCAAATAAGTTATAACAAATTCAAAATTTATCGGCTGAGTGTGAGGTCTCTCTACACTATTACACGTCATTCTCGGGTATCGTCAAACTATCCCTCCCCCACGTTGAGTACCAGTACCACGGCCACGTCCAGACATTTTTCTACAGACACAAAACTACCCTTTTAATACCCTCATATAATGCAACGTGTCTACAGAACCTAAAACCCTAAGCTCTGATACCAAATCTGTCACGACCCCCTCCCTAGGGCGGGCCCAACCCTAGAAAGAGGTCCGCGATCAACTTCAGCTCGAGCACTCTATATGCCAAATCAACCAATTTAAAACACACAAATAATACATCACAAATTACAAACTCATAAAGTATACACCACCTTTATGGTTTACAACACAAGACTTTTAAAAGAAATGCAAATGACGACTCGAATGTCTGGACCAACCCGAAAATACAACTGTGGCACGTGGATCCCAATCTGGTACTGCTCCTGCTATTCTCGCGAACTACCTGAAATGTTTGGGGGAAGAGGGGAATGAGCTTAAAAAGCTCAGCAAGTAAACACTCATTCTCTCAACATGACCTCACCAACAAAATATGGATTATATAAATATGTAGATATATATATATAATATAATATATGAAAATAGCATATATTATAATATCATTACAACAAACATCCCACCTCAACAGTACAAACATCCATCAATCATGGCTGCTACTCCGGGTCTAGTATAACAGAGGTCTGAAATATACTCAATGAGGAAGCCCCCGTACTCCCCCATATCAAAACCAATGGAAGAGTCCTCAATGACAACTTCCAAGGTTTCCAACCATATCAACTCGTAAAATGTGAGTAAAATATACTCAAATAGGAAGCCCCCGTACTCCCCCATATCAAAACCAGTAGGAGTGTACCTCAATGACAACTCCCAAGGTTTTCTATCATCTCATATCATCTGATGTATCATCACATCTCATCTCAAATCCGACCACTATTATACCAAACCCACCCGGCAGCATATCACAACAACACATCATCCAATACAATCACAATCGCCTCTCGCATCCAAACAAATCAAACTCATCTCAACAATCATGATTTCATATTATCATGCTTTCAATATCTCAATATAATATCTCACAAATATGAAAATATATATATAACAATATATATATATGATAATGCCAATATATATTTATATATATATTTACCAACTCACACAACAACCATCAATCATCAAACAAATGTTAAGAGAATCACCACAGAGTGTACTTACCTCTATCCATGCAAAAGCTCTGAATAAATCTATATCCTCGCCAAGAATCTGAAAAATGTAAAATTACGATCAGGTCCCTCAAATTAACCAAAATTACGATTTTACCCCTAAACTTTCCAATTCTATCATTTACATTTACACCCCCAAAACAGTAATAATCACATACCGAGCTCCAACGATCTCCAAATCTCTCAAAGAAAGATCCAATGTTCAGCGAACCTCTTAAGGACCACAACGACAGCTTCGGAACTTGCTGATACGTTTAACGAGTCAAGCGGGCCCCACCACGAAAATCGGACCCCACGACCAAAAATTGGGTCCCACACCCAGATACTTTCAACGGTGAAAATATATACCAAAACGCTCGTATAATCGAGAGCAGCAATCTGAAATGTTCGGATCGCCGATCCAACGGTCGGATCTCAACTTCCAGTACAAATCCCGAATTACCGGTAGCTATAAAACAGAAAACAACCCAAACGATGTCGGATCGGGAAGTGACCACCGGCGTTGGAAAGATCTCGGCCTGAAAAGTGTCCACTCGCCGGAGGTGACGTCATAAGTGATCGGAGGTGGCCGGAAATTGCAGAAGAACCGGCGGATAGTCGCTCACTTCAAGCGGCGCGTGGAGGAGCGTCCGGCAGCGGATCGGCTCGATCTTGGCGGCTATGGAAAGCTGAAGGCGGCAGCTTTCTGGCGGTCCGGCGCGTGGTGGCTTATGGACGGCGGTGAAGCGGCGGAGACGATTTGAAGTTGGCAGTGAGAGAGAGTGAGAGAAGAAAGAAGAAAGAAAAATTAGGAGAGAGAGAAAGAAATTGAAAATGAAATCATTCATCCCCCACACGTTTTTTTTTATAGTCAAACACATTTTTTTTTTTTATATAAGGTATCACACACGCTCACCCATCCGCCCTCATGGCACATAAACGAGATATGATGTATCATATTTGTCTTGTTCTCTTTCAGACCACCGTCACTACCACTAACTTGAGCGTCAGAGTATTTATAACAACCAACATATCAGTGGTCAGTCACTTACGCAGCTACGCTCCCTCTCTGTCTTTGTTTTGCATAATTTATAGTGCCCATTCCCAATAACGATCGAGTGTGGACTAAATGCGGAATTCACCGTCTACATTCTCTTAATTTAAAATTCTTTTAAGTAAAATACGAGCTTGTTACAAGCAATTATCAGATAAAATATAAAAATTATAAAATCTCAAAAAAGTTAAAATTATGTTTATGCTTTTATGATTAGTTAAGACTTTTAATTCCTTAAATTATGACCTTATTAAGCCAAGTATATATTGTCAATCCTCTTTAGAAATACGGTTACAAATGGTATATTTCTGCTTTTATTTCCATTACTTGATCATAAACAGACGAATACGACAAAGTTTATTTTTTAAAAATATTAATTAATAATGGTGGGGTTAGTGTCATTTAAAATGCTGTCCTTGAAAGGTAAAATATATGATGATAGTGATAACCAGTTTGATTAAACTATAATTCTTTTTAAACACGGTTAATTTAATTTGTTTGCAATTTGCCAACCCCCATAACAGAAGAAACTATATTAATATTTTACTTTTTAGTGATTTATCGAACGAGAGAGCACTTTCTTCTTGAAAAATGTTGGAAGTTGTAAACCCATATTAACTCCTATGATAAATAATAATCATTACCAAACCAAATCAAAACACATTATTATTATTATTATTATTATTATTATTATTATTTTTTATAATTTAACTTAAAGGCAACCTCTAATTCTCTATCAATGTGAGCGAGATTCGAATCTTAAATCTCTTATTTTCAATACAAGAGATTTTACCAACTGGACACCCATAGAGCAAGTTAATTAAAGAGAATTTTCCATAAGATTTTCTTTTTGAAAAAAAAAAAACCTAAAAAAGAAAAGAAAAATTGGGCGAACAAGTTACAAGAAGCAAACTCTCTTCACTTCTCCACACGTCTCTCTCACTTTTCCTCTATATATAAATATTAACACACACTCTCTTCCCCATCGATCTCCCACTTTCTAATAAATAACAAGCTACCCTTCTCCTCCATCTCTCTTCTTCATCATTTTGTCATTGGCTTCAACAACATTAATGGTGAAGTTTTCAAAAGAGCTTGAAGCTCAGCTGATACCCGAATGGAAAGACGCCTTCGTTAACTACTGGCAACTCAAGAAACACGTCAAGAAAATCAAGCTCTCCACAAAACAAAACCATCACCATCATCATAATGACGTTAATAATAACAACGAGTTTGGTCTCTCCATTTTTGACACCGTCCGTTCACTTGCCAAGAATTTATTCTCTCATCACTTCACCTTTAACCGCCGTAACAAACATCCTGACAATATCCTTCAGGTAACTGGAAAAAAAAAAAAAAAAAAACCAACACTACGCCGAATAATCGGCGTGCGTTTGGCGTCCGATTTTTTATTTTTAATTTATTGTGTTGTTTGAGTGATACGGAAGCCAATAGTGTCTGAAAGCAAAGTGGCATTATTTTCAGGTTATTAAGTTTTATTGTTTCGGCCGATTTTTTTAATTTAATTTAATTTTATTAAAGCTGAATCTCCGATATTTCGGGTGGTGGTTGTTTTTTTGGGGGGGTCTTTTCTGTTCTTTGCTTACGTACCGCCGCACCAGAACACATTGCTTTCTGTTTTTGCTTTCAGGTGAGGTTTCTGCTTTGATTGCTGTGGAAAACAGAAAAATATAAAAATATAATTATTTTTATTATCAATTTATCATAACATCACCACCGTCCGATTCAAGTGGGTCCCAAGGTAGAATGAATTTTTGTTGTCTTGTAGTGTATCCAAAATCGTAGGATGAAATTAATTAATTTAATAAATAGTAATTAATAAGTGAATAATTATTGTTGTTGTTGTTATTATTTTTGGAAACTAGTTTTATGATTTAAATGGGTGGTGGTGTAGGATCTGGTACGTGGACTCCACATGGATCTATTTATCTCTTGATTATATCGGTATTTAGTACAAAGTTAACTCAATACTGAATCTCAATTAAATGATGTAGGATGTATTTTTATTTTTTATTTCTTTTTATTTTTATCGACTTTTTATTTTCTGAAAAAAGAAACGGCTTTTAAGCGAATATCACGAAACCATCGTGAGTAGCAAAAAAGGAAACAAAGACACAAAATGACATGCAGAGAACAGTTTGTTGAAAATAAATTAAAAATTAATAATAAATATCTCAATATTAATTATTCTGTTGCATTTTCAGGTCAAGAAAAAAGTAATGGATGAAGGAGATGATGAAGTGTACGAGACTGAGCTTGCTCAATTGTTTTCTGAAGAAGATGAGGTACAAAATTAAATGTGTTTAATAATATAATAAAAATGCTACAAAATTCAATATATATATATATATAACTTTTTTTAATATTGTTAATAATAGGTGAAGGCGTTTTTTGAGAGATTGGATGGGGAGCTTAATAAGGTGAATCAATTTTACAAGACCAAAGAGAGTGAGTTTCTAGAGAGAGGAGAAATTTTGAACAAACAACTTCAAATACTTATAGAACTCAAGCAAATTCTTGTCGACCGGCGCCAGAAACCTAATACCGGAATTATCACACATTCTAAGACTTCTTCTGCTCGAAATTCTGACTTTTCCGGTGAGTTTAACTTCTTATTATGTCATATATATAGATAGATAGATAGAGTAACGATATATATTAATAGATGACGTTATCCTAAGTGCTAAAATATATGTAATTTTTTTTTTTTTTTGTTTAAGATCTTAAATCATTGAATGTTTAGTTATAGAATCATATGTTTTGGTTGCTAATGGGTACTTTTCAATAGTTAAAACAAAATATGGGTAGTGGAGGGTAAGAGTCCATATCAGAAAATCACTGGAAACACATGGAAACTTTGAGACTCCAATTGACAAAGCGATTCAATAATAATTCATGTCGTTTTTTGGTTTCATTTATGATGCAAAAAATATTGGCCCCCAAAAATATTTTCCAGAATTAAAAAAAAAAGAAGCCGTGATAGAAATTCAAAATATTACTAAAATATGAATTAAATTCTAAAACGTTAGGTAAAATAGTAAATGCTAATATACAACTTAAAACTAACCCGATTTCAAAAAATATTTATTAAATGTTTTTGATAATTTTATTTTGAGGTGATAGAATCATAATAGAAATAAAGATAAAATAATGTTGTTTTATCATTTTTTTTTAAAACATCATTTGTAATTATTTCTATATGTATTCTGTCACCATGTATGTTCGCTAACATTACGAGTGCGTTTGGTAAATAGTATTGACAGAAAGTATAAACTACGTTCTAAGTTATAAAATAAACGCTAAAATATAAAATAGCATAAAAAATAATTTCATATCGTAAAATTATGATTTTGTGAAAGTTAACGCTTAACGCTAGTGTTAACTTACCCGTTTGATAGAGCGCTAAAACGTTAGCATTAACGCTTCATCAAACGAGTCCTACACCTCCAAAAATTTTCGAGACTGACCCCAGATGGCGCTATTAAATTGTCATTCTTAACAAAGTACCTATTCACAGTAGTCCTTAAATTGTCAAAGTTGAAAATTATAGATAGACATAAAGACATTTTCGAAGCAAAAATTAAGACATATATGAATATGATAAGGCGGTCCAGCAATATGAATACTGTCACAATATAACTTTTTTATTTTGGTTGGTAGCTTAGCTAGCCTAGCTAGCCTTATTGATACACCTGTCACGGCTTTAATAAACTTGCGTGAAATTTTGGTATCTGTGTGTATACACATACATATCAGATCACGATGGAAGAAAAACTTGTCAACTTAGGCTTGAAATTTTAATTAATAAATTAATTAACACATTTTTAAGAAATTTGTTTGTTTTTTTGTTTTTTGAAATAATTGCAGAGGGTCAAGGGGGAGCATTGAGTGATGGTGCGGCCACTGAAACAGATGATGTGATAGCAGCACTTGAGAGAAATGGGGTGAGTTTTATAAATGCAGCAAGTAGCAGGGCTAAAATGAAAAAGGGGAAGCCGAAGGTAGCGATGAGGATTGATATTCCGGCGGAAACGCCGGCACGTACAATCTGTGCTGTTACGTCAATGCTTTGGGAGGATTTGGTGAATAATCCTAAAAAGGAATGCTCTGGTGATTTTATTAATAGAAAGAAGATTCAGTGTGCTGAGAAAATGATTCGAGGTGCTTTTGTTGAGCTTTATAGAGGCCTTGGTCTGCTTAAAACTTATAGGTAATTTATTTCATTGAAAAAACGATGTCGTTCTTTTGATTTCATTTCCCTTTTTAATCATATCATGTGCCTTTTGAATTTACGTTAATCACGAGTTTCAGAGTCGAATGTCTATATTAATACAATTTTACTGTTTAATCACATCACATATTTAATAAAGTATTAAAAATTTTCTAAACAAGCATATCTTAGACTATAACTTGAAGTTATTGGAAGAGTTGAAAGTTTTTTGATACAGACGTCTGTACGATTTAAAATCGTAAACGTCTAACTTTTTATACAAGAATTGAACAATTGTCGTATTTAAAAGAATTTTGGTATTTTGTGTCAGAGAAACTCATGTATTTGGATCAAATACATGAGGTGTATTTCTTATATGAATATATGATAGTCGGAGGTTTTACATGCTTTTCTTAAACCCGGATTGACTGATTTGGCGACGGGATTTTCAACATTTAAAAAAAAAAAAAAACTCATATATTGATTAATCAAAACGACGGCATCTTTATTTGTTTGGTCACATGTTTATAAATAATATATATTATTATTATTTTAAAAGGATTGTTATCTTGACAACATTATATTGCATGGGACGTAACATAAAGCAAGACCTCAAATTGACTTCCTTGTTGTTGACTTTTCAATTCACGAGATCACACATTCAAACGCCAAAAAATTACAAATCATGGGCTGTGGAGACAAAATCTTGCATTGAGAGAACTCACGATGTAACACCACCAAATAATCTGAACACATATTCTTAGATATTCTTTAATTAGTTGCTAAAATATTTTATATTTGTTCTGTGAAAGTAAATTCTAACCTTTAAACTATTTTTGGCAGCTCATTGAATATGGTGGCTTTTGCAAAGATACTCAAGAAATTCGACAAGGTAAGGTGGTAATATCAATAAGTCACCCACATCACATATGACATGATAAATATATATATATATATATATATATATAAATAAAGATGCAATTAATTATTATGATAAAAGTATTTTAGTCATAATGGTTATACTTTCGGTAATTAAAGGTTTTGCTTTAATATGCCACTTTAGATCTTCCTTTTTTGTTAAGATATCACTTTAGATCATTTATATAATTGAGTGTCTCTGATTTTCACGTTAAAAATGTCTTACCCAATGTATAAAATTTCTGTTATAACTAGAGTTTAAAGAATGTCATAATGTATGTAATTTTACACATATTTTTTTATTAAAATATTATTTTCAAAATTTGAATCTATAATCAAACGGATAATAAATTAACCTCTCTAACTTTCACTACAAAAATAAAAATAAAATTGCAATGTATGTTACATAAATCATTTTTAATTATTAGATTATATTCAACCGAACCATTAATATGTAGGGTAGTTGTATAGTTGTGTATTTAATATGGTAATTGTATAATGCATCTATAAAGGCCTCTCATTGTAGTTCTAAACTCAAGCAAATGTTAATACACATTTTCTTCATAAATTCTCACATGATATCATCTCTCCTATTTCGGTTCCTTTTTTTAACATGATATCAAACGCCCGGGTTCCGATCTCTGGATATTTCCTTATCCATGTCTCCAAACAGGTCTTATCTCTTTGCCACTCTCTCTAAACAGGTCTTATCTCCTTGTCCATGTCTCCAAACATGTCTTATATCTCCTTGTCTATGTCTCCAAACATGTGAATCTCGATCTGATGATCAAATAGTTGATATTTTCACCAAATCTTATCTTTCATGCCGTTACATAAATCTCGTTTCCAAACTCAATATGGTTTCCTCACGACCATCTTGAGTTTGAGGGGGATGTCAGATTATATTCAACCAAACAATTAATATGTATGATAGTTGTGTAATTGTGTATTTAATATGATAATTGTGTAGTTGTGTATTTAATATGATAGTTGTGTAATTGTGCATTTAATATGATAGTTGTATAATGCCTATATAAAAGCCTTTCATTGTAGTTCTAAACTCAAGCAAATGTTAATATATATTTTTTTCCCAAATTCTCACATTAATTAATAATTAAATAAAGCGTACGTCTTTCAATCGTTTTTCTATATATTACCAGTTTCTGAAGAATGATGAATTTTTTTAATCTTTTTGTTTATTGATAGCATATCTTAGTAAACCAAAAAGGTATTTAAATTTCTCATATAAACAGGTATCAAACCAGAAGGCATCAGCAAGTTATCTGCAAGCAGTGAAGAGATCCCATTTCATTAGTTCTGACAAGGTAAGTAAGCATCCCATTATAAACTAAATTAATTTATTTAATGTTCGTTTTGTACTCTTTACTCTCTAAATTACTATTTTAAGCTAAAAAATTCCTTAATTCGAAGCATGGGAAATATGTTTTTGTAATAGGTGATTAATTAATTAAGTATATATGATTAAGTACGTGTTGTATTATAATTGGTTTGATAAGGTGGTTAGACTAATGGATGAAGTGGAGTCCATATTCACAAAGCACTTCGCCAACAATGACAGGAAAAAAGCAATGAAGTTCTTGAGACCTCAGCAACAGAAGGACTCTCACATGGTCACTTTCTTTGTTGGTAACACACACTCTCTTTCTCTCTTTTGGCATTAGAAAATTGAATAATTATTTATCTTAGTAAAAGCCATTTCTTATTTAGGGTGTTCATAAATTCATTCCCAAGGGACGTGTCTTGGTGATATAGGACTTAGGATCTGACTTCCAGATCAAACACAAATCCTACAGTAGATAGCCCTAGTGCAATAGCAAAGATGCATTATAGCTTAAAGTTTTTTTTAAAAAAAAAAAAAAAAAAAAAGCTACAAAGAATATGAAAGGGATGCTCTCAATTTGTATGTTATAGTATACGATGCATTAACTCATAGACATATATCGTGACTTGGTGGTGTAGGGTTCAGGATCTCATCTTGAGGTCCTGAATTCGAATTCAGAGAATGTGATTCTTATAATAACCTGGGACAGATGGGGTTTTACCTGCTCCGCTTTCCAACGATTCAAAAAAAAAAGTATATCAACTGACGGTGAATCCACTTTGTTTTCACAGTAAATCGTGTACGAATAATAATATAAAGTGAAAATTAGTATTTAACGAGATTCTCATTTCCATTGAAACTTTTTGAAAAAAATAGTAGATGATGCATTATAATTGGATATTATAAATGGAAAAATGACAGCAATAAAATAAAGCATCACTTTAATTATAAGATAATGGAAAGATGCACTGAAATTTTCTCTCCCACACGAAATCAATCTTAGCTAGCGATCGAGTAGCACTAATCCCACTAGTGGAAACAATTTAATTTGGTTGAAAATGAGAATATATATAGTGCATATATTGGCTACTACCCCACCCAAGTGTTTTGAGGCAAATGCTTAGGGGAATTTATGGCTATGGCTATGAATGATTTGAATTTCTTTTTGTTGTCACTTTTTTGCAGGACTGTTTACAGGTTGTTTTGTTTCATTATTTTGCGTATACGCAATTCTGGCTCACTTATCTGGTATATTTTCTACCAACACTGAAGTGGCCTACGTGGAAACTGTATATCCTGTCTTCAGGTAAACTTATGGGCCAGAAAGCCCATTTGAATCCATTATAGTGGGCTTGGTAACCCGTTTGAATCCAAAAATCAAAATGTAATTTTGTTTGTGCAGTGTGTTTGCATTACTGTGCTTGCACTTGTTCATGTATGGCTGCAACTTATTCATGTGGAAGAGCACAAGGATCAACAACAACTTCATTTTTGAATTTGCACCCAACACAGCACTCAAGTATAGAGATGCATTTCTCCTTTGCACCACTTTCATGACTGCTGTTGTTGGAGCTATGGTTCTTCACCTCCTCTTAAGAGCTACCGGTTTTTCTCCTAGCCAAGTTGATGCCATACCTGGGATTCTCCTCCTGGTTAGCTCCTTTTACTTTACTTGCAACAAAATACTTTAGTTTATACATGAATTTTGACAGCCAAAAAGTAGGCGGTACATTTGACATACTAAATTACTTTGATACATTTCCAGATTTCCATTTGTCTGCTCATATGCCCATTTGACATCTTCTACCGCCCGACTCGCTACTGCTTCCTTCGTATTATGCGTAACATAGTCTGCTCGCCATTTTATAAGGTACATTTCATTTCTTCAATACAGATATATATTGCATATGATAGTTTAGAAATAGCAACTCATCTTTAATGAATGCAGGTTTTGATGGTAGACTTTTTTATGGCTGACCAACTTACTAGCCAGGTAACCACTCTAACCTTCAATCAATGCTATAGTTTTATCTATCAAACACATTGCTAAAGGGTCAGTTCCGAGCTCAAAGTATCAAAACTAGCTTCTAAACAATTACATTATCAGCTGATATGATTGTTTCTTATTTCAGATTCCGTTATTGAGACACTTAGAATCAACAGCCTGCTACTTTCTTGCTGGAAGTTTCAAAACACATCAATATGACACCTGCAAGAATGGAAGACTATACAGGGAGCTAGCTTATGTCATCTCATTTTTGCCATATTATTGGCGAGCAATGCAGGTAAATTTATATATACACCTACTAGTTAATTTATATATTTCCTCCGTGGCCATGTCATAAATTTTTATATTCTATATTCAATACTAATCATGGACTTCCAATTTTGTTACTAGTGTGCAAGGCGATGGTTCGATGAATATGACACAAACCATTTGGCTAACATGGGGAAGTATGTTTCAGCCATGGTGGCAGCCGGTGCCAGGTTAACATACACTAAGCAGAGCAATTACCTATGGTTTAATATAGTCTTGGTAACTTCAGTACTGGCCACAATTTATCAATTGTACTGGGATTTTGTCAAGGATTGGGGACTTTTGAACCCAAATTCCAGCAACCCTTGGCTTAGAGATGAGTTGATTCTGAAGAACAAAGCCATCTACTTCATTTCCATTGTGAGTCCTTTGTCCTAGAGTAATGTTTGGCATTCTCCTTCAAACATTTGAAAATTAAAGCTCCTTACAGATTTGAGTAATTTTCTTGTAGGCCTTGAATGTAGTTCTAAGAATTGCTTGGGTGGAGACTGTGATGCGATTCCACGTTACCAGTGTTCAGTGGCGTATGCTAGATTTCTTCATGGCTTCATTAGAAGTCATTCGACGAGGGCATTGGAATTTCTACAGGTACTTTCTATCCCCTACAATTCACTAATTTAATTAGTCTAATTATTAGCCAACAACTAAACCATGTACTACTAATGACACACTTAATTTGTTTAACAGGTTAGAGAATGAACATCTAAGCAATGTTGGCAAATTCAGGGCTGTGAAGGCAGTTCCTTTACCATTCCGGGAGACAGATTCTGACTGATAAGCTTGTTTCTCAAATAATTGTATATAAGTCCATAATGGTTGACAGAACGGGAATGCAATATTTTTCAGCCACCTGAGGCAAGAAGGATCCACATATTATTACAACAATGTGGAAAGATTTCCTTATCATTCATTGATCAGCAGATCCGACTCAAATTGTCAACAGTACGTAAAGCTCCAAATGTAATGAAGAAGAAACAAGAAAGCATCATCTGTGCTTTGTACAATAAGCAATCTAACTTGGATCGGATTATACCAATTAATGGAACTGATCTGCTTCTCTTTTGCTTTCCAAAGAGCTTCAGTATGTTTGTAAACTCTAGACTCTCTTGAAATGTATGATTTCATTCTTATCAAGATCCTAACTGATGAATCCTATGCTAGCGAGGTAACGGACTGAACCATTCTAACAAGCTGATCACTTGGCTACTTATGTTGGTTGGCATGAACATTCAAAGACAGCCAACACAAAATCCCATTGTCCTTAATTGGGCAAACACAGAGACAAATCACTAAAACATCAGTACAAATTAAATGCAAAGCAGACAGAATACTAACAAACACATTGAACATAATGACCAGGACAACTCTTCAGGGGATCATTTAGTACTAAATGACATTGATACAGTTGGAAATTGATTTCTCTAACGATTTTTCCTACCAGAGAGGAAATTAAATAAATTTTGGAAAAATAGCAATTTGGGATCAGACAGCTTACTTGAAAAAATATGAACCCCTGAAGCAATAAATAGCAGAGCAGGCAGAACACCAAAAGACCAAAAATCAAATATGAAATATAAAACCGGTACCCAGTACCGAATGAAATCAATAACGCTATGGTCCAAATAACTGTAATGAGTAACAGCTTCAAATGACCATTCCAAGGAAAATGAATTATTTGTATCTTCTATATATTTTTTGTCATTTCGTAGGAAATACTAAATCTTGCAATTGTTTATATGGCTACTGTTATTTCACTGAAAACATCTTGAGATTGGTATTTGTATCTTGTTAAGTTTGATGAGATTCATACATGAAATTGAAAGAACTCCACAAATATTCTATTTAGACAAGAATTAAACATTTCTGCATCAAACCTCAAAACAGTAATCAAAATTGTTTTTTTCATCTGAAAAATATAAGAATTTTTCTCACTCCACGTCATTAAGGAAAAAAAGACAAGACAATAGTGAATTTGTAAGGCACATAGATTGTTTTTTTTAGAAAATATTTCGATTATATGCCACGAAATTACAAGAGTCGTATATAAAATTTCTCTCATGATATAATAGTGTATGTTGTTATTTGATATGTGATTGTCTCAAAAATCAATCAAGATTATTGTTTTTGTTTTATTTGATTGATGTGATGCAAAGAAAACAGAAGGCTTATTATTTTATACTAAAACACATAAGTTATTTATAAGAAATTAATAATTATCAATGATAAGACATCTTTTAATCTTTTGTAATGATTTCTTTAACCGAAAGGTACAAGTTAAATGCATAATAGATTTTTGGAAATGGTGAGCTGATTTTAATGGATGATTTCTTGTCCTAACGACCTATTCAATCGTAGACCTGAAAGGCTTTGAATTGCTCATTCAAAACGTCATATAGTCTATTTGATTGAGCTTTTGTTAGTTACATTTTTATTGGCATGTGTCCGTGACAAAACAAGTTCAATTGAGTTGTAATCTGTCGTGAAAATCTTTGTACAATTGGACTAGTTTTTGGCTGCTGTGCATCAGACATGCGTTCGTGGTGCGTTCGTTGCAGCGTTCGAACGTGTGACGTTAGTGGCATGTTCTGCTTTGGGTTCGAACGGGAGCATTCCAGAGAGCTCACGTTCGTTGTGCGTTCGAACGAGTCTTCACAGAAAGGGCGCGTTCGTGGAGCGTTCTAATATGCGTTCGAACGCGACTGCGATCTGAACGTGTTATTGGCCTGCAAAACCCTAGCTTTTCACCCTACCTATAAATATAACTTATAGCCGCCTCTCTCAGTGGTTGAAACATTTTTCCCTTGAGCCAAATCTTTCAAAAGCTTTCAACTCTATTTGATTTCACCTTGAAGACTCTTTGATTCTTTTGTCTTTATTTGTTTGGTGAAATCAAATCTTTGATAAACTTTCAACACAACTTAACCCAAATTCCCTAAGCCTTTAGAGTTCGTTAGGAGGAAGTTTGGTAGTCGGAGTTCCTGCGTCATTGGTGATATAATCTACTCAGAGACTTCAGAGCATCTGAAGAAAACCGTGGGTCGCGGGCTTGAGGAGTTGCCTTGAGTTCTTGCAGTATTAAAGTACTTGAGTCGGTGGAGTTGCCACCATAGGTCTTGACCATCGCTGTAAGTTTTTCTCTATATAGTGGATTCGGGTGGTAGCCTATACCCGTAGTGGTTTTTTACTCGCAAGAGTTTTCCACTTCGTCACCAAAATTATTGTGTTGATTTTATGTGATTGATTTAATTTGCTGCTTTAATTTATTATTAATATTTTTATAATTGCAGCATAATTAATTGTTGGATATTGTGGTTTCCTGTTAATCTATCCATAGTAGCAGTAATCAGGATTTGTCCTGTTTATTGTTTGTAATTCCGCATAGGGTCAGAACCTAGGATGATCATGAATTTTCAATTGGTATCAGAGCCTGAACTCGGTCCTTGACCCATTAGCAAAGGAACGTATTCAACCCTTAAATTGTCCGTCATTTTTTAATGGCACTGAATATTTACATTGGAAGGTTCGCATGAAAGCGTTCCTTAAGTCCTTAGATGAGAGGGTCTGGATGACTGTTGAACACGGGTGGAAACCTCCCGTTGTTGTTGTTGATGGGGTCTCTTCCCCAAAAGATAAATTGACCTAGACTAAGGACGATTTTGATGCTAGCAATAGGAACAACAAGACTATTAATGCCATACATGGTGCTGTGTGTTCTGGTGAGTTTAAGAGAATCTCAATGTGTGAGATAGCCAAGGATGTTTGGGACATCCTGCAGACTGTGCATGAGGGCACATCGTCTGTTAAAAATAATAGACTTCAGGATTTAGCTACTAGGTTTGAGGTCGCCAGAATGGAAGAAGATGAGACCTTTGATGAGTTTTATTCTGAGATTAACGATATTGTTAACTCTAGTTTTAACCTAGGTGAGACTACTCCTACCAATATGATAGTTAGGAAAATCCTGAGATCCATACCTGATAAGTTCCTACCCAAAATCACCGCCATCAAGGAAAACAATGACCTCGATCAGCTTAATTTAGATGAACTCGTAGGAAAACTGCAGGTTTATGAGATAAGGCTTCCTGGTTATAGAGAGCCAAAAACTTTTGCGATGAAAATCACTAAGGAAGTTGTGCATGATTCGTCTAGTGATGATGATACCATCACAGATCGTGACTTGGCCTTGTTTGCAAAGAAGTTTAAGAAATTTCTTAAACTTAAGAAGATTGGTCATAACAGTAACATGGATAGAGAGGATTTGCCTAGAGAGAGTAAGCATAGTAGAAGTGAGTCTAGAGAGGACATGGATAATGGATCTCGTGGTGTCCAGTGCCATGAATGTGAAAGTTATGGGCATGTTAGATCTGAGTGTCCCACATACCTTAGGGCTAAAGGCAAGAAAGCCATGGTAGCATCCCTTAGTGATTCTGAAGGTGATGATTCTCCTAAAGACAATTATATGGCCTTTACTGCTAGTGTGTCTGATGAGAGAGAGATTGTTGTTAATGATGCTGATTCAGAAGTCTCTCTCGATGAGTCTGTAGATGAGGAAAGTCTTCAGGCAGCTTATGCTGAACTGTTTAATGAGAGTTTAGCTATTAAGAAGACTAATATAGAGGTTAGTAAAAGGCTGAAAATTGTAGAGCTAGAAAAGAATGAAGCTCAAGCTAAATTTGAGCAAAGCCTTTTGATGGTTGATGACCTAGAGAAGAAGAATAGAGGCCTAGTTGATAGGGTCCAAATTTTAGAGACTGAGCTTGAAGATGCTAGAACTCAGTTGTCTGCTTTTTCTAGTGGAAATAAAAAGGTGGACCAGATGTTTGGTATTAGTTCTGAGCCTAACTGTGATAAGGCTTCTTCATCCAGAGTTGTGTCTGTCTCAGCTAAACATGCCTAGGTAAGAAACCTGATGTTTTTAGTCATGTGACTCCTCCAGTTGTTCCTCATCATGTGCCCCAACCTCAATCTAGAGGTGTTATGGGTAAACCTCGATCTCATCTGAGTCATCATTATGGAAAGGCGGGACACATTAGGCCTAAGTGTAGGGGTGAACACGGTTTCGGGTCAAACCGTGAACCGCACCGAACGAACCGAACCGCGCGGTTTGGAAAAAATATTAAAAATGATTTCAAACCGCACCGAATTGAACCATAAATTTCGGGTCGGTGCGCGATTTTGACCCGCACCGAACCGTCCAAACCGCAAATTAGAATATGAAAGATTTTGTTATAATGGCTAGGACTGTTTCCCTTAAAATTAATGGTACATAGCCTTAAAAGGTTAAGAACTGTGACTTAAAACGTTTTCAAAACCAAGGACCACAAAACAAACATCACTATTGTTTTTTTTTTTTTTAATGTGTTTCTTATTTTATCTATATATATACACACATACACAACACGTGTGTTTTGTGTTGAAAGATTTTGTTATATTATTTGAGAAAGAAAGTGGGAATTAAAAAAAAAATATATGCTATGTTACTTATTCCTCTATGTGTTCTTAAAGGAATAGCTTGGATTCAATATTAAAGAAAATGACGAGGATTTTTAGTGGAAGTAGCAGCTCCCAAAGATTAAAAAAATGATATAATGTACCAAATATTTCACATTATGGATTTTGAGAAGGATTTAATATGTGTATAATTTTATATAGATTGCTTCCGCTACTTCAACTTATGACATATAAATTAGTAGTTCCCAAAGGTTATTAAAAAATAAAAATATCCCATTTTTCATGCAGAATTTTGAATCAAATTCTTTCCCTTTTGCTAAAACATTTAAAAAGGGTTTTAATTCATCCAAAGCTGGGAATATAATAAATAAATCACAAAACTTTGATCACTTTATATGAGAATGAAATATGATTCCTTCTACCTCTATCACGATTTATTATATATTTGGTTCCGATAATTGAACTAACACTTGTTAGATCACTCTTAGTCTCTTACACATATATTTTTATTTATTTTATATTTATATTTGATTATTATCGGAATAGATATTCTAAGATATTTATGTTGGGTTTCTAGTTAGTCTCAAGGATCAATTCAAGCAAGAAACATGTGTGAATACAACAATGAAGAATGGCGGAATCATACTTACATTGATCGGATTAGGCGGTGCGAGGAACAACAAAAACTTCAAGCTTTCCTCCAAAGTGGCTCACGGCATTTGCTCCATTTTGTGCTCCAAAAAATTCGGCCATGGTGATCCTTCAAGCTCCAAGATTTGTATGTGATTCCATGCCCACGGGTGGGTTTCCCTATCACCTTCGGATGACTCATAAGTGTGCTAGCACCTTGGAAATTTTGCCATAAAATTTCCTAAGCTTCTCATTCATCTCACGGTTTTGAAAAAAAAATGAAGGAAGAAAATGGCCCCTTGGCCGAGAGTTGGAGAAGAGAGTGAGAGGAGAGAATGTGTTGTGTGTTGGTTAATTGATTTCCAAAATCAATTAAAACATATACCAAATTTTGAATTTCCAAAAGTAAAAAAGGTACAAGCATTAAAGCTATCCAACTACCACTATCAATCACAAGTGACAAGTTGTCACATCACTCAAAGTGACTAGACATCACATCAATTGATTGACTAGTGATTTGACGCTTGATGTGACTTGTGGGCCGCACTTGAATTCGAAATTCGAGTGGGCCCGCAAACACTCCCGGGCTCGGGTTCGCTAATTCCGAATTAACGAATTTTCCGTTGCGACGTAATTAAATAATTATGCCTACCAAAATTACTATTCACATCGCTAACGAATTAATTCTAAATTAACTCGTTCGCCCGAATTAAAATCTAATTTTAATTCCGCGTCGAAATCCAATTTCGTATAATATATCGAATATATTATTTTGTCGATTAATTCCAAATTAATCGTTCTATCTCTTTAAATAATATTTTATCCCAGATAAAATATCTCCGTAATTAATCCCAGATTAATTTTCTCTCTCTACTAATTAATCACAGATTAATAAAGTGCGAGTGATACGTCATCGGTGAATCTTCGGGAAGCGACCCATAAGATCCCCGGATATGTTGACAGTAAATCCGGTCGTCGGACTATCCGAACACGTACGTACCTAGTACTACGTTTTTACCGATTTACAAGACATTGTTGGCTTCTAGCAAAGCACCGTGCCTACCCAATTCTCCAGAAATATTCTTACTGGAATATGTGATCTATATCAGACATAATATACCTAGTATTGCGTATTACGATCCAGCATCAGATGTCACGTGCAAGGCCTGGGGCTGGAAATGTGTCTGCCCCATACGAAGCACATATCGGATCTCTGGTAACTAGTCTCTATAAACGGATAAACATGACTTAGTCATAATATCCCGATAGCTGCAGCATATAAGAGCACCAGTTCCGTATCCTACGTGATCATCATCTCCACTATGACTGGAGTGAAACTTCCATCTCGACATCACACCAAGACACTACGATTCTCAATATACCCAGAAGAGGCGTACACGGAACCTGTTAAAGCCCTGGACGACCAAAACCAAAGTATATTGATTGTCACAAGTATTAGCGGTGCAAGTCTCAGGTTAAGACCAAATACACCTACCCTGATTCGGACTTCCATAGACACATAGTCATACTACCAATGGAATTCCGAGGGGTCTATCCAGAGCGAAGCTGTTTCCGTACCATCGGTAAACACAACCTCCTATTACACTTGCATGAGTATCCAATACCCAAATATATGAGAACTATGTTGTTATGCTCCCACAACGCGCACAAGTGTAATATTAGTCTTTTATGCATTATCGATGTCCAATCTCAATAATACTCTGACTAGGGATATTTAATGATTAAACCTTCGTGGATTGATACTGTCTCATATCATCTCAATCCGGAACTAATCATAAGGACCTTCTATCATTTATACATCTTGGTAATCTAATTGCAAATGATAAAATGGCAATTTCCTTTGTCACATAGTTAATTTGTACAACAATACCATGATCTGTACAACTAGTGATGCTATTGGTCATAATTTTCCAACAATTTAATGATCATATGACAATATACCATGAATAAATGAAAATTATGTATTTTTTCTCTTCAATTATAATGTGAAAACACATAAAATTTTCTTAAAAATTTTATAATCCAAACCACCGACCCGAACCTCCCAAACCGCTAAACCGCCAACTCGAACCGCCGCGTTTTTCCTTATCAAATTTGTGATTTCGATTTCTAATTTCCCAAACCGCCAACTCGCGTGGTTTGAAAGAAAAAATGAAAAAACCGACCCGAACCGCACCGCAAACACCCCTACCTAAGTGCTTTATGTTGCACAAGCAAAAGAAGAGGCCTAAAAGTGTGTCACCTAGTTTTGACTCTTCAAATTTAGCTTCTCAAGTTTCTGCACTAACTAAACAAGCTCAATTCTTAGTGAGAAACTTTCTTTGTTGACTATGAATTCTCAAGTGGATGAGGTTCCTAGAAAGGTTTGGGTGAGGAAGCAAGATGAATTCCCATCTTCTTATGTGTGTCCTGATGGACATGATGAGAGTGCACTTCGTTGTAACTCTGCTTAAAAGATGCATTTTTATTTTCCCATTGCATGTGTGTGTGTGTTTTATGTTTTTGCACATTTATTTTGTTTTCACAACATATGGGTGTGTGTTGTTTTTGTTATATGTCATTTGATATATAGGATGGAAACCCGGACATAAATTTCATAGCTGATTCCGAATGGACGGTAGTATGATCTGCACTCGGGATACAAATCCACGTACCATTGGATGTTTTACAAGCCTGTTTGTGTCTTTATTTTTATTTGTTAAAATCTGAAAAATATAAAAAAAAATATAGAAAATGAAAAAGACAAAAATTATTTTATTTTACGGCTTGTTAGAACATGAAAAGCTTATGCATGTGATCCTGGTATGTAGGATATATGATTATGCATGTATGATATTCTTTTATTTTGCTTGATGCTCTATATACATGAGTGTGTGTGATAAAAATCTTTGGTATATCATGTGCTTGCACCTCACATACACATTTTTATTTTATCAAGGCTTGGTCGCATGTATGAGTTTTTGGAATGACAATCTTATCTCATCCATGATTTGTTTGCTCAATAGTGTGACCTTTGACTAGTTGACCTTGCTATCCCCTTTTACAAAAGTAAAAAGAAATATATTAAAAAAAATGAGACTCAAGTGCAAAAGAGCCAAAATGGCCAAATTCAAAAGATAAGGGCAAAAACCCTTCACTCGAAAGAGTCATTATATATGAGATCATGATATTTATGGGGTAAACAATATAGCATGCAACCAATGTTGCTTATTTTCAGGTCCTAGTGGTGCTGGGTGGACTTGGTTTGTTTAGAGATGGATTTCTTTGGTTGTGTCCAGCTCATAAAATAAGGTTTTAAGCTTTGATTCATTGTGCACTTTATTTTTCACCCAAGTTCTTTATATGCTTTGGTGTTTATGTCATATGCATAAGTGTTGTACTTAACTACTTTTAAAATAATGCATATTGTTTCATGTCATAAACAGCTGAATACTGACTGGGTATCATTGTATCAGCTTGGAATGCTATTTCATTCAGTTTTTGACAGGATTTTCATTTATCTCAATATGTGCTTGTGTGTGTTTCATGTTATTGCATACCAATTTGTTATTTCCTGTGCACTTTTCTGAGTTTTGATTTAATTCCCGTATGTTATTTTGCTAACTGTATATGTCTGTTAGTGAAGGGGAGTAATTCCTGTTTTTTTTTGCTCTTGCTTGTGTTGTCTCATATTCTCCTGTTATTTTTCTTGTTTCATTCACCATTTGTCATTTCGTGACAAAAAGGGGGAGAATAATATATTAAGGGGGAGCCTTAATATATGGGAGGGCGTCGTAGATTATCCTTTAGATATCTCCGTTTTAGAGGGAGTTCAGATTAAGGAAGAGAGGGACATCTACATGTACATGCTTGAGTTTTATTCCTATTTATTTTTTACTTGATAATCTCAATGCTTTTCACGGTATATTATTATTTGTGGATGTTTCAAGTAAGCAGATTTTTTACTGAGGCGGTATTTATTTCAAGACTATTTGGTTAGGTGTTAGATCGAGTCTTATTGTAATTAGTCACTGTAGGCACTGCATTTTTATATATAAGTCCCTATGATGAGTTTCATTTGGAGACACTACCTTTTAAGTCACAGAAGTCGCGGGAAATGGACGTCGGAATGGGAAATTCAGAATAAGTATGTCATCAGATTCATTTCACAAGTTCACTGTTTTCGTTCGTGCTGCGTGCGTGACCACGTTCGAATGTCAAGCAGATTGCGGGCGTTCGTGTAGCGTTCGAATCGGCGTTCGAACGGTGTCGGTATTTCTGGTTTTGCTGCTAGCCTCACACCCAAGGCCAATTAGCCCACCAAATCCCATAAAACACATACAAATTAATAAAACACATATTTAACACATGAGGAATTAAATAAAATCTAAAAATCATATACCAAATTAAAATAAATATCAAATAAAATCATGCCTAATTAAAATCAATCAAAAATATTATATTCCTAACTAAACAAATTGTATGCCTAATCAAAACAAATTAAATATATTAACTTCCTAAGCAAACCAAATTTTGTCCCCCAATCAATCTTAGGCTTTCCTTGCATGACACTAAATCAAATCCTCCTTTAATGCACATATCCCTTCCTTGTCAAGCAAGGATTCACCCATCCCTTTTGTCTATAAAAGAGACCCAAAACCAAGACACTCCCCTCTCTCTCATTTCACGCCCAATACACAAAAACAACAAGAAGCAATTTTCTTCTCATCTCTCTAGCATTCACGCCTAACCCAAAGCAAAAAACAGTCCCCATTGCTGAGAATATCAAGCCTAAAAATAGTCCCCACTGCCGCACAAACCACCGAATACACAGCCCTCCACAGCCCCTCTAAACACCGAAACAGCAGCCCCAAATCTGTCCCTATACCACCGAAAAATTGCACTATTTCATAGCCCAAACACCTTAAAACAGCCCCTAAATCACCTAAAACAGTAACTAAAAAACTGCACTTTTAATCCATAAAATAGTAACTAAAACTACACCTTAAACCTTCAAAAAAACACACATCCAAAACAGTAGCCTAAAACATCAAATACAGCAACAAAACAGAAGCGGAATGGATGGAAAATAGCAGCCCGAACAGCGAAGCAGCAAAGGGAAATGTTGAACCAGTGAACCGGAGGAGTTGCGGAGCATCCACCCTTCCGACGACCGCGTACGGTACTTCCGAGAGTCGACATAAAAGGTTAGACCTGAGGGCACTCTTCGTATTTATTTTTTATTCATCTTTTAATCGTTTTAGTTATTTATTTCGTATGAGAGTCGTTCACGGATGTATGTTGTGGCTTTGAATAAAATGGAAAATGTGTCGCCTCTTGTGGTATATATGATGAAAACCCATACATAAATTCCGTAGCCGAATCCGAACGGACGGTAGTGCGGTCTGTACTTGGGATACAACTCCACGTACCACTTGAGCAAACAGCGCATATTTTGTTTTATGTTGTTTGATTCGTTTATTATCCGTTATTTAAATTCTGCATGTTATTTGTTTGTGTAATGATGAGATAAAGCGTATGGGCTTAGTAAGTTGGATTAAAGGTCCTCCATTTCGAGGGGTTAAAATCCTTTACCACGATGCTTTGCCGCGCCGGATGACGTATATTCGGTTGAATGTAAGATGTGTTCAATCGGGTATACAAAGTCCGATATCGTTGTCTTTATTTTTTATATGCATTATGTCATTAGCGTATGGGCTTAGTAAGTTGGATTAAAGGTCCTCTGTTTCGAGGGGTTGAAATCCTTTACCACGATGCTTCACCCCGCCGGATGACATATATTCGGTTGAATGTAAGATGTGTTCAATCGGATATACAAAGTCCGATATCATTGTCTTTATGTTTATATGCATTATGTCATTAGCGCATGGGCTTAGTAAGTTGGATTAAAGGTCCTCCGTTTCGAGGGGTTAAAATCCTTTACCACGATGCTTCGTCGTGTCGGATGACGTATATTCGGTTGAATGTAAGATGTGTTCAATCGGGTATACAAAGTCCGATATCGTTGTCTTTATTTTTATATGCATTATGTTATTAGCGCATGGGCTTAGTAAGTTGGATTAAAGGTCCTCCGTTTCGAGGGGTTAAAATCTTTTACCACGATGTTTTGCCGTGCCTTGTAGCTCGTTATTATTTATTAGGTGTCATCTATTCATCCGTTCACGTATGCGTCATGTTGTTTACAACCTTTTTGAGGTCACTACTGTAACCCCGTTCGAACGCGTTTCAGAACGCCGCACGAACGCATGTTTTCTATCTCAGTTCATTCGAACGCGTTTACGAACGCGAACCTTCTGTTTACCGTTCGAACGTGTTTACTAACGCTACGCGAACGCGCACGTATTTCCTTTGTTTTATTCATGCACCATGTCCGGTCCCATTCGAACGTGTTCTCAAATGCTATATGAATGTGAACCTTCTGTTTACCGTTCGAACGCGTTTACGAACGCTACACGAACGCGCATACACTGAACTGAGTCTTTTTCATCACATGTCATGCATAATTATTTCTGAGGTGATTTCTCTTGTATCATGTAATCAATCATATTATTTGTATCCCTGCGTTTATCTGTTTGGTGTGTTCATGAGATAGTATTCAAGCATGATTTAGCCTATTTAGTTGTTCATTTTCAAGCATGATTAATCATTTATTTTACGTTTGGAATTTACATTATGTTTAGTTGTTCTTTGTTTTCCGCATTATACGATCGAAGTATGTTCATGAGATTGCCGTGTGCTATTGCATGTTCGCCGTTATTCCAATTTGCTTCCATGCTTGATTGTACAATTATTATCTACTGGCATGCCTATGATCGAATGTAATGTGCTCATGACATTGTATGCTAGCCGTATTTATCTCTATGCATGCAAATTTGGACATAGATTATACGCAAATAGGTTGTATGTAAATTGGGACATAGATTGTATGCAAATATGAAAATGTGTTACATGTGAATTTAGATGAACTCTTGATTTATGCATGCGAACTTAGGAGTAAATTATCCTTGGAAATAAATGTTGCTTAGGCTTGGTTGAATTATCGCACAAATGATTTTATTACAAGTGGCATAAGTAATGGACCATTCTGAACCCAATGGTTTGAGGTCTTCCATTGCGAGGGGTGAGTGCGACCTTAAATCTTTGTCCCGGTTCACACCGGGTGGCGACTCCATCATTCTCCGGTTTAGTCCCCCGCGGGCTACTCGGTACTCCCAACCAGGCCGCGAGCCCGGAACAACATGCGTTGCCCAGTTTCTGTGTTCCCACAGTCTGGCGACTCCACTGGGGATAGAGAATCGGCCCCGAAATAATGTCTTGTAATATTATGATTTGTGCTTTAAGTTAACCGTTTCTATAGTGGGTTGAAAGAGGTTTAATCAAAAGGACTTTTAAGGCTAGGTAATGGTTTGATGTCTTCATTCACTCACTACCTTTCTATAAGGAAAAGCTGTGAAGGCACCTAGATAATCATCTACTCGTAGCCTATTGTGATGGACTAATTTGGAGAACTCGTTGTTTATTCCTGACACCAAGCGATAAGAGCCTAAGAGGCTTGGGTACTTAAGAAAGCCTCGCTCCACCCTCCCTCTGGGGAATCTACAATGGGAAATCCATTTGATAGTCAGTCACACATCATAGCTCGTTGGCACGTACCTTAGTGTATAAAAAAGGTGCGCTCACTTGGTCGCTCGGACCCTTGAGTGGGGAGACCTAGTTGTGGGTAATCCTTCGTCAGCGAGAGCCTTTGTTCACACCCCCGTAAACCCGCATGTGAACCTCAGTCGTAGAACTAATAAGAATTATTTACTTGTGCTTGTGTTTGGGAACATTGTCGTTTGGATCCATTCGGATCTTTTGTCATGAGGTATGGGCTTGTTGGGCCATTTAAACTGGGACAAGAACGTATCTTATGATGATTGGGCTAAAAGCTTCTAAAACGCCGATGGACCGTTATATGTTTGTGTTTGGGAACATTATCATTTGGATGCGCTTGGACTTCTTGCCATAAGATGTGAACTTGTTGGGCCATTTTAACTGGGACGAGTTCACTCCTATGACATTAGCCCAAAAGCTTCTATAATGATGATGGGCCGATTTGTGTGAAAATTTTAATGAATTTATATATTCCTTGTATCGCATGCATCTCATTCATCTCATGCATACATATATCCTGTTAACACCTTCTATGTCTATAAAAGACATCATAGATTCCTGTTGGGTTAGGAAAGAGGGAAGACTCACTAAAAGATCGGTAACATATATGAGTACATCCGATAACGAGGTATCCCGGATAGATCAGTTGGAAAACGGTATCTCCAAAATTACTGAACAGTTGCAAGCTTTGACTACTGCTGTGGCTGGTATGGTTGTACCCCGTGCTGGGGGGAATTATGAGAATGTGAGGCGCGAGGAGCCTCCGAATGGGTTGGGGGATGATATCCCCGCTTTTGATGACGACATGGCAGAGTATGCAACAGGCAGAGTGATTGGGTCTCAGGCAGAATTTCAGAAGCTTCGGGATCAGGTTGAAACAGTTACCCGCAAAATGAGGGGTAAATATGAAGAGTTGTTAGATTATGAGGTAATGACCTTCGAAGAACAGTTGCCAGCTCAGTTCAAGATGCCTGATATGGCTAAGTTCAACGGGAATAGGGACCTGATGGTCCATCTCCGTCAGTATGTTTCAGTTATGAGTTCAGTGGGTTTATCCAAGCGTCAAGTGCAGAAAATATTTGGGATGACACTTGAGGGAGCGCCGGTAGTTTGGTATCATAGCCTTGAGAAGAAGATTAGGGAAGATTGGAGGGAACTGGCTGATGCTTTTCTGAAGCAATATGTTACAGATCTGAAAATTGATTTGTCACTCCGAGATTTGGAGAACACTAAGCAGAAGCCTGAGGAAAGCTTCAAAGAGTATGTAGACCGCTGGAGAAGCCATCTCCTAAAGATGCAGACTCGGACCTCAGAGAAGGACCAAATTAAGATGATTATCAAGGGCATCAAGCCCTCCATCTATGGGAAACTGAGGAGGATGACCTCCATGATCAATGACTTCCGACAGTTGAGGGAAACTATCATGGATATTGAAGAAGAAGAAGAAGAAGCAGAGAACATGAAGTTTTATGGCCTAAGTAGAAGGCCTATTAAGGGAACATCAGGTACCAAACCTGTTTCTGCGGAGATTGTTGTCATCCGGAATCAGAGATTCTCCAACTTAGGGAGGCCCTTGTCTAAGGTGCTGGAGAAATTAAAAAGACAAGGACTTCTGAAACCCCTGGAGACCAAACCACTTCCTAACCCTCCACCACCACATCTCAATCTGAGCCACTACTGTCACTTCCACCAACAGAAAGGCCACGACACTGATAATTGTGCCCACCTCCGCCATGAAATCCAGGACCTTATAGACTCCAAAAAGATACCCAACCCTAAAACAGAACACCCCAACACACACCAAAATCCCCTACCAAATTACCACTATGTCCCCCCACCAACCTATATGATAAACTCTGGCATACCCGAAAGCCTTGTCCTCAAATCCTTTGACCACCAAGCCTATTGCCTTGGAATTTGGGATAGTAACAGTGAAGATGAGACAGAACGGGGGCAGAATTTCTGGGAAGACTTATCCAGTAGTGATGAAGAAGAAGTGAGAGGGATGACACGCAGTGGGCGTTTCTACAATGATGTGACTGAGAAGGGTAAAAGAGTGTTATCAGAGGGTAGATAAGTGGCTGAGAATACAGAAAATGCCGAGGGAGATGTAGTGTTGCAATAGTTGAGGAAAACCCGAGCACAAGTGAGTATCTGGGATTTGTTGTGTGCATCTCAGGAGCACATGCGGGCTATGGTTAAGGCCTTAAGCAAGATAGTGGTGATGGAGGATGCCAACCCCGCAATGTTTGTTGGGTCAGTGCAAAAGGAGGCCTTGCAGGCAATCACTTTTTCTGAGGAAGAACTCCTAGCTGAGGGGAGAAATCATAATAGACCTTTTTTTATCAGAGCTGAAGTGAGGGGTAAAAGGATCTCTTGTGTGATGGTGGATGACGACTCATCCATTAATGTGTGCCCGTCGAAGATTTTGGCCAAGCTGGGTATAAAGACAACAGATCTGGATCCCTCTAGTATGACTATCAAGGCTTATGATGATAGTAAGCGAGGAGTTGAGGGTACATTTGTAGCAGCGGTCAAGGTCGGTCCTATTGAGGACGAAGTTGAGTTCACAGTGTGTCGTGATATTTTTATATCGTACCGCAAGTGTACGGTGTCAAGTTTTAGTATAAATGAGCTAAGAGTGTCAAACCCACATGGATTGCGTTAACTCGCATTAAGTACTACAATTGATAATCCTAACTTTATTTAGACGATAATTAATAAAGATTTAATTAAATAAATTTATAATAATTGGATAGGAGGAACTAATACGATAGAGATTCTGGATCCTGATTTCACCTAGCTGTCACCTATGCATTTGTCATGTCAATTAATCCATGTTCAGTTATATTGTTTATAAGTCAAGACTCCTAAAATATCCACTCTCTCTCTCGAGTGTCGAGTGAAAAGATCATCAACTATAGACTTCGATATCTCTATAAAAATCCAATAGTTAACAACTCATTACACTTTGTGATTCTATATTAACGACTTCAAAGGACTACAGATTCTCTCGAATTCTATAAAATCCTAGGCTATATTCTCTAGATCTATTCAAAATCCCCTCTCTCGAGTGATAGATTCTAAACATTCATCATCTTCAATTATGGCCAACAATCAAGAAGCATTAAACTCAAAAGAATATAAATAAATTACTAAAACTTCATAACAAAATTGATAAACACAATAAAAGGTTCAAGCATAGATTACATCATTCTCCAGAATTAAGGAGTTTAGTTCATGACAAAAGATAAAAACAATAATAAACAAGTCATGAATCTAATGGAAATCATTAGAGTTCTAAGAAAGAAACTATAAGATATAACCCGAATTGAATCTCTTCCTCCTCGGATGCACAGCCTTTGTCTCCTCTTGTCGCTCTTCAATCCTCTCCTTGGATCTCTAAAATATTTGTTTATGTGTTTTGTGCAGTGTATTAGCCTCTACCTCTAGTTTTGGATGAACTGATATATTTATAGTAGAGTCTGGGAGTCATAATACATGCTGAAAACCCTAAAAATCACTTTCTTGACTTGTGCAGGTTTTCTTCCGCAGGGGCGCTGCGGCGCGGAACAGTGGGCGATGCGGCGCCCAAATCCCTGGAAAATATATGTAAATGACTAGATTTCATCGAGTAGATGCAAATCGATATATTATGGGTCTCGTAACTCTTTCTAGATCAAAAGTTATAGCCTTTTTAATTTCAGTGCGCAGCTGATGCTGATTTTTACTGCTTCTTGAGTCCGATGCTCCCAATAGGTCCCGAAACACACGTATTTGCTCCATTATCGATGTTCTAATGCTTCCTACAAATAAAATATAAAATAAACTACAAAATACATTAAATGGCTCGAAACATAACAAAACAATAAGCTAAAGATGTCGGAATAAATGAGTATAAACCACACTTATCAAACACCCCCAAACTTAAGGTTTTGCTAGTCCCGAGCAAAAGATAAAATAAAAACTAAATTCAATTAAACAAATAAAAATAACTAAATTAACTAAGCCACTTTCGTAGGGATCACGATTGCATTTAGCGTATGCAACAAGCCTTTAAACCCCTACGCGGCCCTAGTGGACGAGTTATAGTCTCGTAAGGGCTTACAGTGACGATACCCACAAACGTCATTCACACACAATCATGCAAAAATATAAAAATAACAAAATATAGCCCCGATAGTTACGCATAAATTTATCCTCAAAGAAAGCTTATAAATGAAATTATAGAACCTTCAAAGTACACAATTGCAACTCGAATCCAAATTCTTGAGTAAATCATCTAAGCTAGACTCACAGTGTGTGTGTGTGTAAAGGTTCATTCACAGCTCGACTCATAAGTAAACCAACTCAATGATTTCGTTTAAAAATTAGAATCGATGGGTCAAACCAACCTAGATATCTCAATTATGCTCTGTAATTGCTTTATTTTGTGCTCAGTATGGTATGATTTTTTTCTTTTCTTTTCTTGTCTCTTTTTGCTTTTCTCATTTTGCACTCAAATTTTTTTTTCTTTCAACTCACCTACCCTTTAAGGTAGCATTTCTCCTCATGGTGGTCCTAGTACTCGCCCATGGGTAGCTTCACGCTTATCGGTTATAGGTGGTTTATTTTCTTTCTTTAGAGACATTTTTTTTTTCTTTTTAGTTATACCACACTTCATAACACTAGCAAATCAAGATAGATATCTAAGCAAACGGTCATTCATCGACATGCAATTTCTTCAACTAGTCACATTGTCAACTACTTAAGTTTTCACTGCTAAAAACCTGTTTTTAAGTGCTTACGAGTCTAACATAGATCAATTATTCAAGGCATCAGATAAAAGTAAATCGGGCACTTATCGTTTCTAAAATTTCACTCATAAACAAACAATATCATCACAGGATTTATGCTTTACTATCAAAGACTAAAATAAATTTTTTTTTTCAATAAATTTAAACAACTAAATAACAAGTAAACAGCATACACACACCCCCAAACTTAAAATTTGCATTGTCCTCAATGTAAGATAAATATAAAGAACAAGAGTGAGGAACAACACTACCGTGCATGGAGTTGATCAGGCTACTGCTTGTTAGAATTTGGTTACGCGGGCGTTGTGTGTCTCGTGCTACCTGCATAAATAACATGCAAATTAATAAATAGCACACAATAAAATAAAATAAAAAATTAAAAGTAAAGAAAATAATAATAAAAAAAATGCGAGGGTTGCCTCCCTGCTAGCGCTAAGTTTAACGTCTTCAGCCAGACACAAACACTCAAATGGTTATGGTGGCTTAAACGTAGTGAACCGGGTAATCTCATCTGCTTTCTTCTTTGGTATCCACCGTTTTTTTTTACATGAAAAAGACAGCTTGGCAGGCTGTGGTAATTTATCCATAGATGGTCCCCCAGGATATATAGATTTCCCCTTAATTGAAATTTCTGGACTGCACATTCGGCAAAATTGGCTTGGCTTTCTTTTTAGTCTTCCAGGAATTATCTCTAAGTGAGAACTGGCCTTTCTTTTCCTCTTTTTACGGCCCTTTGGGAGTGTTTTCGAGTTTAGCTGCAGAGAATCTTCCTTTATGCATGGATGTATTATGCTCATGGGCTGTTGAATTACTGATTCACCCTGTCTGGTTTCAACTCCATTTTCTACTGTATCTACCTTGTGACAGTCAGCATCACCTTGAGAACTCGGCGTGGCCCTGAAAACACTGAAGGTGACTTCTTCATCTTGACCTCTCATTATCAATTCACCTTTGTTCTCTTCTTCTGTAACTTTTTCCTCCTGAAATACCATTTCATTTTCTTTACTGCCTAAGTCCTGAGAGGTGTCTTTAAATTCTTTTCCGCTCCTACAGCTTCTGATTTGACATTGCTCATTAGGGTTGACTTCAATATCACTCAGAAAAACCCATGTCTGTTGATTGGCCATGGAAGAAACAAGCAACCCAATTTGCGCTTCTAAAAATTTCATAATTGCCTCTATATTGCCCATTCGTGTTTCAATGTTATCCAGCCTTGACTCATTCTTCTCAAACCTCTCTGAAGCTGTAGCTACAAACATGCTCATGAGGTCTTCTAAGGAAGGTTTCTGCTCAGCTCTTGGATAATTGAAACCATGAGGAGGTTGCAAAACGTTCTCCATATCAGCATATGAAAAATTCTGATGATAATAGTTAGGCATAAGACTGCCTCTATAGTTGTTGAAGTTCCGATTGTTCACATACTGTACTTGTTCAAATCCTGCTCCTCTGTTGGATAAAAACATTCCATTAGCAGAAGCAGCTTCAATAGACGGTTGGCCCATTTGATTTGTCAATACTGCTAGATGAGTCGTGAGGGACGATACTTGAGTTATCAGTGCACTAACATGATCTGCCATTGCTTCTTTTCAAACTCACCTCGAAAGAAAAAAAATAAAACAAAACAAAATAAAAAATAAGAAATAAAAACAAAAATAAAACTTAAGACAAAAATAAAGGAAATAAAAATAATAAAATAAAAATAAAATTCTAAATTAAAGCTAAAATTACTTGGTAGTAGTATTAATGTGAATTAAACAAACAATCCCCGGCAACGGCGCCAAAAACTTGTCGTGATATTTTTATATCGTACCGCAAGTGTACGGTGTCAAGTTTTAGTATAAATGAGCTAAGAGTGTCGAACCCACAGGGATTGCGTTAACTCGCACTAAGTACTACAATTGATAATCCTAACTTTATTTAGACGATAATTAATAAAGATTTAATTAATTAAATAAATATATAATAATTGGATAAGAGGAACTAATACGATAGAGATTCTGGATCCTGATTTCACCTAGCTGTCACCTATGTATTTGTCATGTCAATTAATCTATGTTCAGTTATATTGTTTATAAGTCAAGACTCCTAAAATATCCACTCCCTCTCTCGAGTGCCGAGTGAAAAGATCATCAACTATAGACTTCGATATCTCTATAAAAATCCAATAGTTAACAACTCATTATGCTTTGTGATTCTATATTAACGACTTCAAAGGACTACAGATTCTCTCGAATTCTATAAAATCATAGGCTATATTCTCTAGATCTATTCAAAATCTCCTCTCTCGAGTGATAGATTCTAAACATTCATCATCTTCAATTGTGGCCAACTAGGGGTGAGCAACGGTTCCGGGTCTACCTGGAACCTGTTGGAACCGGACCGATTTTCCGGGTTTGGAACCGGAACCAGTTATAATCGGGTAGGTTCTGGTTCCAAAAATGAAGGAACCGATTTTATCCGGGTAGGTTCCGGTTCCAAAATGATCGGAACCGGAACCGAACCATGGAACCGGTTTTAATAACGTACCGGATAATTTCTGTTGAAATTTAGAACCTAAATTAGGTAGAAAATTGTATTTCTGAGAGTGAATCTAGTCTTAACAATGTGAAATTTATAGATGTTTAAAACCTTTTTATTACTTCTTGTTATTACTGGCTATTTTCAATTGGCCAATACTTTTACTGGATTATAACATTTTTTTTTTGCTTGTTCTGATTACATTCAACTGAGTGTTAAACTGGGACTACTGATGGCCTCTGTTTAAACTGGGACTACTGATGGCCTTTGTTTTTAAAGTCTAAAGCTTCATTTTCTTCGTTCTTGAGCTTCTGCACTTCGATTTGGTCCCCGTTTTTTCCTACGGACTCGTATTGGAATGTAGTTTTTATTAAAATATTTTAAAATAGGGTAATTCGGAACCGGACCGAACTGGACCGGAACCGGATTGGAACCGAATAATAGGGTACCCTGTTTAATTGGGTAGGTTCCGGTCCACTTAGTGCGGAACCGAATTTTTCTGGGTAGGTTCCGGTTCCATGCGGAACCGGAACCGAAACCGGTTTTGCTCACCCCTATGGCCAACAATCAAGAAGCATTAAACTCAAAAGAATGTAAATAAATTAATAAAACTTCATAACAAAATTGATAAACACAATACAAGGTTCAAGCATAGATTACATCATTCTCCAGAATTAAGGAGTTTAGTTCATGACAAAAGATAAAAACAATAATAAACAAGTCATGAATCTAATGGAAATCATTAGAGTTCTAAGAATGAAACTAGAAGATATAACCCGAATTGAATCTCTTCCTCCTCGGATGTCACAACATTTGTCTCCTCTTGCCGCTCTTCAATCCTCTCCTTGGATCTCTAAAATATTTGTTTCTGTGTTTTTTTACAGTGTATTAGCCTCTACCTCTAGTTTTGGATGAACTGATATATTTATAGTAGAGCCTGGGAGTCATAATACATGCTGAAAACCCTAAAAATCACTTTCCTGACTTGTGAAGGTTTTCTTCCGCAGGGGCGCTACGGCGCTGAACAGTGGGCGCTGCGGCGCCCAAATCCTTGGAAAATGTATGTAAATGACTAGATTTCCTCGAGTAGATGCAAATCGATATATTATGGGTCTCGTAACTCTTTCTAGATCAAAAGTTATAGCCTTTTTAATTTCAGTACGCAGCTGATGCTGGTTTTTACTGCTTCTTGAGTCTGATGCTTCCAATAGGTCCCGAAACACACGTATTTGCTCCATTATCGATGTTCTAATGCTTCCTACAAATAAAATATAAAATAAACTACAAAATACATTAAATGGCTCGAAACATAACAAAACAATAAGCTAAAGATGTCGGAATAAATGGGTATAAACCACACTTATCACAGTGCAGGATATCCCAGCCACTTTTGCCTTGTTGTTGGGAAGACCTTGGTTTCATAAGCTTGGGGGCGTGCCCTCCACTCTGCATCAAATGATTAAGTTCCCGTATGGGGGAGAAATTGTCACCATCCGAGCTGAGGTAGACAATGATGTGACTGCTTTAGAAATACAACCTTTCACGAGGTTCCAAGTGTCGGCAACTTTTGAGGAATGGGTGGATCCTAAGGTAGCTAGGATCATGGGAAAAATGAAGTTCGAGCCGGGTGAGGGTTCAAAACTGCCAGACTTTAGAGGACAGACTACTCGGAGGGGTTTGGGGTACAAATCTGATGAGGAAAAGCCGAAAGTTAAAAAGAAAGGTCTGAAATTGATGAAATGCTTTTTGAAGGCTTCAGGGTATCAAGGTGAGCCTGAACCAATAGAAGTTAATGGGATTGTGGTGCCTGGATTTGAGATCTTCCAGGATATGTTGGGTGAGAAGCCGCTGACCGAAGAAGCTGTGGAGGAAGAGAACTGGGAAGAAGAATTGATGAAGTTGGAGAGCCTGACTCTCGAAGAGGATAAGAAGTCTGAGAAGAACCTGGTTGTGGAGGATGAAGTGTCTGCTGATGATGAAGACATTTATCTTCCTTATTTATTTGAGTGTACTCCCACATTTATTAGCAATAAAGACAATCATTTTGCTTATTTGCCCGAGTCTTTTTCCTCTAACTTGCATGTCTTGAGTATATTTGATATCAGCTCCACCAGAACGAATGCATTTAACTTAGGCACGCCTGAGAATCCTAAGGAAATTCTGATTGTAAGTGAAGTTACCGCTGAAGAGCGGGAGAAATTAGAAGAAGTACTGGTCAGATATGCCAAAGTGTTTGCTTGGTCCTATGAGGACATGCCTGGGGTAGACAGAAGCATTGCCCAGCACACAATACCAACTTATCCGAATATGAAGCCAGTGAAACAGAAACTTCGACGGATGAGACCTGAGTGGGCCGAGAAGGTCAGAGAAGAGGTTAAGAAACAGATAGATGTGGGGTTCCTGGAAGTGGTAAAGTATCCCGAATGGTTAGAAAATGTTGTGCCAGTACCGAAGAAAGACGGGAAAGTCAGAATGTGTGTGGATTACAGAGATCTCAACAAGGCTTGTCCGAAAGATGATTTTCTTCTACCTCATATTGATGTACTAGTTGATAGTGCAGCTTTATCTGCCATGTATTCATTTGCATATGGGTTTTCAGGGTATAATCAGGTTCTTATGGCTGAGGAAGACAAGCACAAAACTGCCTTCGTCACAGAGTGGGGTACTTATTGTTACAAGGTAATACCGTTTGGGCTCAAAAATGCAGGAGCTACTTATCAGCGGATGGCCACTATATTGTTCCATGATCTGATGCATAAAGAGATTGAGGTGTACGTGGATGACATGATGGTGAAATCAGAGACAAGAATTGGGCATATAGAAGCACTGGAGAAGTTCCTTTAGAGGGTTGACAAATACAACTTGCGGCTGAATCCCAAGAAATGTGTGTTTGGGGTAACATCAGGAAAATTACTGGGACATACAGTGGGAATGGGAAAGATAGAAGTAGATTCTGAGAAAATCAAGGCAATTACTGAGATGTCGGCACCGAAGACAGAAAAAGAAGTCAGAGCATTCCTTGGGAAAATCCAGTACATCAGTCGGTTAATCGCCAAGTTGACGTCAGTATGTGAGCCTATCTTCAAACTGTTGAGAAAGGACCAGCCAGTGAAATGGAATGAGCAGTGTCAGTCAGCCTTCGACAAGATCAGAGAATACTTGGTAAGGCCTCCTGTATTGAAACCTCCGAGACCGGGCAGACCCTTGGTACTGTATTTGGCTATAGAATCAGAAGCACTGGGGGCAATGATGGTACAAGCAGATGAGACCGGGGTAGAGTATGCAGTCTACTATCTCAGTAAGAAGATGCTCCCGTATGAGGCTCGTTATCAAGAAGTAGAGAAGATCTGTTTGGCAGTAGTATGGGCATCCAAAAAATTGCGGCATTACTTCCAATCTTACAAGATCCAGGTATTGGCAAAGGAGAATCCTTTGAAATATCTGCATTCAGTGCCTTCGCTAGTGGGAAAATTGGGCAGATGGTTAGTGTTGCTGACAGAGTTTGACATTGAGTACCTCACTTCCAAAGTAATCAAAGGGCGAACAGTGTCAGAGTTTCTGGCATTACAACCTATTGAAGGGGATCCGTATAAGTTTGAATTCCCAGATGAAGAGATCCAAGCAATAACAGTTCAAGGGTGGAAGATGTATTTCAATGGAGCAGTGAATTACAAGGGAGCCGGAATTGGGATCGTGATAGTGACCCCCAGATGAGAGACTTTGTCTTTAGCCAAGAGGTTGACGTTCAGAGTAACTAACAACATGGCCGAGTATGAAGCATGTGCTCTTGGTTTGACTGCACTGATAGCCTTGAAGGCTGAGAGCGTGGAGGTCTACGGAGATTCGATACTGGTGATCCGACAGATGCATGGAGAATGGGAATTGAAAGAAGAACGGTTGAAACCTTACCTTTTTTTCACCTCAGAAAGTTGGCACAGGTTATCCCTGATTGTAAGTTTCAGCACTTGCCGCGAGAAGAGAATCAGATGGCTGATGCATTAGCTACACTTGCAGCAACTTGGGAAAATCCAGAGAAGTTGGTAATGAGACCGTTGGTACTGACAACAGCAAAAAGACCTGTTCATGAGATAGAAAGAGTCCTGGAAGTGGAGATCGACGATGGTAAACCTTGGTATCACGACATTCAAAGGTATCTGGAACACGGGGAACTCCCGGAGGGAGCAGGCAGAAAAGACAGATTAGCCATTCAGAAATTAGCTTCCCAATATGTGATTTTAAAAGGGGAACTGTAAAAGAGGCAGGCAAACGGTATTCAGTTGAAATATTTGAGAAAAGAAGAGGCTCAGCAGGTAATGGAAGAAGTACACGCCGGGGTATGTGGTCCGCACATGAACGGGTTGAATCTGTCCCGCAAGATAGTGAGACAAGGTTTTTACTGGTCAACCATGGAGACCGACTGCGCGAAGATGGTAAAGCACTGTCATGATTGTCAAGCACACGGTAATTTGAATCATTTGCTGCACACAGAGTTGCACGGGTTGTCAGAGCCGTGGTCTTTCTCAGCATGGGGAATTGATATGATTGGAGAGATTCGACCGAATGCATCGAATGGGCATCGCTTCATAGTAGTGGCAGTAGATTATTTCTCAAAGTGGGTGGAAGCCGAGTCATTCTGCAATGTTACAGCGAAACAGATGGCAAGGTTTATAGCTCGGAATCTCATTTGTCGGTATGGTATGCCGCACCATATGGTTACAGATAACATAGTTCAGTTCCAGGGGAAACAAAGGCAATGCTGCAGAAATACAGGATAGGCCATCATAAGTCATCACCGTATGGGCCGCAGGCAAATGGGGCAGTTGAGGCAGCCAACAAGACAATAAAGACAATTTTGGCCAAGATGACTGAGAACTGCAGGGATTGGGCCGACAAACTACAATATGCTTTATGGGGGTACAGAACGTCAGTAAGAACAGCGACATGAGCCACACCTTACTCTTTGGTCTACGGGATGGAAGCAATACTGCCAGTGGAGGTTGAGATACAGTCAATGAGGGTATTAGCAGAAACAGAGTTACCTGAGCAAGAGTGGGCCACACAGAGGTTTGAACAGTTATCACTGCTAGATGAGAAGAGAATGAAGTCCTTGCATCACATGCAGATATATCAGAAGAGGTTGGCTCGGGCATTCAACAAGAATGTGCGCCCTACTAAGATTAAAAATGGTGATTTGGTACTTAAGCAGTCAAGGCCGTCGACGACAGATCCGAGAGGAAAGTTCAGACCTAACTGGGAAGGACCTTACATAGTGCAGAAAGTAATGGGAAATGGGGCAGTGAAACTGTCAGACTTGGAAGGTAACGAGTTCACTGAGCCGATCAACGTGGACAGATTGAAGCAGTATTTTTCCTGAGAAATAGAATACTTGGCAGAAGGCCTAACCCGACGGGATAAGGAAACTCATGCATGCATGCATACACGTAACACATTTTGGCATTCCTTTTGTGTTTGTTTTGTATTCACAGGTTTCGAAGAAGAAAAGAGAAGGCGACAAAGACAAGCCAATTAGAAGCATCAACATACCAACAGCAGTTTTGGGATGCGTCCCAGGGGGCGAGGCCCACATCAATACTAGCAGCAGTCTTGGGGATGCGTCCCGGGGTTGAGGCTCACGTCAACACATATACCAGTTGCAGTTATTGGGATGCGTCCCAGGATCGAGGTCCATTGCATCATCAGTTTCGGGATGCGTCTCAGGGTCGAGGCCCACCTTTTGTCAACGGTATTGGGATGCATCCCAGGGTCGAGGCCCCCGTTGTCGGTTGCAGCTATTGGGATGCGTCCCAGGATCGAGGTCCACTGCATCATCAGTTTCGGGATGTGTCCCAGGGTCGAGGCCCACCTTTTGTCAGCGGTATCGGGATGCGTCCCAGGGTTGAGGCCCCCGTTGTGTTGCAGCTATGGGATGCAGCAGATCCCCAGGATCGAGGTCCACTGCATCATCAGTTTCGGGATGTATCCCAGGGTCGAGGCCCACCTTTTGTCAGCGGTATTGGGATGCGTCCCAGTATCGAGGTCCACTGCATCATCAGTTTCGGATGCGTCCCAGGGTCGAGGCCCACCTTTTGTCAGCGGTATAGGGATGCGTCCCAGGGTCGAGGCCCCCGTTGTCGGTTGTAGTTATTGGGATGTGTCCCAGGATCGAGGTCCACTGGATCATCAACTCAGTTCGAGACAGCAGGCAAGTCAGGTGGCAGCTGGTGAGCCAGGTAAGTGAAAATGCATTGCATAACTTTGATAGGATTGTCACTGTTACACATTACACAAGTCCCATCAAAGTAGGGGCGACTGTAGACACTGCATTTTTGCATATAAGTCCCTATGATGAGTCTCATTTGGAGACACTACCTTTTAAGTCACAAAAGTCGCAGGAAACAGACGTCGGAAGGGGAAATTCAGAATAAGTATGTCATCAGATTCATTTCACAAGTTCACTGTTTTCGTTCGTGCTGCGTACGTGACCACGTTCAAATGTCAAGCAGATTGCGGGCGTTCGAATCGGCGTTCGAACGGTGTCGGTATTTTGGTTTTTCTGCTAGCCTCACACCCAAGCCCAATTAGCCCACCAAAGCCCATAAAACACATCCAAATTAATAAAACACATATTTAACATATGAGGAATTAAATAAAATCTAAAAATCATATACCAAATTAAAATAAATATCAAATAAAATCATGCCTAATTAAAATCAATCAAAAATATTATATTCCTAACTAAACAAATTGTATGCCTAATCAAAACAAATTAAATATATTAACTTCCTAAACAAACCAAATTTTGTCCCCCAATCAATCTTAGGTTTTCCTTACATGACACTAAATCAAATCCTCCTTTAATGCACAAATCCCTTCCTTGTCAAGCAAGGATTCACCCATCCCATTTGTCTATAAAAGAGACCCAAAACCAAGACACTCCCCTCTCTCTCATTTCACGCCCAATACACAAAAACAACAAGAAGCAATTTTCTTCTCCTCTCTCTAGCATTCACGCCTAACCCAAAGCAAAAAACAGTCCCCATTACCGAGAATATCAAGCCTAAAAATAGTCCCCACTGCCGCACAAACCACCGAATACACAGCCCTCCACAGCCCATCTAAACACCGAAACAGCAGCCCCAAATCTGTCACTATACCACCGAAAAACTACACTATTTCACAACCCAAACACCTTAAAACAGCCCCTAAATCACCTAAAATAGTAACTAAAAAACTGCACTTTTAATCCCTAAAATAGTAACTAAAACTACACCTTAAACCTTCAAAAAAAAAAACACATCCAAAACAGTAGCCTAAAACATCAAATACAGCAGCAAAAAGTAGCAAAACAGCAGCGGAACGAAGGGAAAACAGCAGCCCAAACAGCGAAACAGCGAGAAACGTTGAACCAGTGAACCGGAGGAGTTGCGAAGCATCCACCATTCTGACGACCGCGTACGGTACTTCCGAGAGTCGACATAAAAGGTTAGACCTGAGGGCACTCTTCGTATTTATTTTTTATTCATCTTTTAATCATTTTAGTTATTTATTTCGTATGAGAGTCGTTCACGGGTGCATGTTTAGGCTTTGAATAAAATGGAAAATGTGTCGCCTCTTGTGGTATATAGGATGGAAACTCATACATAAATTCCGTAGCCGAATCCGAACGGACGGTAGTGAGGTCTGTATTGGGATACAACTCCACGTACCACTTGAGCAAACGACGCATATTTTGTTTTATGTTGTTTGATTCGTTTATTATCCGTTATTTAAATTCTGCATGTTATTTGTTTGTGTAATGATGAGATAAAGCGTATGGGCTTAGTAAGTTGGATTAAAGGTCCTCCGTTTCGAGGGGTTAAAATCCTTTACCACGATGTTTTACCGCGCCGGATGACGTATATTCGGTTGAATGTAAGATGTGTTCAATCGGGTATACAAAGTCTGATATCGTTGTCTTTATTTTTTATATGCATTATGTCATTAGCGCATGGGCTTAGTAAATTGGATTAAATGTCCTCCGTTTCGAGGGGTTAAAATCATTTACCACGATGCTTCGCCGCGCCGGATGACATATATTCGGTTGAATGTAAGATATGTTCAATCGGGTATACAAAGTCCGATATCGTTGTCTTTATGTTTATATGCATTATGTCATTAGCGCATGGGCTTAGTAAGTTGGATTAAAGGTCCTCCGTTTCGAGGGGTTAAAATCCTTTACCACGATGCTTCGCCGCGCCGGATGACGTATATTCGGTTGAATGTAGGATGTGTTCGATCGGGTATACAAAGTTCGATATCGTTGTCTTTATTTTTATATGCATTATGTTATTAGCGCATGGGCTTAGTAAGTTGGATTAAAGGTCCTCCGTTTCGACGGGTTAAAATCCTTTACCACGATACTTTACCGCGCCTTGTAGCCCGTTATTATTTATTAGGTGTCATTTATTCATCCGTTCACGTATGCGTCATGTGTTTACTGCCTTTTTGAGGTCACTGGTGTAACCCCGTTCGAACGCGTTTCAGAACGCCGTACGAACGCATGTTTTCTGTCTCAGTTCGTTCGAACGCGTTTACGAACGTGAACCTTTGTTTACCGTTCGAACGCGTTTACTAACGCTACGCGAACGCACACGTATTTCCTTTTTTTATTCATGCATCGGGTCCGGTCCCGTTCGAACGTGTTCTCAAACGCTATACGAATGTAAACCTTCTGTTTACCGTTCGAACGCGTTTACGAACGTTACACGAACGCGCATACACTGAACTGAGTCTTTTTCATCACATGTCATGCATAATTATTTCTTAGGTGATTTCTCTTGTATCATGTATTCAATCATATTATTTGTATCCCTGTGTTTATCTGTTTGGTGTGTTCATGAGATGGTATTCAAGCATGATTTAGCCTATTTAGTTGTTCATTTTCAAGCATGATTAGTCATTTATTTTGCGTTTGGAATTTGAATTATGTTTAGGTTGTTATTTGTTTTCCGCATTATACGATCGAAGTATGTTCATGAGATTGCCGTGTGCTATTGCATGTTCGCCATTATTCCAATTTGCTTTCATGCTTGATTGTACAATTATTATCTACTGGCATGCCTATGATCGAATGTAATGTGCTCATGACATTGTATGCTAGCCGTATTTATCTCTATGCATGCAAATTTGGACATAAATTATACGCAAATAGGTTGTATGCAAATTGGGACATAGATTGTATGCAAATATGAAAATGTGTTACATGTGAATTTAGATGAACTCTTGATTTATGCATGCGAACTTAGGAGTAAATTATCCTTGGAAATAAATGTTGCTTAGGCTTGGTTGAATTATCGCACAAATGATTTTATTACAAGTGGCATAAGTAAGGGACCATTCTGAACCCAATGATTTGAGGTCTTCCCTTGCGAAGGGTGAGTGCGGCCTTAAATCTTTGTCCCGGTTCACACCGGGTGGCGACTCCATCATTCTTCGGTTTAGTCCCATGCGGGCTACTCCGTACTCCCAACCGGCCGCGAGCCCGGAGCAGCATGCGTCGCCCAATTTTTGTGTTCCCACAGTCACTATTTTGATGGTTGACAGTTGACTATTTTATTTTTGGATCTATTACCGTACTCTTTGTATTAGGTAGTGTTTTGTCACGGAATGCCAAAGGAGATATTGTTAGTTCCATTTTTATTGGCATATATCTGTGACAAAATAAGTTCAATTGAGTTGTAATCTGTCGTGAAGATCTTTGTGCAATTGGACTGGTTTTTGGCTGCTGTGCATCAGACATGCGTTCGTGGTGCGTTCGTTGCAGCGTTCGAACGTGTGGCGTTAGTGGCACGTTCTGCTTTGGGTTCGAAAGGGAGCATTCCAGAGAGCTCACGTTCGTTGTGCGTTCGATTGGCGTTCGAACGAGTCTTCACAGAAAGGGCGCGTTCGTGGAGCGTTCTAGTATGCGTTCGAACGTGACTGCGATCTGAACGTGTTATTGGCCTGTAAAACCCTAGCTTTTCACCCTACCTATAAATATAACTTATAGCCGCCTCTCTCAGTAGTTGAAACACTTTTCCCTTGAGCCAAATCTCTCAAAAGCTTTCAACTCTCCTTGATTTCACCTTGAAGACTCTTTGATTCTTTTGTCTTTTATTTGTTTGGTGAAATCAAATCTTTGATAAACCTTCAACACAACTTAACCCAAATTCCCTAAGCCTTTAGAGTTCTTTAGGAGGAAGTTTGGTAGTCGGAGTTCCGGCGTCATTGGTGATATAATCTACTGAGAGACTTCAGAGGTTCTGAAGAAAACCGTGGGTCGCGGGCGTGAGGAGTTGCCTTGAGTTCTTGCAGTATTGAGGTACTTGAGTCGGTGGAGTTGCCACCATAGGTCTTGACCATCGCTGTAAGTTTTTCTCTATATAGTGGATTCGGGTGGTAGCCTATATCTGGAGTGGTTTTTTACTCGCAAGAGTTTTCCACTTCGTCACCAAAATTATTGTGTTGATTTTGTGTGATTGATTTAATTTGCTGCTTTAATTTATTATTATTGTTTTTATAATTGCAACATAATTAATTGTTGGATATTGTGGTTTCCTGTTAATCTATCCATAGTAGCAGTAATCATGACTTGTCCTGTTTATTGTTTGTAATTCCGCATAGGATCAGAACCTAGGATAATCGTGAATTTTCAGCTTTGTTTGAACAACTTCGAACGAAAACAACTCTATAAATCTCTGGTTGAGTCGTTCGAATGGTTAACGGCTTAAAAACCATTCAAACGATCATATTTTCATTCGAACGCGTAAATTTCCATATACTTATACAAATTCTTATTTCTATTTTGGTCAGATTGAAAATAATATATAGAAAAATTCCAACATTCTGATCTCAATGTGATTTAAAAACATTTCCAGCTAAACCCATGTAAGTTAGAGGCCCTTACTCATTACTAACTTCATTCAATTTGAAATAATTAGGCACTTTAACCAAAAGGTACTTGATAACTGCATAATAGATTTCTGGAAATCATGAGCTTGTTTGATCAGAGGAATTCTCGTCTGAACGAATTTATTGAATCGCAGACCTAAAGGATTATGGATTGTTTGTTCGAACGCCATATAGCTTGTTCTAATTAATCGTCCGAACGAGAAAAATTCTGGAAGTCTCTGGCTAATTCGTTCGAACGGCTCGAAAGCCCATTCGAACGACTACATTTTTGTTCGAACTCACGAATTTCCATATACTTATACGAGTGTTTTAAAACCCAAATCGAACTAACCAGTTCGACTGATTGAACCGAGACCCGGTCCAAGGTCGGATTCGGGTGAGCCTTTTTGCCCTTGGGAGCATTTGAACCGGCCTTAAACCCGTCGAACCAACTGGTTCAATCACTGAACCGATGACCTGATTCGAGTTCAGCGGGTTTTTGGGCTGGTTTTTTATTTATTTAGGTTTTTTTACATATTAAAAAAAATATAGTTAATTACTTATCCCAGAACGACCTCCGATGGACCCCTAGTCCGACCTTTGACCTTTATCCCTCTCGCCATCTTGGGTCGATGGACCATACTGAATTTTAAAACATTGACTTATACAAATCTTATTTCCATTTTTATTCACATAAAACGATATCCGAAAATAATATTTCCCATTGTGACTGAAAAACTTTGAGAAGAAGAAGAAGAAGAATATTATATACTTAATAGAATTGTTGTCTTAAGGATTCTGCTATTTTCTTTGACAGACAATACGCAGTGGACTGGACGGTGATCATGGGATTGACACCGACAGCACTTGGAAGAACACTAGCATCACAAACATATAGGCCTTCTGCTTCCCAGCTCTCTCCGTTCTCATCAACCGCGCCTTCTTTTTCGTTAACCCCCATCCTACAGCTTCCCATTTGATGTGCAGAACCATAGAGCATCCAGTTCTCTACTGGTGCCATTGGCCCTTCTCCTGCATAAACTGTGTCCAGAAACATTTCCACTTCCTTTTCAGTAATTCCTTTGGTTTTGAGTCTCTGCCCATCACTCCGATGAGTGCCAACTTCAACAGCTCCAGCTGCTATTAATATCCTCAACGCCTGTCTCAATCCTGCCTTCAAATTTTCTGTGTCCAATGGATCTAATTTATGGCTTATCCTTCCCTCTACCTTAACTTCTCCAGATCCACGATCCCTGATTATTGTTATCAAGTGAGCAGTTCTTGAATACTTCACCATGCTTTGCTTAAAGTCAATTCCGGACAACCAAGGCCATATTGCAGAAAATTTTCCGGGTGATAATTCAGGAGTTTCGATGAGGGCTCTTAATTCGGAATCTCCTGAAACCACCTTGTGGGCTGATGTGATTATTCCACCCTCATAGTTTTTTCCCTTGAGTTCTAAGTTTGATTCTGGAAAGTATCCCCACGTCATCAAAACAGGATGGAGGTGAAGGTTCTTACCAATGTGCCGATTCTTCAATCCACTAGAGATCATTAAAGGGGGTGTCAAAAGAGCCCCACATGCTGAGATTGTTGCTTTGGCTTCAATTTGAAATTTCATTGTGACGTTATTCAAAGCTTTTGCTATCACTCCTGAGCATTTCTTTTTCCTTGTGCTTCCATTCTTACTCTTTTCCAATATGAATCTCTCGGCCTTGCATCCTGTTAGAATGACAGCACCGTGATCTACGGCATCAACCAGCCATGTCCAATCAGTCCCCATTTTGTCTCCTCTTTTACAGCCATATCCGCAAGATCCACAGTAATGATTCTCTGAGGAATTTCTAGGTACTCTTTCAACTTCAAGACCAAGATTTTCACACCCTCTGCGAAGTACTTGATTCTGGAACCCCTCTTGTACACAATTCTCCGTTACACCAATTCTCTGACACACAGTATCCATTGCAGATAAGTACTCCGGGCTCACAAAGATTGGGAGCTCATGGTGCTCTGCCCATTCCTGAAGCAAGGACTTTGGTGTTTTGATGCACGCGGACCAGTTGACAGCTGAGCCACCACCAACTGTTGATCCTGCCAGAATCATCATGCTCCCATCAACAGTTGCAAGGATACCCCCGGATTCATATAGTTGATTCAATGAAGGACCTTCTAGGAGAGAATAATCTTTAGGAGTGAAGTAGTTCCCTTTCTCAATAACAAGGACCTTTTGCCCTGAACTTGCCAGAACCGCAGCTGCTACACCTCCGCCACAGCCAGAGCCAACAACTACAACATCACATTTGATTTTCATGACTTTCTGTTTAGAATCTTCTATTATAACATGGAGGCCTTTCTGGGTGAGGGATTGCAAAATGGTTGAGTCAGTTTCAGACATAGTTTCAACGATTCCCTTCTGTAGAGGCCTCTCCTTTTGATCCTCGGACACATAAGCATCATTGTCTACATGATAGTCAATAGCTTCCCATGCTGGGTTATTTTCATTTTCATCAACCTGCAGTGATGAATTTATGAATTATTGGTTAGCTCCTTGGTTCTAGAATTGCATTGAATCAATCTGTGCGGACAGCTAAGAAAGTATATATATCTTCTAGTGTTTTTTCTATGGCGCAAGAAAGTTATACGTCTGTATGAAAATTTCCATGTGGACGTCACATGAGAGAATAGTTATAGACATATACATCCGACACATGATATACCACCTCGTCAGCATGAGAAAATAATAAGTTACAAGATTCCCCATTAAATCTCAACTCTATATATATGAAAATTATCATGTGTTGATGTCTGTATAAAATTTTCGTACGAACATGTGAGAAAGTATTTGTACTTTCTATTGCTTTTTTCCAACATGAGGCATGTTCATATAAAAAATTTAATTTAGACACGGAAAAAAAAAAAAAAAAAAAGCACAATCTCTCAGACACTATAAGACAAAAGCCAATGTATTAAGTGTGTATTTTTCTTGTTCTTTTTTTAATTTGGTCTTCATTTTAATAAAATGAGGACTAAGGAAAAATATAGAAAAACACGGTTTTTGAGATATTATAGGACAAAAGACATTGAAGTATATGTTTTTATTGTCTTTAACTTGGTCCTCATGAATGAAGATATCTTTATTGAAATTTCTTTACACTACAAGAAAATTTGAAATTATTGATCAAATATTCGGTCGATAATCTCAAAAATTCAGAGGATAATTACGATTATCGATCGAAATCAAACTAATTTTTTCGGTCGTTATTTGACTCATCGATTATAAGTTACTAATCAAAATAGGGTCGATCAGGTAAATTACTGGCTGAATTACTTAGCGAAACCTAATTTGGTTGGTAATTTCTTAAAAAATAAATAAAAATTAGATTTTACCGACCGAATTATATTCGGTCGATTAACTCACTGCATTTAATAAAAATTATAGGACCATCCATGAGCCCCACCTAACCAACCATGGGTGGGCCCCACACCTAATCCTTAATACCACACGAGGGCGGGCCCAAACTAAACCCACACAATCTGTGTGTGCGCGCGCCGCGCGCTCGTGTGTGTCATAATAATAATAATAATAATAATAATATATTATTTTCTTAATTTTTACCGACAGACCATAATTCTGTCGGTAAAATATATAAGTTATTGACCGAAACTTAATTTGGTCGGTGAAATGTCTAATTTATTTTTTATTTTTTATTTTTTATAATTAACATTATTTTAGCGATCAAATAATCGATCAGTAGTTGTCGGTGCCATAAAATGGTGCCAAATTAATATTTAGCGTTGTATTTACCGATCGAATACCGACTGAATATTTGGTCGGTAATCGGTCGGTAATTGGTCAAAAATTATTTATATCTTTTTCGGTCGGTCTTTAGTCGGTATATATCAAAATTTACCGAATAAAATATTCGATCAATAATTTCATATTTTCTTATAATGTTATGTGTGTATATATAATATAATTTAATATAATATAATATAACAATCATGCCCAAGCATGGCCGTTCGGATTTTGTAAAATCCCTTTTGAACTCATCTGTGTAAACTTCCAATCCTAGTTCAAAATTCCGAACCTGAGCACTATATATGTAGTTCAATTTTAAAAGATAAAAAAAATATATATAAATTTCAAATAAATTGAAAGATAAATAATATGATATTGAAATCTATATGTTATATTTATGTTATATGTTTCAAATCTTATGTTAACAACAACAACAAAACTAAAAAAAACTAAAAACTAAAAACTAAAAACTAAAAACTAAAAACTAAAAACTAAAAAAAAAAAAAAAAAAACTAAAAACTAAAAATTTTTATGTTGATTTTGAGTTTGATACTATCTTTGACAACAATAAATTTTGTGTAAAAATTAAAAATTGTTTTCAAAATCCTACCAAACAATTCTATATATGAAGATAAAAATTGTATGAATATTAATCTCAGAGACAGCTAATCTCATAATTAATAGATATCTCTCTTATTAATATATATATATATATATATATATCCACCTTCAATTGTGGTTCCTAGTTACAAACCCATTCAATTTTGCAAATTTTAAATGATAATGATGGTTTAACTTTCAATTTTTTTTTTTTTTTTTGGGTAATCGGGTTGTCCAGCTAGCTTACGTGGACATCGACTAATCTTCGGAACTGGTGTTCCGTGCTCTCAAAAGTTTCACAACACAAATCAGGGTAAGTCGCTGACTTTTTATACTAGAGGGCATGACCCCAAAGAAATACATCTAGTAGGATTCGAATCTTGAATCGAAGAGGGGGTCAACCACTCAAGTCCAAAATCTTTACCTGAGGCATTCCGCTTCCTTAGAATTTTGTTTCAATTTTTTGTTTATTTTGATTTTGTATATTTGTTTGTTGCCATAACATTTTATATCCAATTTTCTAAAGCTGCTTTAATGAGTATGGTTAGTATTAATAATATGGGACCAATGAAGTAATGAACCACGATAAAGTCTTTTCGGTGGTAGTTGAATTCTAATAACAAATCTGCTTACCATTATTTTAATTAAAATATTTTCTGAAAAAATAAAAATTAAACATACATACATAACAAGTTTTTATATAGTAACGACCCAACATAATTAAGGACAATATCAGGAGTGAACTGCCTATATCCAAATCATTTCATATCTAAACTCATTGTCCATTCTATAATTTTCCTTATTTTTTAAAAAATAAAATAAAATAAAATATTTAGCCCGTTAATATTATTTTAAACTAAAATAAAATAAAAAAATTTGCCTTGATAATTTAAACTTTGTGTAATATAGTTATATTTTTAACATTAAACAACGGTGTATGGAGTCAGTTTCTAAATAAAAATAACTAAATGATATCACCTCTTGCAGTAAAAATAAAAATTTCACGTGTGAAGTATGTAATATAAACCCACTCATTGATTTAAAATATGTCACTTAAAAAAAAGCCCTAAACCTAGGATGTTTCAATGGGAGACAGCTCCCTATGTGGATTCAAGTAACCAAACTCAACCCGATAATTATTTTGTTATAGGGAAATTGGTAAAATTATTTAAAAGAAAAAAAATTGTCATTTATCAAAATGAGTCACAATTTTTACGTTTTGTTAAAATAATCAATTTTTCTGAAATAGATTTCGAAGAATCTGATTTCTCCGAAATCTATCCCGAAATTCCATTTTTTTTATTTAAAATTTCGAAAATCTGAAGTTAGTACTTCAGATCTCCTAAGTTTTAATATTTTTATTTTTTTTGAAATAAAACTTAGGAGATCCTTAGTTAATACTTCGAATCTCCTCAGTTTTATTTATTTATTTATTTATTTAAAACTTAGGAGATTCTAAGTCAAAACTTAGGATCTCCTAAATTTTTAATTTTTTATTTAATGTTTAGGAGATCCGAATTATTTCATTTATTTTTAATTGTTAAAACTTCAGATCTCCTAAGTTTCGGTGAAGTTTGTTCGAGCGTTTGAGGAAGAGAGAAAGTTGATAAACAGATTAAGAAGTCGAACAGAATTGTTAGCCAAGGTAACAAACATCTCAAATATGTTAGTGTTATATCAATAGAGTCCTTTATTAAGAATGAACATGGTTGAGAGCAGTCAGTAACGGACACTGATGGCATATCTGAAATTACCTACAAGTATACAACAAACACAACTCTATACCCAAGAGGGGGTAAATTGGGTAATGGCCTAAATATGCATAAATAACAATTCTTTTCGATTTTACGCTACTAAGCTAGTAGCTTTTCCAATTAAGCTTATTAATCAATTTCTCAATCACAAGTTATACTAAATAATATGGAAAGATAATAGTAATCTCGTGATGAAATAAAGTGATAGAGTTAGAGAAATTGACACCGGTGGTTTATAGTGGTTCGGCCAACAATGCCTACATCCACTTCCCTAAATCGCGCTTGAAGATTTCCAGTAAGTTGAATCCACAACTTACACCGAGTTTTTTGTGGCTCACCCGCAACCAAGAGTTTTGTCTCATAGGTTCACTTTAAACCTTTACACAAGAGTTTTATCACCTAAGCTCACTCTTAAAACCTTTACAATGAGTTTTCTCAATAAGTTCACTCACAAATCTTTACAATCCATTCTTTTGAGTATACACACTCACAAAGGGATTTCACAACTTCAAGTGTTTAAATATGAAGTTTAAATAACAACTTGGGCACTCACAAAGATAACGAAGATTTAAGGTGAGTTGCTAACCCAAGAAATCAAAGCTCACTACTAATGATATGAATGTGTAGTGTGTGAGCTTGAGTATGAGAGTGTATGATGATGAATGTTTTGTTTACTCATTGTTTTTGCCTTAGAATGAATTGTATGAAGGTGTAAGAAGTTGGCAAAAACGAATTTGGGAGTTAATTTATAGTGAAAGAGAAAGACAACTCATGTTCTCCGTGTGAGACCGGTATGCCGGTCTCAGAGGTCGGTATGCTGGTCTGACAAAACATAACGATCATCGTTGAAGATTCAAAAGCAATATCGGATTATTGACCGGTATGGATATGTCGGTGTGCTTACCGGTATGGGGACTGATATGGTCCATGTCAGTTTCCGAGAATATGTAAAATATTAAAGTTAGCCGGTATGAAGACCGGTATGCTCTAGGCCGGTTTCAGTACTGTGCAAACCCTAGAGTGATCGGTATGGGAGATTGGTATAGAGTAGCCCGATTCCAGAGGTGATATAAAACTTCTCATAACAGAGCAGAGGAACCGGTATGCCGGTATGCCGGTCTCAGTGGAAAAATATCAGGATTTGAAAGTTAAAACCATTTTGCACATGACCCCAATGCATTTATATAAATGTGCATATGTCCTATGAGCTTAGAGGCTTAGATTATCAACTCACTTACGAAAAGAATCATAAGCTAAGACTACACAAGATATTCTTCATTTGTCGTTTGAGTCTTCATATCTATTATTTTTCATCACCAATGTGCTTCGATATCTTTTTGTAATGTCCGCTAATGCACATCGAAGTCTTCTAGTATTTTATCATCAAAATCCATCTTGAGAAAATGTCGCTAACAATCTCCCCCTTTTTGATGATGGAAACCTTTAAAACTTATGAGCTTTGAGAGTTCCAAATTTATTGACGATTTTGCTCCCCCTCAATATTAGCTCCCCCTAATATGTGATTGTCTTCAATATAACTTTATAAAACATAGACACACATTAGTACAAATTTGCTCCCCTTTAATACAAAGGTGAATGTAACACAAGTTTTAATCAAATTTTTATGATCTCTTCCCCTTTGACATTATCAAAAAGGATGGAGAAATAAAAATTTAGTTTCATGAGATACCACACAATATATGTGCATAAAACATATGTAAGTTCATTTATTATGTACATTTAGCATTTTCATACGTTTCTCCCATTTTTCCATACAATGTAAAATTCATGCAAGGATCATCAAAATCACTTAAATTAAGCCAATATCCATGCATTTCACTGTTAACCAATAAATATTAATGGCAAGGCGTATTCAATGCTTAAAATTCAAAAATGATCACATAAATCATATAAACCAATAAGTCATATGTGATACCGATTGATATTAAAAGAGATTAATAATGTGATTAAACATACGATGATATCAAATGATATATAATTTTTCTAATCACTAGTATGCTTCAAAGGTAAGTTCAATTCATATCAATTGAAATAAGCATACTTATATAGGTTGAAGGAAACGAACTAATGTTTTTGTAAGCACGAATTTTACCTATTACCGTTGTCACTTAGCGATAAATCCACCAATCATCAAGTTCATTTATTTTAAAGGTAGAGTTATGATATTCTTCTCTTTTTGAGCTTTTCCTCATTTTTGTTGAGATTTTGCGATCATTTCGCATTTCTCATTAAGAACCATTTCCAAACCCCCCCCCCCCCCACAAAATCATTTAAGTGTATTTTGGTATTGGGTCCATGGGAATTAATTTTGGTTCCTTGGGGACCCTTGCATTTACATTCACATTCTTATTCATACACTCAAATATTTTGTGTCATTTTTTATTGCATGCATGACATGTGATATTTTCATTAAAAGTAACATGTGCATGAGAATTAGATGCCTTTACAAAATAATTTTTTTAAAAAATTTTCTTTTGATGTAAGGCTTATATCATAATCCTTCTCTTTTAAAAGTATATCTTTGGGATCCAATTAACATATTAAATATTTTCTCTCACAAAGTAAATTTTATGCAAATCCTAAATCTTTTTATTCAATGCAACATTTTTATTCATAATAGATTTGCAATCAAATATATTTGAGCTAGATGGCATGCTAGATATGCTCTTTTCAAGTTTTAGTTTTTCATCTTTTAAGCATGTGATTTCTTTTTTATGCATTTCTTTTTTCTCAATAATTGATGCATGATCATTTAATAGTGATGAATGCCCATTTGTAATCAATTTATGCTTATTTCTAAACAAATCATATAATTCATGTAATTAATTAAATGTGTCAATAAATTCATCATATTCAATGGAATCATGTACCTTTTTTTTCATCATTTTCATCTAGATCACCAATAGTCATAAAAATGAGATTTGTTCTTTCATCAATCTCCTCATCGGATGAGCTAGTGTTATTATCGCTCCAAGTTGCCTTCACTGTTTTTTTCTTGAATTTTCCTTTGAATTTTCTCATTGGACTATCGGCAACCACATGGCCCGGTTTTTCACAATCATAATAAATTATTGTGTCTTTCTTGTGCTTTCGTGGCCAAATCTCATATTTCTTCTCATCTATCTGAGATTTTCCCTTAGACTTTTCTGATTTTAGGAATTTTTTGAATTTCTTGGTCAAATGTGCCAACTCATCATCACTATCTTATTCTCAATTACTTGAGCTAGCATCATATATTTTTCTCACAATTGACTTGAGAATTATTTTCTTTTTATTATTTTCTTATTCTTCCCTAAGGTCCATTTCGAGCTTCATCTCATATTCCAATAATTTTCCCACTAAATCATATAATTTCAAATTGTTGACATTATTTGATTCCTTGATAGATGATGTGTAAAATATATGTTCTTTGGGGAGTGACCTAAGAATTTTATTCACTTGATCATTAGAGTCAATGTTTTTCCCTAAAGCACTAAGTTGATTTATAATGAACCTAGAAATCATATGCTCAATTTCTTCACCGGCTTCCATTTTGGAGCTATCTAACTCGCATATGAATCAACTGATCTTTGACTCATTTACTTGGCTTGTGTCCTCATTGACCATTTTCAAAGACTTCCACAATTCATATGCATTTCCAAACTCCGGAAGCTTGTTAATTTGACTCCGAATATTGCACAAAAATATGGTTAAGTTTCTTAGAATTTAATGAGGCTTGCATGTATTACTCATCGGTCCATTCAAAATGAGGCTTCAGAAACTCCACCTCATTTCTATCCTTCTTCATTGGCATTTTTGTACCTTGTGTGATTACTTTGAAGGATTGCACATCAACGATAAGAAGGTAGTTCAACATCCTCATCTTTCAATAGTTATAATTGGTTCCGTTGTAGAAGGGAGGTCTAGTAATTGAAAATCCATCGGCAAGATTTGATAAGTTACTTGTAGAGGTCATGATCGATTCTCGGATGATTAAGTCTTTGTTGAGAAAACTCTGCTCTGATACCAATTGAAATTACTTAAAAACATACAACAAACACAACTCTATACCCAAGATGGGGGTGAATTGGGTAATGACTTAAATATACGGAAATAAAAATTCTTACCCATTTTACGCTACTAAGATAATAGCTTTTCCAATAAAGCTTATTAATCAATTTCTCAATCACAAGCTATGTTAAATAATATGTAAAGATAATATTAAGTTTGCGATGAAATAAAGAGATAGAGTTAGAGAAATTGGCACCGGTGATTTATACTGGTTCGGCCAACAATGCCTACGTTCACTCCCCCACACCGCGCTTGAAGATTTCCACTAAATTGAATCCACAACTTACACCGAGTTTTTCTTGGCTCACCCGTAACCAAGAGTTTTATCCCCTAGGTTCACTCTAAATATTTACACAAGAGTTTTATCACCTAGGATCACTCTTAAAATCTTCAAGTGTTTGAATATTTAGTTTAAAGAATAAGTCGGGCACTCACAAAGATAATGAAGATTTAGTGTGACTTGCTAACCCAAGAAATCAAAGCTCACAACTGATGATATGAAGGTGTAGTGTGTGGGCTTGGGTATGAGAGTTTATGATGATGAAGGTTTTGTTTACACACTGTTTTTGCCTTAGAATAAATTGTATGAATGTGCAAGAAGTTGGCAAAAATGAATTTGGGGGTTAATTTATAGTGAAAGAGAAAGACAGATGTTGTTCTCTGTCTGAGACCGATATATCGGTCTGACAAAACATAACGGCTATATTACCATTGAAGATTCAAACGTAATACCGGATCACTGATCGGTATAGAGACCGATATGCTGGTGTGTTTACCTATATGGGGACCGGTATGGTCCATGCCGATTTCCGAGAGCATGTAAAATATGAAGGTTTATGATATGAGGACCGGTATGCTCTAGGTCGGTTCCAGTAAATGTGAAAACCCTAGAGTGACCGATATGGAGTAGTCTGGTTCCAAAGACGATGCAAAATTGTTAAGAACATAGCAGATGTACTGGTATGTCGATGTGGGGACCGATATGCTGGTCTCAGTGGTAAAATATCAGGATTTGAAAGTTAAAATCATTTTGCACATGACCCTAATGCATTTATATGAATGTGCATATGTCATATTAGGTTGGAGGCTTAGATTATCAACTCACTTACAAAGAGAGCCGTAAGTTAAGACTACACAATATATTCTTCGTTTGTTGCTTGAGTCTTCACATTCATTGCTCTTCATCACCAATGTGCTTCGACATCTTTTTGTAATGTTCGCTAATGCACGTCGAAGTCTTCTAGTGTTGCATCATCAAAATTCATCTTGAGAATATATCGTTAACAATATCAGAGTTCGATTGGGTATTGTCTTAGCGTAATAGGTGAATGGAGATTCTCGATTTTAGCATAAAATCGAAATGCATTAATGTGAGACATTTTCGTAATTTTAGTTAGGTCACACCAAATTCTCGAAAAAATTAAAAAAAAAATATTAAAAAACTAAGAAAATCCAAAGTTTTGACCTATAATCTCCTAAATTTTAAATAAATAAATAAATTGTAAAACTTAGGAGATCCTAAGTTTTGATTTAAGATCTCCTAAGTTTTAAATAAAATATTAAAATTTAGGATATCTAAATTTACTATCTTCGGATCTATGAAGTTTTAAATAAAATAAAAAAATGGAACTTTGGGTAGACTTCGGAGCAGTTGGATTCTCTAAAGTCTACTTTTTAGAAGTTGGTTATTTTGTTAAAAACACAAATATTGTAGCTCATTTTGACAAATGATTAAAAAAAATTGATTATTTTACCGATTTCCGTTTGTTCTATTATGTGAGATCGGCTACGTAAATATCACTTAACTAGTTTCAAATTATTATATATATTATAAAATTAACTGCTTATAAATATATATGAATTATCTATCTAACAACAACAATATCATAAAAAGGCAAGGAAACTTTCCAAGTTACCCGAGTGAAGAAAACGAGGAGGCAAAGAACTTTGATGTAGACAAATGCAATTCTAATTGGTGTAAAAATCCAGTTCTTGAACCATTTTTGCAAAACCTTTTCCCTTTTCTCCAATGACATACTTGAAAAGTTGTTAATATAAGGCCATTTTTCACTTAAACAAAGTGACCCGCAAAGCAGCAACGTCCCCACCTTAGTAGCCAGCAATAGTAACACCAATCTCACCAATATCACAACTTCTATCAATCCTCTCTTCACCAAAATCTCCGCGACCTGCCCTTCAAACAAACAAATACACTTTAATTATCAATTTAAGAGTAATATTTATAGCTTCGGGACTCAATGATATTTTTATATTTTGAGGTTCGTTATTAGTATTAGTTATTTGGATGTTCTTGGGGGCCATATGGGTGAGTGATTCTGAATATATATAGTCCATAGACTAGACTCATTATTCTGAACAATAAAAGAAAAAAACATGCTAGCTAGGTTGGATACGTAATTACCTCATCGGGGATTGGAGCTTGGGCTCCGGAAGCTTTGTAAAAAGAATCCACGGCCTTGGTAGAATGATCCTTTTTGCCCTCCGGCTCCGGAGAAATGGATGGCAAAGGGGGTAACACGGCCTCGCATACGCTAGCCATTGAAATTAACTCAGCCGAACTGAGGCCATGATTGTATTTAACAGCTTTGCTCCTCCTCCCACTCAACAAAGGATGACAAGCTTTCCTCATCTCTTCTCTTTTACTTTTGTTTCAATACAGAAGCACTTTGATTGATTTTACCTTCTATTTATAAGCAAACATATATATATATATAAATTGTGGCCATTTGTAGAGGCCACAATTTGGATTACCCACATAGAAAGAAAGGTGCAAAATAATTATCATAACTACCCCATTTTTGATAGACTTTAATGCTTCATTTAAGCATTTACTTGTTTGTATTTTTTATGTACAAGAAACTGTTAATAAGATATGCACAAGTAATACTTTATCTAGATTTTTAAAGATGCCTCCTGAATGATCTTATTACTTAGTTTTTTTGGTCAATTTTTCATGGGGTTTGGTTTGAATTTTTTATGCTGTAAACTATTTTTGCCTTTCTAATTTGACTTGTATGTAATTTTGTCTACTTTGTGAAGCCACCGCATCGTTTGGTTCTGATAAGATTTCCAAAAATCATAATTACTATACGATTGAACACTTGATTAAGATAACAAAATCAATTTAATTGAACAATTAATGAAAAGTAAAGTCAGATTATGACATATAACTATTAATGAGTGCTGTCATTAATTTCGAGTGTCATTAATTTATAATTAAAAAAAAATACACATTTACATGGGATTGTAAGATATTGATTTTGTGGAAAATTAATTTGGTTTGATTCTTAGACCTAGTTTTGCAATAATATATAAAAGTTTAATTATAATTTATTACTAAATATATGGTAAAATAATAATTGAGTATTGTAAATTTTGAAATATTTTATTTTATTACTAAATTTATTATAAAATATTATTTTACTATTAAAGTTTTTACTACTTTTATGTTAGTTGATCATTGTTCGATCTCAATGTTAAAATATAATTAATATTTGGACGAAAAATTAATTGATAAAATACAATCCACTGCCCTTTTTGGCTCAACATCAACTTTTCATAATTAATAATCTTCTTTTATAAATAAACTTCCACATAGAAAAATGATTTTGTGAGTTGATCACATAATTATATAGCTCATGTACATAGTATGAAAAATACAATAATTAGAGAGACCTATTCAATCAATATTATTTTTAGGGCTATTATCATTTCACTACTTTAAAAATTAATAATAAATAGGTATACAAAATATTGGAATGTACTATTTTACTACTATTTTTTTTACAAAATTTTCATTTTATTACAAAAATTTATATATACTATTATATCTTTACAAAAAAATATTTTTACTATAATAGTAAGCAATTACATTTTACCAAAAGGAATATTAAAAATAACAAATGAGCACAAGAAGTATGAAGGTATAATATTTTATTATTGTAATCAAATATAAATTTTTTCACAAATATAATTGTAAAATGTAATTTTTTTTTCTAAATATACAATAGTAAATTTAAAGTATTGACTCAATGTTCTAAAAGAAGTTAAGTGTTATTCGGAAGGTGAGGGAATGCCTAACGCCTAAGCCCTCTAGGTGGCCCCCTACACGGACGGACTAGGCGAGGTAGTATTAGTATTAGTGGTTTTATTATTTTATTCAAAAAAATTATAATTATTATTGTAATTATTGACCGGAGCGTAATCACACGCGTATAACGCAAGCGCATGTATCGTTCAAGTAGTATAAAAAGTATCGATCCCACGATGACTTAATTCCTATTGTTGTTATTAATTATTGATACTATTTATTTACAGGTATCTAATTAAAGGGAGAAGAGAATGATTGCTTGATTGGTTGGTTGAATGTGGATTTGCTACATAAATAAATAAATAAATACACAAATAAAATATTAAGGAAAATAAACACAGACATAAATATTTAGGGTTGTGATTCCACACAATATTTTTATAAAGATGAATTGATTCTCTTATATTTGTGTAATAAATTAGTTTGCTAACCTGGAACACGAAATTATGCAAAAGCCTCTGTCGATGGTCAGATGCAAATACCCAAATAACCCAATTAGTCATATGTCTATGTTAACCAAGTTACCTGAATTCATTAAGTTCAAGTTCCAATTATAGCTACCCCGCCCGACAGTATATGTCTATCCTGTAAGGAAATCTATTAAAGAATTTTATTTATCATCAAGGAAGATCGTGTACTATTGAATCTAAGGCTGAAACCCAAAATCCATTTTTCAAGTTCATTTTAAGTTTACCATATCAATTTTATTGGTGATCATGCAACAATAAGCATTAGGTTTAAGATTCAATAAACAAACTAAAGAATTACCCATTTTATAATTAAATCAACTATTAAGTATGTGAATATTGTGTTTCATCACTTCCTTGAATAAAAAATAAAATATTGGGGTTAGGGGATCCACCTTTAAAAATCTCACTTTATTATAATATGGAAATTGTAAGTATTACTCATTTAAGTTGAACCAGCATAAAGACGGTGTTATTATTTATCCATAAACCAGCCATATAGCAGCAGTAATCATCTGTCACCTAAAAACCGACCTATTAGCGGTGTCACATTATGTTACATAATTAAAACCAGCCATTAAGGCGGTATCAACTTTTAATTCATATTAAATTACAATTTCCATATTATAATTAAAGTGAGATTAATCTACCTTTACTATTTCTAATTTAGAAATCTTCATTATTATAATATATAAATTTGTGTGATAATTACCAACCGACCATATAGGCGGTATCCTGATTAAGTCAGATTTAATTAATTCCAACCGACCATACAGGCGGTATCCATGTTTAGTAAGGTAAAAATCAATTTATTATTAAGTCCAACCGACCAATAAGGCGGTATCCAATTAAGTCAGGTTTTAAGATAATTTATATATTATAATTAAGGGAGATTAATCTAAATTATAATAGTAAAAAGCTTCACCATTCCCCAGCAGTAAATTAACTACTGAACATAAAAGAAAATAAAAAGTAAATAAAATAAAACTATTACTGAAAGTAAAAGTGCATAATTAAAAAGTATTAAAAGTAAATAAATAAATAAAAATGCTTAAATTAAATTACAAAAACTAAAACAAACAAGATGCAATCCTTAAATTCCTTATAGAAACCTAAGGAATGCATGAAAATTCAAATGAAATCGAGCAGAATTTATAAGCACCAATAGGTCTGCGCGTCGCGACGCGCCGTTGATTCGCGACGCGTGGCACGCGGGTTGCGGAGATGATGACATGTGTCACGCTTTCGTCGGCAATTGAATTATTAGTGTCGGCAGCATGGGATGACGACACGTGTTTGGCGCACGTTAGCATGATTCGTTGTGGTGTTGACATGTGGCAGGCGTATTTTAGCAAATGATGATGATTGTCGGCAACATGTGATGGTGACACATGTCCGGCGTATTTTAGCAGAATCCGGTGCACGTTAGCGGTCGCGATGCAGAGTTGTTACATGTCGTGATGCCCAAAAGACAATTTTGTCTTTTTTGTCTGTTTTCACTGTTTTGGCCCTGATTTGATTCCAGAGAGTCCTGAAACTTTATTTATCTACAAAATAACACAAAACACATCAAAACATTCACAAAACTCATGAAACCATACAAAATATTAGGTCAAATGAGTGGGAAATAGTGATACATTTATCACTCATCACACCCCCAAACCTAACATTTTACTAGTCCTCGAGAAAAACAACAAAATAACATAACATAAACTTCTTTAAAATAAAATTAAGCTAAGTCATTTTCGTAGGGATCACGGTTGCATTTAGCGTATGCAACAAGCCTTTAAACCACTAGGTGTCCCTAGTGGACGAGTTGTAGTCTCGTGAGGGCTTACAGCAACGATACCCACAAACATCAATCTAATACTAATGCACACAAAAATAAAAAGATAATAAAACTAATGCACACAAAAGCAAAAAGCCAAGAGAAAATATAATAAACAAGTTAGTGACAAAACAAGTGAAACTCCTTATCCAAGTTAATAGTTGCTTTCTTTCTTTCTAAATTACCAAATAAGTAAATTCTCCGATTATTTTTACCATTCTCCATATACACAACCAAAAAAATATTAATCAAGTCATTGTGCCTACAATATTCATAAGTATAGTTGAAAAAAATGTAATATTTTTATCCTAAAGTTCTATCAGACTTCACACTTTTTTAGCAATGGAATATTTTTTGATTTTTTTATTTTTGCGAAAAAATAAATAAAGCAGCATCTTCAATCTATGTAGCGAGCTTTGGGCCAGTGACTCCCAAGCCAGTTGGCTTTAGGGAACTAGGTATTAAGACACCCTTACAGACTTAATTACTCGGATTTCATATGTCTCTTTTTATTTTTATAACATGTTTGATCCATGTAGCGAGCTTTGGGCCAGTGATTCCCAAACCAGTTGGCTTTAGTGCACTAGGTGTTAAGACACTCCTACGGACTTAATAACTCGGATCTCAGACGTTTTTTTTTCCTATCGCTTTTTTAGATGTTTCCTCCAATTAAACTAGAGCACTGAATATTACAAACTTTTCAATTACAACTCATGTCCGTATGTTACTATGTATATTGATAATACTTGTCAACTGAGCATATGAAGATCCATTTTAGTCAGTTTTATGGAGATTTCACAAATTAAATAATTCAAAATGAAATAAACAAAAATTAACTTGTTACGAAATAGGTTGAGATACGTCTCATGAGTGAAAATTTCTTACACATCTATCTCATACCAATTTCACCTGATTAATCAAGTTAAAAACACAAAAAAAAAACACAAAATATTTTTTTTTTATAAAAAATTTTTAATTTTTTTGAATTTTTTTGAAACTTTTGACTAAAAATCAAATAAAAACAATATACTAGTCAACTATTCCCCTCCCCCAAACCTAAATGAGACATTGTCCCCAATGTCTTAAAAAGTAGAAGAAGAGTTTAGAAGATAGTACTTGGTTAGCTGAAATTCTAGAAAATTAAAGGTTAAGATCCAGATTTATCCGACGCTTCTTACCACGATCATTATCATATCAGTTTATCTTGAAAAGTATAGGGTCAATTTGTGGTTCAAAGGCTAAGATTTGGTCAATTAAATCCTGGGCAGTTCTGGCAGTAAAGAGGAGTTCTTTTACAGGTTTTGACACGAACATATTTCCACGGGCATCATCAAGAAATACACAAAGAAACTCATAAAATCCATCAGCATTGAGCAGTCCAAGCGATTTCTGGTGTATGTTCAAGTTCGCCCAAGATAGCACTGTAAAAATTTCCTCCATCGTACCCAAGCCTCATGGCAAATCAATAAAAGCATCAGCACGGTTAATCATTTCCACAAGTCGCTCGGACATACCTGGCACAATAAGTTCCTATCAGTTTGATGGTCCTATAAGATTCGCCTCCGCCAAAGGTTTTGGGATGATACCCAAGACTTGACCGCCTCCTTCCTGTACAGCCTTTGAAACGATCCTCATTAGTCCAAGATTGCCACCGCTATATACTAAGTGCATATTCCTTTCAGCTATGACTCGACCCAATTCATCTGTTGCCGCTATGAATTTTGGATTAGAACCAGCACTAGTACCGTAAAACACACAAATGTTTACAACTCATCTTCTTGAAGTAGCTTCCATTTTTTTTATATTACTTTCTCAAATATGGATGCCTTCAAAAGTGTAATGATGAGTTGAATTTATAGAACATGAAAAGGGTGAGTAATAATAGCACTAGTATCTTCCCAAAGACGATTCTTAGTTAAACAATAAAAGAAATCGTGAAAGGTCAAAAAGTATGGATCATGTCTGCGAAAATAAAGATAATTACAACATAAAAGAAAATCAAAGCAATTATTAAGGCAACTGAATTGTGTACGCAATACGCCACTCGTTTGGTATATAAATCCATCAGGATGCGTCTCAAGAATCCATTCCTTACTCAGCCATTATTAATGAATTAGCTCTCATCTTTGTGATTGCCAAACACCATTCCTTCATGTTTAGTTGTGCCTTAAATGATCCGTTTGTGCTTTTCCCTGAAAATATCACACTAAATTAAAAACTCTACAACATGTATACACAAATTCTGAAAACTTAAATTACAACAAATTGCATAGGTTGCCTCCCCTCTAGCGCTAAATTTTTCATCTTCAGCCAGACGTGACTGAAGTCTATCTGTCAAGGAGGTTTCAGCGTCGTTTTGGATGTCCGATTAAAGACAATCCCATGTGCATTGCTTTTGAAGGGTCTCTTCCAATCGTAAAGTGACAAAAAAATTTTTTGTCTCATTCAGTGTTTGTGCCACCTTTTTAATCTTTGTCGATCTAGTTGTTCCTGAAAAGAAAGAAAGAAAATCAGGAGGTTTCGTATGGTGCTTGACTTTGAATGGAAGTTCCATTTTGTCAAGCTTCTGGGTGATGTCTTTGATCTATACTCCCCAAAACAGTGATGTTTCTCCTGAATGCATGAAATCGTCAATATGGTCTGACATTTGCTCCTCCATTTATTATGTATCATCTCGCTCCACCTTTTCTTCACAGATGTATTTTAAAATTTCCTTGTTCAGCTCTTCATCTGTCATCTGTGAAATGCATGCTCCATAAGTGTCAACTTTAGGATGGAAAGATATGTCTGATTTTAGGTCTTCATCCTCTGTGGTTGATATGAATGGTTCGGGTAGCTCTTCTTCAAACATTAGTGCAAAACATGCTCCAAGATCTTCATTTTGAAGATGGAAAGTTTCATTCTCACTTGTTGGTGCAGTTGGTACAAACAATTCTACTTCTTGATCTTCGTCAGAGTCAGAAGAATAATACAAATCAAATTGAGACTTTATTGGTTCGGGCTCCTGAACCGATACCTCTGATTCTTGATACTGCTCAGCCTCGTCCTCTGTTAAGATGTCATGATGAAACTCTGGATACTCGAAGGCTTCCTCAGTATTTTTTGAATTTGCTCTATGAGATATGTAATTCAGGTTGTCTGTTAATTGTATAATTTGATCTGCTATCCTCTGTATGGATGCTGCTTGACTCTGAATTTGTGCATCAAATTGAGCTTCCCGTTCCTCGAGCCAATCTTTGAGCATGTCAATCAACTGATCTTCTTCTAATGGTTCTGGTTCTTGATGAAGATCGTGGATGGATGGTGGATAAGATGGAAAATGTGGTTCTGTGAAATATGTTGGTTCTTCATACCTTAAATAATTCTGATAATTTTGCCACCCCGAAAGGTATATACATTGATCGCTCGGGTGGTTACCATCGCATATTTCACATCTCCCCATTGCGTTCTATTGAGCAAATGTAGTATTGCTTGGTTTTGGCATCCAGTGATAGTTGTTTGGCTGGACAACAGGCCTCAGAAAACCGGATTGTTGCTCCCTGATTTGGGGTGTATTCTCACCTTTTAAAATTCGAAATTCTTTTATCACCCAACTAAGATCCATTTTCAACCACCTGAAATATAAAAGAAGGAAATAAAAATTAAAGAATAAAATAAAGAAAATTAGATACAAGTAAATTAGATAGCTTCAAAATTAATAACTCAAGAAAAATATGTCCCCGGTAACGGCGCCAAAAACTTGACCGGAGCGTAATCACACGCGTATAACGCAAGCACACGTATCGTTTAAGCAGTATAAAAAGTATCGATCCCAAGATGACTTAATTCCTATTGTTGTTATTAATTATTGATACTATTTATTTACAGGTATCTAATTAAAGGGAGAAGAGAATGATTGCTTGATTGGTTGGTTGAATGTGGATTTGCAAAATAAATAAATACACAAAAGAAAATACTAAGGAAAATAAACACAAGACATAAATATCTAGGGTTGTGATTCCACACAATATTTTTATAAAGATGAATTGATTCTCTTATATTTGTGTAATAAATTAGTTTGCTAACATGGAACACGAAATTATGCAAAAGCCTCTGTCGATGGTCAGATGTAAATACTCAAATAACCCAATTAATCATATGTCTATGTTAACCAAGTTACCTGAATTCATTAAGTTCAAGTTCCGATTATGGCTACCCCCGCTCGACAGGTATATGTCTATTCTGTAAGGAAATCTATTAAAGGGTTATCTATCCTCAAGGAAGATCATGGGCTATTGAATCTAAGACTGAAACCTAAAATTCATTTTTCAAGTTCATTTTAAGTTTACCATATCAATCTTATTGGTGATCAGGCAACAAGAAGCATTAGGTTTAAGATTCAATAAACAAACTAAAGAATTACTCATTATATAATCAATTATTAAGTATGTGAATATTGTGTTTCATCACTTCTCTAGAATAAAAATAAAATATTGGGGTTAGGGGATCCACCTTTAGAAATCTCACTTTATTATAATATGGAAATTGTCAGTATTACCCATTTAAGTTGAACCAGCCATATAGGCAGTAATCATCTGTCACCTAAAAACCGACCTATAAGCGGTGTCACATTATGTTACATAATTAAAACCAGCCATTAAGGCGGTATCAACTTTTAATCCATATTAAATTAACAATTTCCATATTATAATTAAAGTGAGATTAATCTACCTTTACTATTTCTAATTTAGAAATTTCCCTTATTATAATATATAATTTGTGTGATAATTACCAACCGACCATATAGGCGGTATCTTGATTAAGTCAGATTTAATTAATTTCAACCGACCATACATGCGGTATCCATGTTTAGTCAGGTTAAAATCAATTTATTATTAAGTCCAACCGACCAATAAGGTGGTATCCAATTAAGTCAGGTTTTAAGATAATTTATACATTATAATTGAGTGAGATTAATCTAAATTATAATAGTAAAAAACTTCACCCTTCCCCAGCAGTAAATTAACTACTGAACATAAAAGAAATAAAAAGTAAATAAAATAAAACTATTACTGAAAGTAAAAGTGCATAATTAAAGTACTGAAAGTAAATAAATAAATAAATAAAAATGCTTAAATTAAATTACAAAAACTAAAACAAACAAGATGCAATCCTTAAATTCCTTATAGAAACCTAAGGAAGGCATGAAAATTCAAATGAAATCGAGCAGAATTTATAGGCACCAATAGGTCTGCGCGTCGCGACGCGTGGCACGCGGGTTGCGGAGATGATGACATGTGTCACGCTTTCGTCGGCAACTAAATTATTAGTGTCGACAGCATGGGATGACGACACGTGTCAAGCGCACGTTAGCATGATTTGTTGTGGTGTTGACACATGGCAGGCGTATTTTAGCAAATAATGATGATTTTCGGCAGCTTGTGATGGTGACACGTGTCCGGCGCATTTTAGCATAACCTGGTGCACGTTAGCGGTCGCGACGCAGAATTGTTGCGCGTCGCGACGTCTAAAAGACAGTTTTATCCTTTTTGTCCGTTTTTCACTGTTTTGGTCCTGATTTGATTCTAGAGAGTCCTGAAACTTTATTTATCTACAAAATAACACAAAACATTCACAAAACTCAAGAAACTATACAAAATATTAGGTCAAATGAGTGGGAATTAGTGATACATTTACCACTCATCATTATATAATGAATTATTTGGAAAAAAAAATATTTATGTCATCTTTCTTTATTTTGAATAAAATTATTCATATTATCTTTCTTATCTTGTGTAATTTGCAATAGCATTATATTTAGGACAATTCATAAACAAGTGAGTAATACATGATAAAAAATAAAAGAGTTTGTCATTGAAAAAACTATAAAAAAAATAAAAAAATCATTTTAACTGATCAATTAAGTGATCACACACTCAAATCTTAAATTATCCAACAAATAACAATTATTTTAACTGAACAATTCAATAATTATATTTGATCAATTCAGTAATTACTACAAGCCTTATTTGATCAAGTCAGTGTCTTATGTTTATGATTTTAGGATAAAATAAAATAGAAAAAATGATCTGAATCAGATATCATACTAATAACATATTTTTTTTACCTGCTCGTCTAGACCCATCTAGAACCCGTCTAAATGATCCATTTTCTCCATATTTAGGACGAGATAGGGTTGTCTATCGCCTACCTCGATTTTTAGAACACTGATTTAATAGGTAAATATAAAATTTATTGGTAGTAAAATGTCACATCATAATATTTATTGTACTCATTTATTATTTCTTAATTTTTGAAATAGTGTGATGTAAAATCTCTAAATATTGAGTTTGGATGAAGGGGGTCATGTCCCTTCGATGGTGCCCTATGGGAATGGCACAAACATGTAGGGACATGTCCTCCAAATTAGAATAACTTACTTCTAGGCTCCAAATGGTGCATGGAATGGGTATAACCCTTAGGAGGGTTACACCCCAACCCAAAGGGTGCCCTTAAGGCACCATTCCATTTCTTTATATGGAGCCTTCATGTTCATTCTAAATATCCAGTAGAAAAGTCTCATACATTCTTGTTTTAGAGTCAAGAGAGAGTTCCTACCATTGTCCTAGTTCGAGATCTTGTTAAGGAGTGCCCCTTGAACTAGAAGAATCCAAGTAATCCTGGGAGGATGTTAGTCACAAAATTCGTAGAGCACCGAGGCGGGGCTAATAAGTTCTTAAGGACAGAGGCAATTCGACTTGGACTACAATTTTTCTGTTTTACATTGTCTTTAACATTTTCTAGGTTTTCTTTATGTTTTAAGGTTTATGGTTTAATGTTAAATTTTGGCATGATTATTGATTTGTTTGATACGTATTGATTTCGTTTAATAGCACTTAATTCCCCAACAATCTTAAGAACTTATTAAATTTTAGTGTTGTTATATGAAAATTTGCATGTGTTAATAAGGAAATTTTCTGGAAAATGGTTTCTATGCATGAAAAATACACATGGGCGTTCGAACGCCCGACGAACATGTAGGCAATAATCTGATTTTTCGTAAGAACGTTCGAACATGTATTCAAACGTAACTCGAACGTAAGTCCTCTACCTAAGAACATTCGAACACGTCTTCAAACGCAACACGAACGTAAACCCTCTGGAATATTTCATTCGAACGCGTTTTCGGACGCTACACGAACATAAACTCTCTGGAATATTTCGTTCGAACGCGTTTACAAACGCTACACGAACGTCAACTCACTGGATAGGTTCGTTCGAACGTATAAACGAACGTGACACTAACAAAACTAGTCCTGGAATTGTTTCTAAATTGAAATGGACTTAGATTAACTTAAATTAACATAATATTAACTTAGTGTAATCATATATTGTATTACAATAAACTTGGTAGTATAGATTTAAGGTAATATTATGGTGTTTAATTATCACAAGCATACACATAGTGATAAAGTTGAAATTAATTGTGTGTTGCATACTTGGTTGAGAATTAAAAGTGTAATCTTACACAAGTAATTCCATCCAATCTTGATTGATTTATACACATATACATATATATATATATACACACATATTGTATTGTGAAATTGAAAGTGTAATACTAAGTTTGAATTCCTAAGAGATTCTATTGAGGAAGTGTTTAAAGGATATTCTGTCAAAAAGGCGATAAGAGCCTAAGTGGTCAGGGATTTAAGTGGTTACTCCGGACCCCCCCGTCCTCTGGGAATATTCCTTTATTTACTTATCATAAGAAACCTTAGTTGTAAATTCAATGACTTGTGTTAATTGGTACTATTGTCCAATATAACGACAAGTGGATACTTAGTATATCACTTGAACAAGATCATTCATTGATCGTTGTACAATTTGTCTTTTGTAGACTTATTGATAACTGTTAATTTTTCCAGTTATATATGGCTAGCGGAAACATCTCAGTATCGGTCGATCATGGAGAAAAATCAGAAAAGTTTGGTGGAGCAAACTTTAAACAGTGGTAGAGTAAAATATTGTTCTACCTGACAACTCTCCAGTTGGCTAAGTACCTCAAAGATCCTCCGGGTCCTGTGGAGGGAGAAACGGAAATAGTCAAGCAACTGCGAGAAGAGACATGGTCGTCAGACGACTTCTTGTGCAAGAACTACCTCTGCGAAGATTCTCTGGGAATCTCTCGAGAAGAAATACAAACCGAGGATGCCGGACAAAAGAAATTTATCGTGGGTAGGTTCCTAGACTTCAAAATGGTAGATTCAAGAATGGTAATGTCTCAGTTGGGTGAACTGCAATTGATCATTCATGAAATATTGGATGAAGGGATGAAACTCTGTGAGACGTTTCAAGTTGCCACCATCATTGAAAAGTTTCCTCCATCATGGAAGGACTTCAGAAGCTATCTGAAACACAAAAAGAAACAAATGAGCCTTGAAGACCTTGGATTTCGATTGAGGATCGAAGAGAACAACAGGAAGTTTGAGAATGCTAGCTACAAGACTATGGAGTCTAAGGCCAACATCGTCGATGGTGTAAAGGGTAGCAAAAAGAGAAAGAACATTGGAACTCATTCTTCCCAAGCTAACAAGAAGTTCAAGGGGAAGTGCTACAACTGTGGAAAAAATGGTCATATGGCAAAGGACTGCAGAAACAAGAAGTCTCAGGACAAAGGCAAGAAAAAAAAATGAGGCACATTTCATTGAAGATGAGCAGTTGACTGATGAGATCTCAGAGATGAACCTCTCAGTAGTGGTAACTGAAGCCAACTTGGTTGGGAATCCGAGTACCTGTCATATATGTGCTGATAGCAAGATGTTTTCCTTGTATCAGAAAGTCGATGGTGGCGATCATCTGACAATGGGAAACTCGTCTACCTCTAGAGTGGTTGGACAAGGCACAATGGTTCTGAGATGACATCCATCCGGAAAGGAGCTCACATTGAAGAATGTTTTGCATGTTCCTAATATTCGGAAGAACTTGATCTCGGGCTCTCTCCTTAGCAAGAATGGCTTTAAGCTTGTATTTGTTTCTGACAAGTTTGTCTTGACCAAAAATGATATTTATGTAGGAAAATGATACCTCACTGAGGGCCTTTTCAAGTTCAATGTAATGACTGTCAATCGACAGAGTGTTAATAATAAAGCTACAACTTCTACTTATATTATTGTGTCACAAAATGTATGGCATGGGACGTTAGGACATGTTAATTATGATACGATGTGTAAATTAATTAACATAGACCTTATACCTAAATTTGCAATTGATAACCAACATAAATGTGAGGCATATGTTGAAGCAAAAATGCATAGAACATCATTTCATTCCATAGAACGAAGTTCTGAACCCTTGGAACTTGTACACACTGATGTGTGTGATATGAATATTGTGCAAACAAGAGGCGGTAAAAAGTACTTTGTCACTTTTATCGATGATAGCATAAGATTCTGTTATGTGTATTTTATGAGGAGCAAAGATGAAGCTATTGAGAGCTTTATACACTATAAGAACGAAGTTGAAAATCAACTTGGCAAGAAAATCAAAAGAATCGGGAGTGATAGAGATGGTGAATATGTGTCACCATTTGGTGAATATTGTTCCAATCATGGAATTATTCACAAAAATAATGCTCCTTATTCGCCTCAACAGAACGGGATTGCTGAGTGCAAAAACCGAACGTTGAAGGAAATGATGAATGTCATGTTGACAAGTTATGGTTTACCCCAGAACTTGTGGGGGAAGCCTTGCTTTCCGCGAACTACGTTCTGAACAAGCTTCCTTACAGAAGATTGGTCAAGACACCATATGAGTTGTGAAAATGTCACGTACCTTCCTACAAAAATCTGAAAGTATGTGGTGTCTTTCCAAATTAATGGTTCCTAAACCTAATAAGGTTAGAATATGACCCAAAACTGTTGATTGTATATTCATAGGATATGCTCACAACAGTAGTGCGTATCGATTCTTAGTACATAAGTCTGAGATTCCTGACATCAATCGAATATGATAATTGAGTCAAGGAATGCGACATTTTTTAAATAGACATTTCCTTGTAAGGAAAGATAAAGAACATAGTCTCTCAAAAGAACTAGTGATACTGTCAAAGATAGTGATCAGGTTGACCAATAGTCAGATCAACGTGAAAATATTGAGATAATTGAACCTAGACGTAGCAAAAGAGCTAGAACGTCTAAGTCATTTGGTCCCGATTTTCTGACATACTTGTTAGAAAATGAGCCAAAGCTATAAAGAAGTAATGTCTTCATCAGAGCACCTAAGGAGCGAGTGGAAAGATGCTATCAATAGTGAGATTGATTCCATCCTACAAAACCATACTTGGGAGTTGGTTGATCTTCCTCCATGTTGTAAGCCACTGGGCTACAAATGGATATTCAAAGGGAAGATGAAATCGGATGGATCAATCGATAAGTACAAGGCAAGGCTTGTCATAAAAGGTTAGAGAAAAAAAAAGGCCTTGATTACTTTGACACATATTCACCAGTGACTCGTATCATGTCAATAAGAATGCTCATAGCCATAGCAACTATATTTGGTCTTGAAATACATCAAATGGATGTAAAGACAACATTCTTAAATGGCTAACTGGATAAAGAGATTTACATGGAACAACTAAAAGGTTTCAATGTTCCTGGACAAGAACAGAAGGTGTGCAAACTTGTAAAATCCTTATAGGGATTAAAACAAGCACCCAAACAATGACATGAAAATTTGACAAAGAGATGTTATCAAGTGATTTCAAGATCAAAGAGTGTGATAAGTGTGTGTACACCAAATCAACCCATGAAGGATATGTCATTGTGTGTCTCTACGTAGACGATATACTGATAATTGGTAGTAATCGTGAGATGATTCAGTCTACCAAGAAAGTGTTGACCAGCAAATTTGATATGAAAGATTTAAGCGTGACTGATGTGATCTTAGGAATTAAGATTTCTAGAACATCATAAGTATATATATTATCTCAGACTCACTATATTGAGAGGATTCTTGAGAAATATAATAAATGATATCTAAATGTGGCTAGAACTCATGTAGATCTAACTCTTCATTTATCAAAGAATATTGGCTCAAGCGTATCGCAATTAGAATATTTGAGAATCATCGGAAGCCTGATGTATCTCACAAATTGCACACGACCTGATATCGCTCAAGTTGTAAACAGGCTTAGCAGATATACGAGCAATCCAGGACATAACCACTGGAAAGCCATAGTAAGAGTTTTGAGGTATCTGAGAGAAACTTCAAAATATGGTCTGCATTATACGAGATATCCTGCTATTCTAGAGGGATACAGTGATGCTAACTGGATATCTGATACAATGGATTCCAAATCTACGAGTGGATTTGTTTTCACACTTGGTGATGCAGCTGTGTCATGGAAATCCTCGAGGCAAACATGTATTGCCCGGTATACTATGGAATCAGAGTTCATAGCATTAGACAAAACATCGGAAGAAGTGCAATGGCTTCGAAATTTCCGGGAGGATATTCCAAATTGGCCCAAACCGGTGCCAGGGATAAGTATACATTTTGATAGTCAATCGGCTATTGGGAGAGCCCAAAATATAATGTATAATGGTAAGTCTCGACACATACATCACAGACATAATACCATACTACAACTGCTCTCAAGTGGCATAATATCGATCGATTATGTGAAATCAAAGGAAAACCTAGCGGATCCACTTACTAAAGGTTTACCTAGAGAGTAAGTTGTGAAGTCATCGAGGGGAATGGGCTTGAAGCCTATAAATTAAGAATTGTCACTGTGGAAACCCAACCTAGCTGACTGAAGATCCCAAGATCTAGGATCAAAAGAGACAACTGAAACTTCGTGCAATTCAAAACAAGCATTGTAGAGTTTTATACTCTTTCCCATTCCGATAATGACGTAGAGTGTTGTCTGTCAAGGCTAGGCTAAGCTAAGGCTTTTAATGATCACTATATTATGATATGAGTCCTAATAGGGGTAAAGGCAGATTACCTCTTTATATTAGATCACATATTTCAAGTAAGAAGTGAGGCCGCTTCCATGGGATTTTACAGGCTGACTTCCCTAAAGTGCTTGATGAATCCAGGATCAATGTTCATGGCTGAAATGAACACAACCGTAGAACGGAAAATGGTCGAAGTAAAGATGTGTGTTGGCGATTGTCTTGGTTTACACCAACGGCGAAATAATCAAGACTATGGGTCACTGGTTCGCCAAGTAAATCTGATTGTCATTCACTATGAAAGGTTCAAGGCGAAAGCTACCTATTTCGATGCAGCTTTAGTTCAATGAAACTCTCTTAAGTGTCTGCATGAATATTTAGTTTGGATGAAGGAGGGTCATATCCCTTGGGTGGTGCCCTATGGGAATGGCACAAACATGTAGGGACTTGTCCTCTAAATTAGAAGAACATACTTCTAGGCTCTAAATGGCACGTGGAAGGGGTATAACCCTTATAAGGTTTACACCCCAACCCAAATGGTGCCCTTAAGACACCCTTTCATGCCTTTATATAGGAGCCTTCATATTCATTCTAAATATCTGGTAGAAACGTCTCATACATTCTTGTTTTAGAGTCAATAGAGAGTTCCTACCATTGTCCTAGTTCAAGATCTTGTTAAGGAGTGCCCCTTGAACAAGTGGAATCTGAGGAATCCAAGTAATCTTGAGAGGACGTTAGCCAAAAAATCCGTAGGGCACCGAGGCGGGGCTAATAAGTTCATAAGGACAGAGGCAACTCGACTTGGACTATAATTTTTCTGTTTTACAGTGTCTTCAACATTTTCCAGGTTTTCTTTATGTTTTAAGATTTATGGTTTAATGTTAAATTTTGGCATGATTATTGATTTGTTTGATATATGTTGATTTCGTTTAATAACACTTAATTCCCCAACATAGTGAAATCATAATAACCTTTTTTTTTATGTAGCACAAGACTAGTTAATTAGAATTTGACAATAATTTACTTATAATCCAAACGGCCGATATTAGTTTTAATCTTTCGTTGGTAATCAAATCGAAAATCGGAATTGTTGGATTAAATTGAGAATCTGCAAATGATTAGGATTGAATCAAATTGAGTCTATTTCAGGGGTATTTAATTAGAAGAAAAAAATTGAAGAAAAATCATATTGAGTTTTAATAAAATATTATTTTTCTTCCTTTTCAAACTTCTTTATTATTATTTTATAATGAATCTGAAATCATCATCAAGCTTTAAAAATTGGTCCCATTCCAGAGTGGAAAGGTCCCCTACATATATATATATATATATATATATATAATATATATATATATATATATATATATATATATATATATATATTCACATACACATACATATATAAAGAAATATGATACAATTTACGAGACTTCTCATCATGTGAGCTCTAGTAAGGATTAAAATACGTACTTAACATTATCCTTATTATTTGCAAAGAGATAGTTTCCCACACGATGAGCTCTGACATTGAAATTATTAAATTAAAGGCCAAACAAAATGATAGGTGGGTCTCTCATTATAAAATGACTCATTGGGTAAATGCTTCATTAATCCCTCAAATTAAAGTCAATTACAAAGTTAATATATGTAATTTAAAAATGTGTCCCAAATATTATGGGTGAGCAAAATCAGTTTCGGTTCCGCGTGGAACCGAAATTCACCCGGAAAAAATCGGTTCTTAACTAAGTGGAACCAAAACCTACACAATTAAACAGGGTACCCTATTAATCGGTTCCAATTCGAACCGGAATCTACCCAATTAAATATGATACTCTATTAATCGGTTCCAATTCGGTTCTGGTCCTTTTCTGATTTATTGTCAAATTTTGAAAATACAATTATTTCTCACACTTGAATATTACATAATATTCTTGGTAACTATCCATACATAAATATACGACATATTACATAATATTTTTGACTCAATTCATAATATTCTTATAGAAAGTGCCTGAGTATAAATTGGGTTTTAATTGGGTTATGAAATTGAGTTTTAATTAGGTTATAAAATTGGGTTTTAATTTGGGTTATGAAATTGGATTTAAATTATATTTTAAAACTAGTTATGAAATTAGGTTTAAATTGGGCTTTAATTTGGGTTATGAAATTAGGTTTAAATTAGGTTCTAAAACTGGTTATGAAATTGGGTTTAAATTGGGTTTTAATTTGGTTCCGAAATTGGTTCTAAAATCGGTTCCCAAAACAGGTTATGGTCCGGTTAAATGGTTCGGTTCCGGTTCCGTCCATGACAGAACCAGAACCGGACCGTTTAAATTCGGTTCTTCCATTTTAGAACTAAAACTGGTCTGGTTCCAACCGGTTCCGATTCCAAATCTGGAAAATCGGTCAGTTTCCAACTAGTTCCAAGTAGAACCGGAACTGGTGCTTAATCCTACCAAATATCCATGTTGTGTATCTATGATTTCGTAAAAAGATAATTCATTAATCCATACTTTTCTGGAATATATGTGAGTGGAGAATCAATATAAATTAAGTTTCTCTATCATCTTAATCTATCATTTGAAATCATATCTCTAATTATATATAGCTTTTAAAATACTTAATTTTCTTTCCAATGAAATTTAATGTAATGTATTCAATTTCAGCTTAAATTTCCTTATCTAACTTCAAATATTTACCAATCCAGATTCACTTTGCAAAAACTAATAGTTAGAGTTTGCATGCTGAAACATAACAAATAATAAAAAATTCATAAAAAAACTTATAAAAATAATTTAAAGTAAAATAACAAATAACAATCAACAATTGACCTGAAATCAAAAAAACGGTTCGGTTTTGTAAATATAAAACGGCTGTTATTTAATTTTCTTATTTTAATAAGAAATTATGTTTTATATTGTAACAGGTATATTATTTTAATAATTTATTATTTTAATTTTATAATTTAATAATAAATATGAGTTTTTTAAATATTATAATAGATTTCTTATTTTAATTTTATAATTGAATAATAAAAAAATAATTATAAATTAGGTGCAACATACGTTTTTAAATTTTAATGGGAGATTATAATATCATTTTTTATTATAATATGTTTTTTACTTTAATAGTTTATCATTTTAATTTTATAATTTAAAAATAATAAATGATCATATTAATTAATTAAATTAATAAATTTCTTATTTTAAGAGGAAATTATGTTTTTATATTATAATAGGTTTCTTATTTTAATTTTATAATTTAATAATAAAAAAATTAAGTATATTTTAATTTTATAATTTAAATAAAAATATGAATTGTAGAGATTAAATACCACATGGTGAGGTGAAAAAATTTTAAATTATTTAAATTATATATATATATTATATATATATATATATATATTTTATATGTCTGGATTATCTGTAATATTATTTATATTTATATTTACATATCTGGATTATATGTAATATTATTTAAAAAATTATCGAATAGTATAATATATTTTCTTGTTATAATAGAGTTCTTATTTTTAGATTTATTAATTTAATTTTATAATTTAATAGTAATTCTTATTTTAATAAGATAGTATAATATATTTTCTTATTATAATATAGTTTTTATAAATTTACAATATATATTTTATTATAATAAGTTTTTTTTATTTAATATATTTATTAATTTAATAATATTTCCTATTTTAATAGCATAGTATAATATATTTTCTTGTTATAATAAGGTTCTTGTTTTTAGATTTATTAATTTAATGTTATAATTTAATAGTATTTCTTATTTTAATAGGATAGTATAATATGTTTTCTTATTATAATAAAGTTCTTATGTAATATCCCGAGTTTTCCGAACAGTATCGGAAGGTTCTCATATTCAAGTTTAGGTCTCGGAATGAGACGATGTCGGAGAATAAGAGTTTTAGCATTGAAAATATGTTGAAATGTCTTATAGTGGAATCTTGTTGCACTGGAAATCGTGAAATTTGAAAAAATTGGTTACTCGATTTTTTCAATGAGAAGATTTTTCCCAACTATAAAAATAGCAAACAAATTTTGATTGAGATGATTTTCAATCCGTTGGAAATTTATTTTGAAGACGAACAACTTTTGTGTTGAACATTTTTTGAACTTTACATCAGAATGGTCTCGAAAATACGAATTTCCGTAAGAACTCAATGTGTGGGGCCTGTTTGACATTTCGTTGAGATTATTTCATAAATTTCAAAAATTTATTGAAATGGACAAACTTAGCACTCCCTTCACACTCGACCTCATCTCTATCGTTAGAGAGAAGTGGCTTGCTCCGGCGATGCTCCGGTTACCACTGGTCGGTGAGGAGGCACGTGCTGGTGCGTCGGACCACCCTTTATCCATTGGTGGCCGGCGGCCAGCCAAAGGACACCGAAAATGGCGAGAAAATGGAGAAAAAATGTGAGGTTTGTTACTTTCTGATCCTGGCCCGTCGCTTCAATCCACGTGTCAAGCCACTCGCCAAATCAAATCCCACAAAAAACTATTACAACATGGCGGTGTTGATTTCTCCGATCCATGCTCGTTTACACGCCAAATGAGGCTAAAATATTCTAATGAGTAGTAATAAATTTTCTCGGGAGCTCTTTTCAAATTTTTTCGATCCCTACATGTTCGTGGGGGTGTAGAGAGCCTACCCGTACCCTCAAAATTTTGGTAAGACATCCCAGTAAAAAGTTGACTTTTTCAAGTTTCTCATTTTGTATTCGAATGCTTTAAATATTGTCGTTGAGTAATGTTTTGACATGTATTGAATTGGATAAGCTTGAATGTATCAAATTTCTATTATTGGTAGAATCTGGGTGAAATCAGAATTAATTGGATCGATCCGGTAGGATTGGCAATTTTTATATAAAACTAGATCTCGCGAGTGTTTTTGCTATGATGAACGTAATGATAGATATGAGTCAAATATGATGATATGATGATGTTTAGATAGTTTCGGATAGTCTCAAATGATTTATGATCCTTCCGTAGGGTTATCGAAAGGTTTTGCGGAAGATTTTCTGAAAACGTGTAATTCGAGAATTTATATTATCTGATAGTCCTAGAATGATATGTTATAATGTATTAGTTGTATTTATCTAGTTTTGGAAGGAATATGATAGATATGAATTTGTCTAGTTTTGGAAGGAATATGATAGATCTGAAGGTTCGAGATCCATTTGTAATGATTTCGGACTTTTCGAAGGATTTTTAGGTTTTGGATCAGAAAGTGAAATCAACGCTATAGATTTGTAGTATAAGATATTCTTAGAGTAATGAAACTGAAATCATTGAGATCATATTTAATTTGGTTATTCCGGGAAGATCTAGAAGTTTGTTATAGATAAGTCGAGAATTACACATAATACCGGTTCTAATTATTTCTCTCGCTTATTTTGACAGATTTGATTTAGATCCGGAGTGTTCGCGAGATGAGGTAAGTATTCCACGCAATGAGTATGTGATATGTTGATTGTGTTCTAGATAGTTATAGTAAAGGTTATATGTGTATTCATGTGTATAAATGTGTATTTGCATATGTATATGTTTGTGTGGGTAGTTAAGGAGTGGATTTGAGACGATGATCGAGATGAGTTGGTTTTGACTTGTTTGAGAAGTAAGATGTATGAGGAGGTTTGAGATATATGTGTGTGTTTTTTGTACGTATCCATGAAGTAATATGTATAGTTTAAGTTGCACAAACCACCACGGATTGGGTTGGTTAAAGCCACAGATTTGGGTGGTTTGGATCAACCATACATAATCTTAGATTATTTTCAAGAGAACTATTTTGAATAACATGAATTTCAATTTTGCTTATGTTTTCAAAAAAAAATGTATTGACTAAGGTATACTTAGCGTTTTGGAGAAATAATGATTTCAAAAGAATTATATTTCGAATGAGATACATTTGATTTCATTATGATGAGATATGGTATGTTTCACCCACGACGCTTTTATGGTTTTGAACTCGCCACGACGCTTGTATAGGGCTATGTCCAACTGCAGTGGACCGACCTACTACCCACTGTACACATGAACTTGTTTCGTTCATTGTCTGGTCTTAGCGCGCAATTCGAACATTAGACTCTTGTTACATTTCGTCCAGTTGAGTTGGTCATGTACGCTTGAAAAGGGATTTATGAGTAAGATGGTTTTCGAATTTGATTCTATTTACAACAAAATGTGTTTATGATGAGTTTTCAAAACTACCCTAAAGTGATTGTTTTATGGTCTCCATAATGATGATGTTTGTGATTGTTTGTATAGAATCTACGTTTGTAAAGAGTAAATGGATAGATTGATCGTGATTGGTTGTCTACTCTTGAACTTGAGAATGTTTGAAGTCGTTTGCACCAAAGTTTATTTTCGCTATATATGGATGTGTATGGGTATTATTTGATGACTCTGAGTTTATAAGACAACATATATGGATATTTATATATTACCCTCATGTTCTTTGGCATTTCGAGAAATATGTATGTCGCTACTGTGGTTAGATGACGTTCTATACGTTTTGAATATGAGTGTATGGAAGTATTGATGTTGGAAGTGTATTTAGGTGTACGTGTAATTGTTATGTGAAGGATATGAGGATTAATGTAAGTCAAGTTTTCTGAATTCGTATATGTATGTATATAAGTAAGATATTTGAATGTATATGATGAGATGTGTGAATGTGCTCTTAGATTAGTTTATAAGCATATACATATAAATGTGATTATTTACACTAAACTTGAATTTCATTCTTGCTTTTCGTGATGTGAGTGATGACTTATTGATTTTTATAACTTACACCACATCAGTTTGCTAGTTTTGCAGGTTGGCAGCTAGATCGGCCAGTCACAAAGTTTTGGATACTACAGCTTGAGAGGAGAAGATCTACCAAGTTGCGGTCACATGTTCTAGTGTCCTGGGAAATGTGTCTGGATATAGAAGTTTGTATTTATGGTTTATGTATCGGTTCGTGTAAAGCACTATGTCTTATATATGTAAAAGAATGTCCTGCATGTATGTGTAATTATGGGCATAAGCCATTGAGTATTGAGATTTGATATGTTTTGGGTTAGACCAGAGATCTCTTTGTATATGATGTTTATTGTAGGTCATTTGATATTGGATTGTGTTCCAGGTAGTCAAGTTTTAGGTTACGTCATGTCTGTTTTCCATTAGGTTTGAGGCTCGGGGAGATAGGTTATTTATGTTGTTGGTAGCGTACTGTCTCTAGTGAGATGTTACATGAGGACACGAGATCCTAAGGGGGAAGAATGTGATATATAACACATCGCTAACGAAGGTGTTCTTAGATTGATTTATAAGCTTAAGACTATTAACTTAATAGAGACGTTTTGGGTTTCAAAGTCTAAAATAAAATTGTGATGACTGTATCTGTCACAAACGAATAATACTTATTCGGTTGGCGGTTACAACTGGACAATTAATTTTAAATCTGACAGTTGTCACCTCGAGGCCAAGTCTCCATCTATGTATTATGAGAACATATTTTCTCCTCCCAAATATAGTTATCCAATGTTAGAGTGCACAAAGTAAACTATAAATAAGTGATAGTGATTGTGAGTTGTGACAATTCAATTCAGTATTAATATCAAGGAGGCCTGGGTCTAACGCTAGTTGCAAATAGTGTGGGGAATAGCTTGTTGTGACCCAATACCTGACATTTGAGCTAAGTTTTTTTTTTAAGCCACAACAATTAACAAATCTCATCTGCATGAAATTGAAATGAAATGTTAATAGTGCAGCATCTTATAATTGAAAAATCATCCCATTATTCTGCTGGTACCACATAATGTGATAAATAAAGATAGAGGGGACACAAGTAGCTATGTATCACAATCTTTCCATAACTAGAGCTGTTTCCAAGTGTGACTGTAGCCTATGTTCTTGTTTTGTTTGTTAATGGTGATACTTAATCAACTACTATTCTTTTGTTTAAAGGATCAGTCAACTTTACAACAGTCATATGTTATAATCATCTATGTGAGTTTTTCTTTTCTTTTTTTAAAGTAGATATTCATTAAAACACCAAATTGGCAAATTGGTCAAAAAATAACAAATGAATTCACACTTTAAGAGCAGATTGTGATGTATGAAAAAATTTACGATAATGCCCTAGTAATCCACCTTATTCTAGAGCCGGCGGTGAACATCAAAACCTTATCAAATTACATGAACAAAACATAAGGAGAACACGAGAACATCAAAACCTTATTAAATAAACAAAACATGAACAGAGCATTGTCATACTGATAGTTTTCAAAAGCCAAATTACAGGAGCTTTAAAGCATATGTATCATAAGGTGCCTGCCTAAAATAAGTGCCTCCACATTGCTGGGCGATCTCTTGATATAAGGAGAACACGAGATGCCAGGTAGTCAAAAGAAGGAGCAAACAAATCATCTGGGCCGATGATTTCTCTAACTTTCGGGATACTGTTGTTATCACTTGTAAGGGACTGGAACCCATCATCATTCAACGCATCAAAGACATATAGCCCTAGCCCAGAAATGCCCATGACAAGGTTTGAATTTCCCCAAACTTGTGTTATGGCCGAGTAATAAGAGTGAGCATTGGATTCGGGTAGAGTATAAGTGCTCAATAGCCTCTGTTTCCTCAACGAGAACTGTTGCACTTGTGAAGAGGCCTGCTTTTTACCTGTTGACCTCACATTAGAACAACCAAGATAGATAGAATCCCCCCGCGAGAAAACTGACTGCACGTTGACACCAAATTTTGGGATCTTAAGACCAACACCAGATGGGTGGCGAAAGTCCAATATATTAATGGAATCAGGAGTGCAGAACACACCATCATTTCCTTCAGCTTCTGCAGAACTCACTCTGTATTTCAAATATTAAATATTTAGCAGCAATAAGACATCACTATTGCTTCTTCTTATGCATATTCAATAATTACATGAACGGCATAATATATAGGAAAAGAGAATAAAAGTTAAGGGGCAAGCAAGCAATGATCAGAAGTCACACACATACATGCATTGATTTTGTAGAAAATTATGTGAGAAAGAAAACTCAAGAAGAGAACAATAAGTGAACCCGCAAATCCAGAATAAATATAAGAAAATAATATAAACTGAAACAAGGGTATGAAAGTCTCACCTTTGCCGAACCCCTCCACCTAATTCAGCATCAGTGTTATTCACATGAAGAGCTGAAATTTTTCGGCCACATGAAGAAACAGAGAGCAATGATTGAGGATTTAGGGAGTTCACATCCCACAAGGATATTGTTTCTGCTTCAGCTACAACTACTTTTCCTCTATTTCTCCATTGCAAGGGGCTAGAATAATCCATTGTTAGCACAGGCTTTTGAACCTCCCATTGCATTACTTCCTCACCATCTCGGATATCATAGATTGTCACGACCCTTTGAGCACTGGCAGTTGAGACGATAAGAGGTCCACATGGTTTATACCACCATTGACGAGTTTCTGGTACCAGTACGCTAGAGAAAGCATTTCTTATGTACATATTGTGATTTGGTAAAGGACCAAGAACAGTTCTTGAAGTGGTTGTCCCTTCACCTTCAATGTGGAAAGCTCGCACATCTTTGGTATAAAAATCCCATGAGCAAAATCCTGAGTCAAGAGTATTCCCAGCAGAAGCAGCCACAACATATCTTCCTGAGCAACCATCTGCACCAGCAGCACGGATTATCCAACAATCTCTCCATATACTAGGTGAAACCCCTGTTGGGGGCTTGTACACAGCCTTATCCTGAAACAGTGATGAACAATAATTGGAGAAAACAAATCCCAAGCAGTGTTATTAAAAGCGCAAGGCACACTTAGGCGCAAACAGCCCTAGAGCCTAGGCGTGCGCCTTGATGAATGTGAGGCACAAGTTGACGCAAAATATGAAAATATGTAAAAGTGCATGGCAAAATAGTGTAAAGTGCATAGCAATTAGCAATGAAAAGTTTCAATTATTATTGAAAGAATTTCAATCCAAAGCTTCATATAAAACAAAAGTTTAGCAAAATAAGAATAAAAGCAGCAACTAAATCAGAATGGCTTCATGTGCAAAACAATATATAAGTGCATAGCAAAACGAAGTACATGAAATAAAAAAAAAAATGATTCTCCTATAGCAAGAAAGAAGAAACCATAAAAAGATAATTGAATGAAAATATCATTGGATTATATCTGTTCATGATAAGCTGACATATAACTAGAGCAAGAAAGGGGGACAAAGTACAATGTTGGTTATTTTCAAAATAATAATTATTTTGCCATTTACGGTAACACATCGGAGGTCGAGTCTTTGGCGACGCCCTCCGAAAAGTATACAAAATAAGTATATTTTAAATTCAAAATTCAAAATAATATTTTAGTATTTTATTTTAGATATTATAAAGCTTAAAGTAGGCTCGGATTAATGGATTTGGGTCGGGTTTTAGTGATTTGACAAGTTGAAATCGGGTTTTAGGGATTTTTGCGCATAGGCGCGACTGGCGCATCTGCATATGACACGGGCCTCGCCGATTAGGCGCACACCTGATGCAATATGAAGGTTTCTATAAAGGGGACGAGATTACATACTTCACAATTAGTAATATCATAGTAAGAGCACGAGCCATCATCATGAGCAAGAAGAACTGACTCTCCTTCTGACACAAACCATCCTCCTGTTGAAGTCTTTTGGCCTATTTCATTTAGCTGATAAGTGCAAGAATCTTCAATCCCCTCACCAGTCATAAATTCTTGTCTATTCTCCTGATCATCAAATTCATCAAGTCTTTCATCAGAAGTTAGCATGAGCTCAACATCTCCTTTCCCACTAAACATGCTGCATGATAAACCTTGTTCTCCAGATTTTGTAACCTCATCTGTTTCAAGAACTTCATCACACTCCAGATCAACCAGCCCAGTCCTTGAGGTGACCTTACTTTCATCCTTGCTCAATGAAGCCAAAAATTCTAATGCTATTGGGTTCTCCTCAATCGGGCTCAACAGCTTCTCCTTCACCTTTAAATCACTAGTGGGTCCTTCATCATTAAATCCATCACTTAGAGAACTCTCTGATGATGGTTTGATTGACATTCGATTTCGCAGCAACTTATGATGAGGAAACAGTCTAGCTTCCAGTTCCTCACTCTTCAATCCCTTGACTGAACCTTTGACACTGTCCACTACCTTATCTTGACTCGTCTCAGCAATCTTGCTTCCTTCATAATTCCCCACACTTTTTGAGCTAACAACTCCTGAATCACCTGCGACATTACCCATTGCCTTCTCAATCCCAGAAATCTTTTCCTGAATATCAGAAAGAATAACTTTTGTTGCATCCGGATTATTCATATCTAACATCTCCTTAGTTCTCTTAATATCTGATTGAATCCTTTTCACCTTCCCTTCCAAAAAAGTAAGCTTCTCGTGAAGCTTACTCGGAAATTTGACACCAACCTTAGTGCTTAAACCTTCTCCACTCAAGCCCTTCTCTTTCAAAGTCTCTGAAACCTTTGAATTACATGAAGTTCTCTCATCAGACTCCTTTAATATAAAATCAACACCGGCGTTAACCTTTTCAATTCTATCATCAGATTTCAAGATATCAACTTTATCATGTTTATTAACTTTTAATCCAACATCTAAACAACCCTTTTCATTACAACACTGAACGTTACCATTAACACTAAATCCGGTTGATTTTCCCAAATTTGAGCTAAAATTAACACCTTTATTACAACTATTACCTGAAACCCTAACCCCACTTGACTTCTTCTCACTCTCACTCTTTTTCTCTGAATTGACGTCAAAACTTTTATTTTCTTTAAACTCACTGAAACCCCTTTTCTCACTACCACCCAATTCAGCCCCTTTAACACTCGAATCCCTAAATCCTTTCCTTTCAACTGAAACCCTAGAAACCTTATCTTTCTTCAAATCACTATATACCCTTATAAATTCAGATGGACTCTGACTCCTACCTCTCGGGGCCGATGACGTGGACCACCGGACGCGTGAATCTCCGTTCTCGCCAGCAGCTTTTTCTACCCGAGGCACCGACTTGATCACAGGCTTCTGGGCCCGGGTAACGGGCTTAGGATTTTCTTTTCCAGAAGATGATTTTTTGAGGGCTGGACTAGAGTTTCTGCTGTAGATCGAATTTGGGGTCAGGGCTTTTGTGCCTGCGCTACCGCCGCCGCGATCTCTTTGCCGGTGAATTGATAAAGAGGACATGGATAATTTGGTAAATTTATGTTAAATAAGAGTAAAATGATTCTTGGACCATTCGATCTGAAATGTTTTTTGCATTTGGTATGTGTTTTATGGTTTAAATGTAAAGAGTTGTGTCCCCAAAAAAAAAGTCGTGTGGGGATTGGGCGGGAAATAGATATGATTTTGAGTTTTGAATTTTTTCGAGAGGGCTCTGTTACTGTGTATACAGTCACATGATTTGTCTAATTAACACCGCTTCATTCACGAACCACGTAGGCCTACTGATTAAAAAAGCAAAAAAATTTAAAAGAAAAACTGTTGGATTGATTTCATATTTAGGCGTTTCAAGTATTCATGAGGTCGGGTCAAATCGTAATCCTACCCGTCCAGATGTGACCCGACCTGACTCGCGCGAGTTCTAAAAAAATAATACAATTTCAGATTGACCTAACCCGGTATAACCCGACCCGACTTGATTCGAAAAAATAATTTTTAATTAGATTTTTTTTTTAAGTTTTTACCATTGTTTCAGTTGTTTATTATTTTTTTATCTTGAAATTTTATATGTATGACAAGTTTCGTAATATAAAATAGTTAGTATTTATGTCTCAAAATAATTAATATATAAAAAAATTTCTTTTTTTTTTGTCGACCCGCGTGACCCAACCTGCTCGGGTTTGCATACTCAAATTTTGGATTCGGATTTATCAAACCCGCATGACCCGACCCGATCAAGTTTCACAAAATTTAAAAAACCCTGACCGACCTCATCCATGAACAGCTCTAGTTTCAACTTATTTAGTAAACGTAGTATAAATCATTTATGTTATCATTTTAGATTTTGTATTTTTATTAGTGAAAATTTGATTCTGTCCTAAACTTATGATCTTATACAGAATTACACACAATAATTTTAGACATGTCCTAATTATTTTTTATATGAATTAAGAACATGCATCATTAAGTCTATGCAATATGAATCAAAACAATATATCAAAACAGTAAGAAAAATCAACACCATATTTTGTTGACGAAAGTGAAAAACTTTCACGAGTAAAAAATCATTCCGGATATATACGCTACTAGCCAAATCCACTATAAGAGAAAAATTTAGAGCGATGGTATAAGATCTATGACAGCAACTCTACTGACTCAAATACCTATAGACTGTAATAACTCAAAGAACTCTCTGAACTCGCACCAATCGGCCTTTTTCAGAACCTTTGAAGTCTCTGAGCGGATCAACCATGCAAACTCGCAATGTTGGAACTTCGACTACCAATCTTCCTCATTGAGAACTCTGAATGATTAGGAAATTGAGTTAGAGTTGCGTTTCAATATTGATGGCCAATCAAGGAATCACACCAAAACAAAGAAGACAAGAGAAACAACGAAGTCTTCAAGGTGATTTATTAATAAAGTTGAAACAATAAGTTTTTAAGATCTGAATAATATGATTCCAACACTGGTAAAACGGCTGAGGCTTTGTTTAAATAGGTAAGGCAAATGTAAGGATTTCCTAGTCATGAAAAGCCTTGAAAACACGTCCAAAATAATCTAGTTGTGCACGGGCATTTGAACGTCTGAAGAATGCAAATCCATTCTAACGTCCTCACAAACGCACAACGAATGCAAGCTCTCTGGAAGGTTTCGTTTGAACGGGATTTCGAACGTCCAAAGCACAAGAAGAATATGTCCAACTTCGTTCAAACGTAATTACAAACGTGCCATAAACGGGTTTACTCCAATTACTTGTCCAATTGCTCCGAGAACTTTAAGACTCATTTATAACTCAATTGAACGTGTTTTGTTATGGACACTGCCAACAAACATACAACTAATCTCCTCATTTGGCATTCCGTGACAAAACCACCTAATACACAAACTATGGTAACAAAACCCAAAAATAAAATAGTCAACTGCCCACCATCAAGACAATGACTTATTACATTATGACTCGATATAGTACATAAAAAAATAGTCTTGAAGTCGACGCCACCACAACCACTAATTTTGTTCACCTGAAACATCCATAAACAACAAGATACCCGTGAAAAGCATAGGGAATATAAAAAGCAGATAAAACGAAATAATAATCTCATGCATTTAAAGATAGATATCATACTCCCCCCCGGTAATCATACTCTCAGTTAATCCTACTCCCCCCTAATCCTACTCCCTCATAAATGGAGATATCAAAAAATGGATATTCGACTCCATTTTTTGTCACAAAATGACAACGGGTAAAAATAACATATCAAGATACCAATTAAAAGACACGTGCAAGAGAATATGTAAACTTAACGTACTCCCTCTCACTAGCAGTCATACTCAGTTAGTAAAATGAAAACACTGGAAGTAAAAACGCAGAAATATGCAATGCAAAAGAAAATGGTATGCAATGACATGAAGCACATACAAGCACAAAATGAATAAAAAATAACTCAAAATAACATTTCAAGCAATGACAATGATGCCCAGTCAGTATTCATCTGTTTATGACATGAGATAATATGCATTATTTTTTGTCATGATAAAGAATACACGCATACATATGACATGAACACCAAAACATAGCAAGCACTTGTGTGAAAAAATAAATGTGCAGCGAGTCAATGCTTATGACTTTATTTTATGAGCGGGACAAAGCCACAAAAATCATATCTCATGAAATATCAAGTTCATAAAATAGGTGTTCAAATTCAGCGCCACTATGACCTGAAAATAAGCAATGTTGGATGCATGCTATAATATTTTTCCCTTAAATATGAGCTCTTAAATAATTTCTTTCGAGTGAAGGATTTTTGCCCTTATCTTTTAAATTTGGCATATTGACTCTTTTACATTTGAGATCATTTAAATTATTTTTTCTGTTACAAGGGGATAATATAATATCATATAGTCAATTGTAACAGTATTTAGTGATCTAAATATGACAGAATTAGATTGTTAGTCCAAAAACTCATACATATGACCAAATCTCAAGACATAAAAATGTATATGTGAAATGCAAGCACAAGATATAATAAGGATTTTCATCACACACACTCATGCACATAGAGCATCAATAAAAATAAAAGTATATTATACATGCATAATCATATATCCTACATACCAGAACCATAGACACATGCTTTTACATGTTATTTCAAGCCATAATTTTTTTTTGTCTTTTTCATTTTTTCTGTATTTTTCTTTCAACATAAAAATAAGTAAAGACACAACATGACTTGTCATTATCCAATGGTACGTGGAGTTGTATTCCCGAATGCAGATCATACTACCGTTCGTTCGGAATCGGCTATGAAATTTATATTCGAGTTTTCATCATATGTACCAATAGACATATAACAAAAACAAGACACACACACCCATATGCAGTGAAAATAAAAACATGTTATCCTGTAAAAACATAAAATATATGCTCACACACACACACATATGCAATGGGGAAACATGAATGGAACATCTAAGAAAATGTACACCTGAGTGCACTCTCATCATGCCCGTTAGAATCAAGGCATTTAGAAGTTATTGGGAAAGAATTTTCCTTCCTCATCCAAAATTTCTTAAAAAATCTCTTTCACCTGAGTATTCCTAGTCAGCAGTGCAAATTTTTCACTAATGATTTGAGTCTGTTTAGCTAGTGCAACAACTTGAAAAGCTAGATTTAAAGAATCAAATATAGTCGAAATACTCTTCGGTCTTTTCTTTTGTTTGTGCAACATTAAACAGTTATGCCTAGATTTAAAGAATCAAACCACATTGATGGCAAACAAGCACAAATCTCAGATGAGAGCGAGGTTTACCCACCACACCTCTAAATTGAGTTTGGGTCACAGAATGAAGATATACAAAATGGATCACATAACGCTTATTAATGAGTTTTGACACACTTACAAAATGATTATTTACTCACAATTATAAGAAAGTTGAAGTAATAAAATAACCTGATAAGTCCGAGGTCGATCCACAATGAATAGATTTAGTAAAATAAAATAATAATTTGAGTAAAAAAAAAGCGAATTGATTTAAGTGATGATTCATTTTTAAATTAAGATATAATAGTAAATTAAAATGATGTTACTATGAGATTCACTCTTAATATTTTAAATATAAAGATATCTTAATTTTTATAATATATAAATTGTCATTATTACCCAGTTAATTGACTTCGGGAATTAATTATGTCAAAACATATAAAACCAACCATAAAGACGGTGATAATATTTGTCAATAATAAGTCAAGTTAGGTACTCAATTATGCCAAATAAATAAAACCAGCCATAAAGATAGTAACAAAACTTGTCAATAATTAATCCAGATTTAAATTACTTTATCATATAATATTGGGTAAAGTATTCACTGTGCCAACCAAGATTTGATTGTCTATATAAAATCAAGACACCCGCAAATATAAGATAATATTAAATATTAGTATTCAGATTACAATTCATATATTATAATATAAGTAAGATTATTTTATATTCTCATATTTAGAGTTTCATTCTTTACCTCAGCAGAATGAAATTAGCTACTCATGTTTTGAATAAAAACACACATAATTTTATTACTGAAAGAAAAAAGAAATTACGAGAAAATTAAACACACAATACATTTCTTCCAAATTCTTCAAGAGATAAAATGAAAGAAATGTGAAGAAAATGAGAGGTGAGCGCTTCTATTTATAGTAGAAGTGTCTATCCCTTAATTATTAATTACAACTTTCCAAATAAAATACAAATAATAAACTTTTACTAATTTATTTTTTTCTTTCTCCTTTTATGACTTTTTGTTGTTGTTGTTGATCATTTTGTAAATATTTGTCACAATCCATCTAAAGGTGGTTTGTGACATTTAAACTTTTATTTTTTTTACTTTCTAATAATTAAAATTACATGCAACATACATTGATTTTTTCATCAATTTCGACCTTGAAAATACCATAACTATAAAATCTTGTAAGATCAAAGTTGTAGATATTTGAGTCTTCTTTCATTAAGAACTGAAATCGCCTCAATCTGATATCGGAGTAAAAGGTTATGGTCAAAATATGAAACTTGCGCAAAATTGAAATTTCCGAAATTGTACACTGTTAGAACATCCTTTCAAGTTTTGTGGCTTCCAAAATCCAAATGTCACATCCATTTTTTCTAATTATGCATCCAATGTATTATTCCACCTACATAAGAAATAAAAATCATAATAAAAATATATAAAACATAAATTTAATTATTATATCACAAATGTGCTAAATTTAATGGATTAATGAAGCTATAAATGTAAAATAATTAATTTTCCTTTTAATAAATGTACACTTTTTAGTGTTCAACACACACCCCAACAAGCTTATTACTAGTCCCTAGTAATTTAAGCGAAAATTAAAAAAGACAAATCCTTATTCAAGTTAGTAATTGTTTTATTTCTTTCTAAATTATCAAATAAATAAGTTCTCATGTACTTCTTACCATTCTTCCATACACCCATAAGAGAAAGTATCAATCGATTCATTGTGCCCACAATATTCACATATCTTGTTGAAAAAAGAGTAATATTTTTGTCCTAAAATTATATCAGAATTCATATAATTTAGCAATTGCAGTTTATTTATATAAAAAAATATTTTTTTTAATAATAATATATCTTTAAACCTTATAACGAGTTTTGGGCCAGTGACTTTCAAACCAGTTGTTTTTAGGGCATTAGGTATTTAGACACTCATACAGACTTAATTGCTCGGATCTCAGATGTCAAAAAGAAGAAGTGTATGGTTTATTTAAGTTTTCTCTTTAACCCATGTAACGAGCTTTGAGCCAGCAACTCCCAAACAGTTGACCTTAGGGCACTAAGTGTTAAAACACTCATACAGACGTAATTGCTCGAGTTAGAGAGGCTACAAAATCGAACTTATTCACATACATATTTTTTTAATTAAAACAACTCAAGCCCTATTGTTTTATGCGAACAATCATTGTTTGCTGAGGTAAGATGTCTGGTTACTAAGTAAAAACTTGATTATTATCATTTTTTTTTAAAAAAAAAAAAAACTAACTCAAGTCCAGTTAGGTACTCAGTTATGTCAAATAAATAAAATCATCCATAAATATGGTAAAAGAGTTTGTCAATAATTAATTTAGATTTAAATTACTCTATCATATAATATGAGGTAAAGAATTCACTGTGTCAATCAAGATTTGATTGTCTACATAAAATCAAGATACCCACAAAGATAAGAGAATATTAAATATTAGTATTAAGATTACAATTCATATATTATAATATAAGCAAGATTAATTTATATTCTCACATTTATAGTTTTATCATTTACCCCAACATAATGGAATTAGCTACTCATGTTTTGGATAAAAACATACATTATTTTATCACTAAAAAGGGAAAAAAAGAAATTACAAGAAAATAAAACACACAAGACATTTTTTTCTAAATTCTTTAAGAGAGAAAATGAAAGAAGCATGAAAAAATTAGAGGTGAGCACCTTTATTTATAGTAAAAATGCTCACCCCTCAATTATTAATTACAACTTTCAAAATCAAATACAAATAATAAATTTTTATTAATGTATTTCACCTCTATTTAGGTGGATTGTGACATTTAATTTTTTTTTTTTTTTTTTTACTTTTTTATTTTCTATTTTTTTACTTTCTAATAATTAAAATTACATACAACACATATTGGATTTTTCACCAATTTCGACCTTGAAAATTTCAGAACTATAAAATATTGTAAAGATCAAAGTTGTAGATATTTGAGTCTTCTTTCATATGGAACTAGAATCATCTCAATACGATATCAGACTAAGAAGTTATGACCAAAATAAGAAACTTGGGCAAAGTTGGAATTTCCGAAATTGTACACTGTTAGAAAATCCTTTCAAGTTTCGGGCCTCCAAAATCCATTGTCACGTCCATTTTTCTAGTTATTCATCTAAGGTATTATTTCAACTACATAAGAAATAAAAATCACAATAAAGATATATAAAATATAATTTTAATTATTATTTCACAAATGTGCTAAATTAAGGGGATTAATGAAACTTTAAGTGTAAAATAATTAATTTCCCTTTTAATAAATATACACTTTTTTGTATTCATCAAGTTTTTTTCCTAAGTCACGAGGAGGATTCAGTTTAATGATGAGCGGAAAATATATCAATATTTACCGCCCCTTTAACTTAATATTTTGTTTAGTTTCTCGAGTTTGATGAACGTTTTGATGTGTTTTAGTTTATTTTGCAGATAAAATAATATCGGGTCTCAATGAAATTATTTAGGACGAAATATGGGTCAAATAAGGGCAATTATTGGACTTGATATTTTAATTTTGGAGATTGGAAACTTGAAAGGGCGTTTTGACGAAGTGCAGTTTTGGAAATTCTAGTTTTGCGCATCTGTCGTATTTTGGGCATAACGTTTTACTCAGATATCGGATTGAGCTGATTCAAGTTCCAGATTAAAGAAGACTCAAAGATCTACAACTTTGAAAGACAAAATAATTTCGAATTCTGAAGATTTCATGCCCGAAATTGATGAACCATCCAGAAGTGTGTAGTGTGTAATTATTAAAGTCGCTTTCAATCATTTTCAAAGTAAAAAATAAATTAATAAAAAAATAATAAAATTTATCAAATCATCACCAAACATGATAAGAGATTAGTGGAGCAATTAATAATGGATTTGGTGGAGCAATTAGTGGAGCAATTAATAATTGATTTGGTGGATGATTTGATGGAGGCAAAATTTTGCCTATAAATACCAAGCCATTTCATTTGTAAAATTCATACTTTCTTCTAAGGAATTCCTTAAGAATACTAAGAAGATTGTATCTTGTTTGTTTATTTATAGCTTTCAGTAATTAATTTCCGCTTTCGCACTTTCTTTTCTTTACTTTTCAGTTTTTACTTTCCGCAATTTACTTTTACGCACAATACTTTTCTTTCTTTAATTTTCAATTTTTACTTTTCAGTAATGAGGAGGTAACTCCCCTTTGCTGGGGTAAAAGGTAAAACTTTTATGACTAATATTTAGATTAATCTCCCTTAATTATAATATATAAACTAGTTAAAACCTGACTTAACGAGGATACCGCCATATTGATCGGTTGGTAATTATTTAAATTGGTTTTAACCTGACTAAATGACTAATCCTTTATTTAAATGGTAATTATAATTATTTAAATTATACGTGTGTGTTTACGCCGGTCATTTAACATGTCCAGACTTTGACTAAGCCGTGAAAAACACAGTTTTAGAAGTTGACGCATTGTCACAACTAAACTCAACGAAGTCTAATCCTTTATTCTCACAATGAGGCATACCAATCCCCAACATGTGGTCTAGCGTCTTAGTCCCATTAGAAAATATAAATAACTGTGTTCTAGCATTCTCAAGTTCTGCTTCTAAGAATTTGACTCTATCAACTAGTCTTTTATTCCTTTCCTCAATGTCATCAATAACTGAAAGGTTCTTATCAAGCTTGGCTTGAACTTCATTCTTTTCTAGCTCAGTTTCCTTTAGCCTCTTACTGACCTCAACATTCATCTTCTTGATAGTTAGGCTCTTATTAAACAGTTAAGTGTAGACTACTTGAAGATCATCATCATCTACAGAATCATCATGAGAGAATTCTGAACCAACATCTATATCACTAATGTTATCCTCTTTATTATAAACCATACTAGTAGTAAAAGCTATAAAATTTCTATTATTCTTAGGAGATCAACAGAAGTATAACCACATTTAGAATCACTGTGAGAGACTGCTTTAATCGTTTTGCCCTTAGACTTTAGGTATGTGGGACACTTAGACCTAATATACCCAAAACCTTCACACTAATGGCATTGAATAGCTTGAGGTTTGCTATCCATCTCCACTTTAGACTCTCTCTTACGACAACTACTCTATCTATATTTTTTTATCTATACTCTTATCAGTGCCACAACCACTATTCTTCAAATTAAGAAATTTCTTCAACTTTTTTCACGAACATGGCCATATCAGCATCTGTGAACGCATCATTCTCATCATCACCAGATGAATCATATGTAACTTTTTCACGATTTTCATAACTATGTTCTTGGGCTTTTTTTTACCAGGAAGTTTACTCTCATACACCTGAAGGTTTCCTATGAGGTCCTCTAATATTAGATTATCTAAGTATTTACTTTCCTCAATGACAGTAATCTTAGGTAAGAACCATTCAGGTAGAGATCTAATGATTTTTCTAACTATCCTATTTGTAGGATTAGTCTTATTTAGGTTAAAGCTGGAATTAACAATATAGTTAATATCAGTATAAAGCTGGTCAAAAGTTTCATCCTAGCTGATCTTGAAGTCTGTTATTTCTAACAGACAATGTGCCTTCATTGACGGTCTGAAGGATGTCTCATGCATCATTGGTTATCTCATACATATATATTCTTCTAAACTCCGTGGAGCAAACAACAACATGAATGGCATTAACATCTTTGTTGTTCCTATTGCTTGCTTCAAACTCATCTCTTGTCCAAATCAGTTTATCTTTAAGGGGAAAGACCCCATCAACGGTGACCATGAGAAATTTCCACCCACATTCTACTGACATCCACACCCTATCATCTAGGGATTTGAGGAAAGCTTTCATGCGAACTTTCCAGTGAGGATATTTTATCCCATTAAAGAACGAGGGACAATTTAATGGTTGACTTCTATCCATATATGAAGGGTCAATGAATGAGGTCAGACTCTGATACCAATTGAAAATTCGATTTTATCCAAAAGTTATGACCTTATGTGGAATTATACACAATAATTTAAGACATGTCATAGTTATTGTTTCTATGGATTAAAAACATGTACCATTAAGTCTAAGCAATATGAATCAAAATAATATATCAAAGCAGTAAGAAAAATCAACACCCGATTTTGTTGATGAAGTGAAAAACTCTCACGAATAAAAAATCACTCCGGGTATATAGGTTACCAGCTAAATCCACCATAAGAGAAAAAATTACGGCGATGGTATAAGACCTATGTCAGTAATTCTATCGACTCAAATACCTATAGACTGTAATAACTCGAATAACTTATCGAGCCCGCACCAAATGACATTCTTCAGAACCTTTGAAGTCTTTGAGCGAATTAACCATGCGAACTCGCAATGCCAGAACTCCGAATACCAATCTTCCTCCTTGAGAACTCTGAAGGCTTAGGAAATTGAATTAAAGTTGTGTTTCTGTGTTGATGGTCAATCAAGGTATCTCACCAAAATAAAGAAGACAAGAGAAACAACAAAGTCTTCAATGTGATTTATCAGAAGGTTGAAACAATAAGTTTTTAAACTTTGAATATTATGGTTCCAACACTGGTAAAACGGTTGAGACTTTGTTTAAATAGGTAAGACAAAAAAAAAGGTTTTCCTAATTATGATTTTTTTTGAAAAACGTGTCCGAAATAATCCAGTTACGCATGAGCGTTCGAACGCCTGAAGAACGAATATATGTTCGAAAGTCCTGATGAACGCATCACAAACGCAAGCTCTTTGAAAAGTTTCGTTCGAACAGGATTTCGAACGTCCAAAGCACGAGAAGCCTCTGCCCAACTTTGTTTGAATGTAATTACGAACGTGCCACGAACCAACTTACTCCAATTACTTGTCCAATAGCATCGAGAACTTTAAGGCTCATTACAATTCAATTGAACTTGTTTTGTTACGGACACTGCCAACAAATATGAAACTAACAATTAATATTGAAAAATTTATTCCAACATTATAACCATATCAAGCACATCAACTTTTTTTGGTAGCTGGTTGTCCGGACCATTTTACTCGCACCTCAATTAATCCCCAATACCTGTGTCTCGTATCATCAGAAGTTTCCCAATATATATCACGATAAGTCGCTGATTTTTTTATAATAATGGACATGATCCCAAGAAAATATATTTTCTGAGATTCGAACCTTAAATCTGAGGAAACTTATCAAGCACGTCATTTTGCTCCATATAAATTGAGATAAATTTTGACACGCCTTTCACAAAAAATGTACATGCAATAATGATTGAGTGAGAATGAAACAAGCATAGATGCGATAAATAAAAACAAATGAGGGTTCAATGTCAATATTGGAGACAAATCTTATTAATTTTCCTTTTTTTTTTTTTAAACAAATAATTAAATGGAAAACCAAAAAAAAAAGTTTATTAATTTAATTACAGAAGTGTTGATGTCCAGTTTTAGACCAACCAACAATCACATACACCAGATTTATTTGGCATAATAATTGGGTATGGAAATTAACCAAGAAAGGCAATGAGCATTGTTTTTAAAATCAGACTGATAATACATATGATCCGATTGAATCCTAAAAAAAAGTAAAAATCGATGAAATCAATGAACCGGTTTGGTTCTTAATAAAAAAATTAAACAAAAAAATAAATATAAATATTTTTATAATTTATAATTAATTAAAATTAATCATGATGTCAGTCAATTATATCTATTCAACTGAAATCTTTTATATTATCGATTCAATCACTAGTTTGATTTTTTAAATATTACGATAGATTAAACCAAGAAAACAAATATTAAGTAATAAATTTTCAAATTTGAAATTTTGTATATCACAACATTAAAAACAAAATGACTTTAAAAAAAAAACATTAAAAACAAAATGCGATTCGTTCGAACAGGATTTCGAATGTCCATAGCACGAGAAGCCTCTGCCCAACTTTGTTTGAATGTAATTACGAACGTGCCACGAACCAACTTACTCCAATTATTTGTCCAATAGCATCGAGAACTTTAAGACTCATTACAATTCAATTGAACTTGTTTTGTTACGGACACTGCCAATAAATATGAAACTAACAATTAATATTGAAAAATTTATTCCAACATTATAACCATATCAAGCACATCAACTTTTTTTGGTAGCTGGTTGTCAGGACCATTTTACTCGAACCTCAATTAATCCCCAATACCTATGTCTCGTATCATCAGAAGTTTCCCAATATATATCACGATAAGTCGCTGATTTTTTTATAATAAATGACATGATCCCAAGAAAATATATTTTCTGAGATTCGAACCTTAAATCTGAGGAAACTTATCAAGCACATCATTTTGCTCAATATAAATTGAGATAAATTTTGACACGCCTTTCACAAAAAATGTACATGCAATAATGATTGAGTGAGAATGAAACAAGCATAGATGCGATAAATAAAAACAAATGAGGGTTCAATGTCAATATTGGAGACAAATCTTATTAATTTTTCTTTTTTTTTTTTTTTAAACAAATAATTAAATGGAAAACCAAAAAAAAAAGTTTATTAATTAATTACAAAAGTGTTGATGTCCAGTTTTAGACCAACCAACAATCACATACACCAGATTTATTTGGCATAATAATTGGGTATGGAAATTAACCAAGAAAGGCAATGAGCATTGTTTTTAAAATCAGACCGATAATACATATGATCCGATTGAATCCTAAAAAAAAGTAAAAATCGATGAAATCAATGAACCGGTTCGGTTCTTAATAAAAAAATTAAACAAAAAAATAAATATAAATATTTTTATAATTTATAATTAATTAAAATTAATCATGATGTCAGTCAATTCTATCTATTCAACTGAAATCTTTTATATTATCGATTCAATTACTAGTTTGATTTTTTAAATATTACGATAGATTAAACCAAGAAAACAAATATTAAGTAATAAAATTTCAAATTTGAAATTTTGTATATCACAACATTAAAAACAAAATGACTTTTAAAAAAAACATTAAAAACAAAATGGTAGGACCTAATTACTTTTAAAATAAAAATTTAAAGAGCCCATTTGACAGCCATATCTCTGGGCTCGGCCCACTGAAATTTCTATTTTTCAAAATTGTAAGGCCCAAGAAGAAGATTCTACAAAAGCAAACGTACATAGACAAAAATGGAAACAACACGAAATCACGAGTGAAGGCAGAACAAGATCAGTTGTCTTCACGTCATTGGTTCCTTTCGCTCTTCTTTTAGCCACAAAAAAACACACACGCACGCACGCACAACACAGATACCATGGCTTCTCTAACTCTAAACTCTCTGTTTCATTCTCCAACATTAATTTCCATTAAAGCTCACACAGTCACAAAAACTGTCTCCTTTCAATCTCCTACACGACGTCGTTTGTTCGTTAATAATGATAAGCAATATCAAAGTAGAGGCCTTGTTTTGAGGTCGGGCATCGACGATGTATCCGTTCTTGACCCACCTCCTCCTCCTCCTCCTGATTCTGAAGGGGACAAAACTGAACTCATTGCTTCTTTGAAGCTCAAGTTGCTGGTAAGTCTTTTCAATTTAGCTATTAGTTTTGTGAACTGGGTGATCTTATTTTAGCATTTTGTGCTCCCACATGCTAAATTGTGATCTGGGCACTTCTCAGCTTGTTATTTTCTAAGAATATTTATATAGTTTAGTTTGTTGAACTTAATAGACTTTTGTGTATATATATATTTTTCCATTTATGTATTTATTGGTTTGAATTGGTTAATTCATATGAATAGATAGACACTAAGTTTATTGAAGCAACTGTATTATTTATGTTGTTTAGTTGAATTATTTACTTATCCGAGACTCCAAGTTGCTTTAGCAATTGTTCTAATTGCGAGGGGCGGCCACAGTTTTGGGTTCTCACACGAGTATTTAAAATGCCCCTATCGATAAATAATAAAAAATATAAAAGTCTAAAATATGGTCCTATTAAATTTAGAGCTTAATATTGAGTCAAAAAAAAAAGAATAGTATTTTTTTTTTGGGTGGAGGCTTCATATTTGGGGCCAATCTTAAAGACAAAAATTTGAGCCGAAAATAAACAATAAAACAAAACTGATCTTAGATTGCGGACCCTAATTTTAATATAAATTTTGGGAGCCCCAGACTGTCGCCTGTCTCGACTGCCCCTGGCCTCAGGGCCGGCACTGCTAATTGGTGGAGGAAGTAATTGATGTTGATATTAGGTGTTCGAAAATGAGGTTCTTTTTACTAACTTGTAAAGAACCTATTTTTTACTTTAATAATTGATAGTTGACTAGACATGCACACGGTTACGGTCTCAAACCGTAACTGAACCATTGACCAACCGAACCGTGAACCTTTGACCTCTAAACCAAACCTTAAACCGTAACCGAACCGGATCCGACCGGTTCGGTTACGATTGGAAGCAAAACCAACCATCGGTTTAAGCGATTTCTTCCAAATCATTCTCGCAGGAGATCCAGATCCATTTTTTCTGACCGACGGTTGGTTCGGTTGAAACCGTAATCAAAACGGTTACGGTTTCAACCGTTTATTGTAACAGTTTCAACCGTTACGGTTAAACGGTTTCAACCGTTCGACCATAATAGTCAAAACAAAATCAGTGGCTTTTAACTATTGCCGTCAGCTCTTTCCTTTTTTATTTTTAAAATATTAATAATAATATAAAATATAAAAATTTCTAAAATACCCCTCCTAACAACTATATTTTGGGGGCATTTTAGGCATAAAAAATCAAAAAAATCTATAAATACCTCTTTAATTCATATTTCCAAAATCACAAACAAGTTATTCTTCTCACCCTCTCAATTTCTCATATATTTAATTACTCTCAATTCTCAATTCTTTTTATTTTTTCTCAATTATATTTATTCTCAATCTCTTAATTTTTGTAAATTATAATGACAAGCTTATCATACAACACTAACATTCCTGAGGCCGAGGATGCCACTCAACATACCACCGACGAATCGACTCCACGTATTCAAGTGAGAAATCGATGTTTTGAAATGTTGACAAAATATTTTACTCTGGTTGTGAATGATGTAACTGGTGAGAAGAATGATATCTGTAATTATAGTGGAAAAATATACACACACACCGGTGGGTATAAAACTATGACGGGTCATATGAGGAATACTCATAAAACTGAGTTTGTGATTGATACAACACAAACACAAATGACTCGATTTTCTGCTTCCGGTCCAGGTTCTACTAAATTATTTAAATATAATGAATCTCAATGGAAAGATAATCTAACTAAAGTTATTGCCATTGAATATTTAGCATTTAGTTTTGGTGAAAAAACGTCTTTTACTGATTTAATACAAGAAAATTTGAATCATGCTGCATGTAGATTTACTAGGATTGTAATATGTAAAAGAAAATTGATGGAATTGTATGCCAAATGTCAAAATCATTTGAGGGAATTATTTTTTAAACTGAAAGGTTATGTTTCTATTTGTAGTGACATCTGGAGTGACCATTGGCAGTCACATTCATACATGGGTATGACATGTCATTGGATTGATGATTCATGGTTTATTCAAAAAAGAATTATTGAATTCGTATTTTTGATGAAGCACACACTGCACATAATATTTATGTAATGATTGTAATATTTTACAATATTATGGATTAGTGCAAAAAATTTTAGCTATTGGATTTGATAATGCATTGGTTAATATTGCATCAATTAGTGAACTTAAAGCTATTTGTCAACCAAATTTGAGAGGTAAATTTTTTCATTTTCGATGTGCATGTCATATTTTGAATTTATCTATACAAGATGGTTTGAAATCTTTAAATTCTCATATTGCACCTATTAAAAAAATAATTAATTTAATTTGGTCGTATTCTAAAATTAGAAGGGAATGGTGTAATTTTTGTAAGCAAAATGGTGTTAGGCCATTGGAATTGTACTTATTTTTTACTAAATGAAAGTTTTGAATATAAAGATTTATTATGTTCATTTATTGCTCACTACCAATATGATGCCGTTTTATATCTCAGTCATTGGAAAGTTTGTTAAATTTTTTTAGATATTTTAAAAGTTTTTAATGATGCTATAAATATTTTAAGTGGTGTTTATTATTCAACTTCAAATATTTTTTTCCTTACAAGTCTTGACATTATTGGGGTATTATCCGATCCTAATAATAACAACAATGACTTAGATTTTGATGTTCCTAACAATGTTTGTTGATGATCATAACAATGCTTTTGATGATCCTAACAATGATTTTGTTGATCCTTCAGTCGCAATAAAGAAATATATTGCATCAATGAGAAAAATGGCTTCATTATTACAGAGATAAACCATTACTTTATCTTGTTACTTTTGTTTTGGATCCAAGGTTTAAAATAAAATCTTTGGAAAATATTTTACAAAATTATTATGCTTTATTAGGTGGGAGATATGTGATTGTTTCTTCAATTGTTGATAATGTTAGGAGAATTTTACTTGATTTATATAATGATTATGTAATTAGATATAATATTCAAATAAATGATACTACACAACCAATTAATGCACCAATTCAACAATCTAAGCTTCCTGCTGGTAGAAGTTGGTTAATACAGCGAAGTAAAAAATCAAAGTCCACCAATAGCACCACTACTAATTCAAAAATTAATGCCTATCTGACGACAAATTTTGAGTTTCCCCAAAGTGCTTTTGTAGGTGAGAAGTTTTGTATCCTTGATTGGTAGCAAAAACATCAATGATTGTTTCCAGTCCTGTCCGTGATTGTAAGGGAGGTATTAGCAGCACCAGTCTCATCTGTATATGTAGAGCAGACATTTAGTATGAGCGGCAATATTCTTAATGATAGAAGATCGAGGTTGAAACTAGGGGTGGTAAAACGAATCAACGAATCAAATTTGTATCGAATCTTAAACGGATCAAATCAAAATGTGATGGATTCGTATTCGATTCATTTATGAAATGAATCATAATATTAGGATCAGTGTTGTTAGAGGCGCCTCGAGGCACGAGGCGCACAAGGCGATGGTTAATGCCCATCAAACTGGTCGAGGCGAGGCGACGTCTAAGAGGCGCAGCGAGGCGTGCGCATCATGGTTTTTTGATTTTTTTGTCAGTTTTTTTTTTTTTACTTTTTTTCCAATTTTGTTTATTTCTTAATTTTTTTTTCCATTTTCTTTATTTATAATTCTTTCTTTTACAATTGTGTTTCTTTTTTTCTTTTTGTAGTTTTGTTTTTTTTTTATTTTTTATTTTTTTTAGTTTTGTTTCTTTCTTCATTTGTTTTCCATTTTCTTTATTTATGATTCTTTCTTTTACATTTGTGTTTCTTTTTTTCTCTTTTATAGTTCTCTTTTTTTTTTTCATTATTTACAATTTTTTCTTTTACATTTTCTTTATTTACGATTTTTTTTCAGTTCTATTTTTCAGTAGATGTTTTTATAATGATTGTTGTTTTTCATTTTCTTGAACTTGAACTATATATATTTTGTTAAGAATATGATGATGTTTTTTTTTGACTAGATACTTTTTAATCATGTTTGTTTTTATTATTTTCTTGAATTTGAAGTTTTGAATTGTTGTATATTTTGTCAAGTATTATGAATTGGACAAGTATAAGTAAATATGAAAGTAGACTATATGTCAAAATATTACTATCTATTTATTATTTTTTTATATTTACAAGTTAATGATGCATATATTACAAATTTAAAATTATTATTAATAAACGTGCGCCTCATGTCTGTGAGGCGTGCGCCTCTCACCCATCGCCTCGCGCCTCGCTTTTCTGGCTCTGATCGCCTCGGTGTGCCTCTCGCCTTTAACAACCTTGATCAGGATTCATATTTGATTCGTTTATTAAACGAATCGAATACGAATATTCGTTTAGTCATGATATTATTTAATAACATAATTTACCATAATTTATTTACATTAGTTCTTCATAAATATATACATATGAAATATGTAATTAATATATTTACTAAAAATACCTCATCAATTATCGATAATATTATTTTTCTATGGTAATTAGTCATATTTTCTCGAATCTTAATTGAAAAATAACAATAACTAGTAAAAGAAAATAATAAAACGAATTCTAAACGAATAAACGAATCAATGAGCTTAAATTCGTATTCGATTTGTTTAATAAACGAATCGAATCGAATCGACCCATTTATTAAACAAATCCATTTTTTCAAACTCGTATTCGCTTTAAAGCAAATCGAATCGAACGAATAAACGAATCCTAACCCAAATTGCCACCCCTAGTTGAAACCATATCTTCTGTCATCAACTGTATTCTTGATGACAGTGGATCAACTGTATCTGTAGAGCAGACATTTAGAAACTCAAACGTGTCTTGACGATTGGTGTAGGGCAGAACGTCGTGAACAAGAAAATCAGTTAGAAACTTTTAAAGATTTATGTGATAACACACACATCTAATACTGAAGGCTCAAGAACCGGACCACCTTCACTGGATGAATAAAATGTAAATTGGGTAAATTATTAAAAATAAAATGTAATAAAACTACATGAGCTTTGATTCTTCTACTGCTCTACATCCCAAGAGAATACGTAGGCAGCTTAATTAAGTGAAAGTTCTTTTTTCCAAAACAATAAATAAATTATCAATATATGCTTTAGTAAATCTTTAATTTTTATTATTTTATAACAATTTAAATTATTTTATTCCAAAAAAAATCCAAACGGTTTCAACCTTAAACCAAACCAAACCGTACGTTTCGGTTCGGTTTAAGGTTACAGTTGCGGTTGCGGTTCGGTTTTGACCGAAACCGCAGTTGAACCGTAGGTCTAAGGTTCGGTTACAGTTGAACACCATAGTTGACGAGCTGTAGGCCGTAGGGAGAAGAGAGATGTCAAGTGGTTTATGTTAGTGTGGAACACATTTTGATTTGGCACTGTGAATGCATTTATAATTTATTTATTTGAGGGCAGTAATAGGAAAGCAGTCACTAGTGTCTATTAAGATAGCATTTAGCTTTGAAGTGCTGAAATTTGGGTTAACTAAAGGCTGTAGTGATGTTCAAGAGTGTGTGATGCAATGACTGACCGTTGCAGGTCTAGTTGTGTGACAATTAGCTTGGGAGCACTCTGATTGATCATTTACCAGCTTGGGTATTTGATCCTATATAAGGGAGAAGTTTCTGTCAATTGATAGGCTATGTAGCTGGAAGAAAGTGGATTCAGATTTAAAACCAGAATTGTGGAATTTTGAAAACTCGCTTCTGCAATGTGATTGCTATGCTAATTTGAATTTGGAGTTTTAATGAATCACTTATCATTTCCCAAACCATCATGTCTCAACATTTTTTTTTGAAATGTTGGAAATCCTGCCGCCAAACCATCCGACCCGGGCTTAAGTGGAGCAGGTAAAACCCCTGGCTGCCCTAGGCTCTTACAAGAAATGCACTCTCTTGACTCGAACTCAGGACCTGACAACCAAGTTCTAAACCTGTTACCACCAAGAGCCACATCCCTTGAGGACATGTCTTAACATATTACGTGGTTTCAACCTTAAATTATAATCGTAAAGTACCATATAGGGATTTGGATTTGATAAACCGGTGGTCTAGATATTTATTAAGTTATTCTTGTTGTCAACTAGTCATCTGTACATACAAGGTTCAGCTAGTTGATTTTTTTTTAAATGGAGCTGAAATGAATACAAAAGCATTAACGAGCAAAATGATTCGTAACATTCGTTTAAGATTTTCCGTTCTAGCTGTGGAGTTAGTTAGTTAATGCATCCTAACCTTTTTAGCTTTTGAGACAAGTCTCCATCTCCAGAAATGTTGAGATAGTTTTAGAAAGTGAGTTAGTCCGTAATAATTTTTGTGTTTTGACTTTTGACTCTGATCTCTACCACTATCTGCTCTAATTGTAAGTGCAGACATAGGCCCAATTAAGGATGAAGGTGCCTATACGGAGTTGTTGTGTTTATTATGTTCTTTATCAGTAGTATCTTGATGCATTTGGGTTTGTCAAACGCAGAGTGCTGTTTCTGGGCTGAACAGAGGTCTTGCTGCAAACATAGATGATCTGCAGAAGGCAGAAGCTGCTGCCAAGGAGCTTGAAGCTGTAGGAGGACCAGTAGACCTCTCAGTTGATCTTGATAGACTTCAAGGGAAATGGAGACTACTGTACAGCAGTGCATTCTCATCTCGTACTCTAGGTGGGAGTCGCCCTGGACCTCCCACTGGAAGGTTACTCCCTATAACTCTTGGCCAGGTTTGCTGTCATCGCCTCTTGTTTACAGTTTCCTCCTATTATATTATGAATGGCAATTCATAAAATCTCATATCAACTAATTTGAAGTAATTTTTATTATTATTAAAGGACAAAAGATTAAAAATGAAAAATCATAAAGTGATAACAAGTTGGTCGACTAGCTGCTCTAAAAATCATCTGCTCTTGCAAGCAATAGGCACTGAATATATTCTCTTCATGGATTATTAAATTTCTGAATTTTCCACAATCTGAATGAAAATTTTGCGGTGGATGCAGGTCTTTCAACGGATTGACATATTAAGCAAAGATTTTGATAACATAGTAGAACTTGAATTGGGTGCTCCATGGCCGTTGACGCCTGTTGAAGTGACAGCTACATTAGCCCACAAATTCGAACTCATAGGTAAGTGTTTCTATTGATCTCATTTCTCGTGCTTTAATTTTTGTACCATCTGATGCATGATATTCTCGGTCGTGGAAAAGGCAAATTTTCTTATGAAACTTTTTGCTTCTAATGAGAACAGGATCCGCAAACATTAAAATAGTATTTGAGAAAACGACTGTAAAGACAACAGGGAACTTATCACAACTTCCTCCCCTAGAGTTACCTCGGTTTCCAGATGGATTAAGGCCTCCTTCTGATACAAGAAGCGGTGAATTTGAAGTTACATACCTTGACGATGATACCCGCATCACCAGAGGAGACAGAGGCGAGCTGAGAGTTTTCGTGATTGCTTGATTTCCGTTCATGTGCAGTTTCCTTACCATCCATACAAATTCAAGCCTGTATCTACACTGTATAATCTCATCTTTTATGTCTTTTGATTCTACAATTCATCTCTAATCGTAACATATAGTGGTGAAAAGAAGCCTCGTGAAATATGCTGTTCTTTCTGGAACGATTGAGCCGTAATAATACAATTGTATATTTCTTTCATATACAGATACTCTTTTGTCACTTCCATTTGCTATGCTTATGAGAAAGCTCAAGGTATCAAAGGTGACATATAATGTTTTTCATTACAGTCAGTGACACACAGAGAAGTATTTCAAAAACAATTTTGTGGGTGTACTGTTTCTTGTATTTTGATTTATTTTGAAATGTTTTGTAAAAATAGAGGAAAATAATTTTTAGAATTAATGACTACTAAAAAATCACTTTTTGATAATACGCTGAGATGTAAAATGGAGACAGTAGGCCCAAACTCAATTTTGCAAACCTTCCATCATTGACCATTTTAACCCTTGGACAATGATATTATTTCACGAGAAAAATCAAACGTCACAGATTCACGTGATCACATCCGCCCGCGGAAGACGAGAGACGTTAGACTGTAACGGCTATTTTTTTAAAACTTCAAAAACCCTAATTTTAATTGCATTTTCTCTTTCCATTTTAGAACTCAATCACAGTTCTCTTTCTCTCTCTCTACCTCTTTCTATACTCTTCTCTTTTTGAATAGTTTTCTTGAAAGCATTCTCTCTCAATTTCAAAACTTGAGTTCAGTCTTTAATATTGAATCTTTGTTTCTGCATCCCAGAAAATTAATTGGTGAGAATTCCCAATAATCCTCACAATCTTGAAATTTAAAGCTAAAAATCTTTTCTGGGTATTACACAAATGGCTCCAACACCATCTTCATCGTCGAAAGCACATCAAATCCTTTTCAAAACCCCTCAATCCAAACACCGCCTTAACTTCACTTCTGCAAGGCCATCACCAAACCCTAACTGTACAGCCAAAGAAACAGCTCCACAAGACCATCCAATCGAAGTTATAGGCAGAATCCGGAATTTCCCTAACCATAACCCTAAAGAAAAACCAATTTCAGTTTTACAAGTGAACCCGGATAAGCAAACCGTTAGAGTAAGGGCTGATATTGGCTATAGAGATTTTAGCCTTGATGGGGTTTCTTTGTCAGAAGAAGAGGATCTTGATTCCTTCTACAAAAAATTTGTGGAGTCAAGAATCAATGGGGTGAAAGTGGGAGATAAGTGTACTATAATGATGTATGGACCCACTGGTTCTGGCAAGAGTCACACCATGTTTGGGTGTGCTAAGCAGCCAGGGATTGTGTATAGGACTTTGAAGGATATTTTGGGTGATGAAAATGATAATGGGGAGAAAATTGGATTTGGGACTTTTGTTCAGGTGACTGTTTTGGAGATATATAATGAAGAAATTTATGATCTTTTGTTGAGTAACAATGGTGGGGGATTTGGAATTGGGTGGCCAAAAGCAAGTGGTTCTAAGGTAATTTTAAAGATCACTCTTTTTTTTTTTTTAGGATTTCACTCTGCATTTATGTTGTCAGTTGAGTTAGATTCTGTATCTTTGTTATTCATATTTTTGTTTTGGCATTTTGTGCATTGCTACATAGAAATGATGGTATCAATTTCTTTAATGTTTTAAATATGAAGTTGTATGCTTATGTGAAAAAGATGGCCACAGTTATATTTAGGGGCAGATGTTATTGGGAATTTTATGTTTAATTGTTATGTTAGATTAGCTTGTGACTATAGTAGAATTGAGATAATAGAATAGGATAATGCATAATGAATTGATGAATTTTGAACTATAGTAGAATTGAGATAATAGAATTGGCCTGTGCACTCTCTTATTATTCAAATTAAGACTTTGATTGCTGTCAGATTTCAGACATTTGAGTGGCCCACCATATTATGGTATAAAGTTGAGACACTACTGCTTTAGAAGAATTTAAAAAAATTTCAACTTTGGTCTCTTTTAAATTTTAATGCTAACTGATAATCAAGATGGTTGTAAAAGTTGTTCTACCTCATGAAGCAATCACTTTAAAACCACTTAATCTTAATCTCTATGCTGTGTTGCATAATGATTATAAATTTATTTGTTGATGTATGTGAGAGAGCTCTTTATTTGACATTACAATTATTGCTAATTCAAATATTTAACAAATTGACAGTGTTGTTGACAATGTACTTGCTTTTAACTATTATCTGTTGATTTAGGCAATATACAGACTTGATTTTAACTATATTTGTTGATATAGAAGATGCCATTTTAATATTGTGCTATGAGGGCCTTTCACTTTTTTCAGCACTGGGTGGGCACATGTTTTCATTTTTGGTTCTGTACATTTATTTTGCAGGTGAGACTTGAAGTGATGGGAAAAAAGGCAAAGAATGCAACCTTTATATCTGGAACCGAAGCGGTGAAGATTTCTAAGGAGATTCAGAAAGTGGAGAAGCGAAGAATAGTGAAAAGCACTCAATGTAATGAAAGAAGCTCTCGAAGTCACTGCATGGTATATGCTTGTCGAACTTATAAATTTTCCAAAATTCTATTACAAATGTTCACAAATATCTGTTAATGCCACTACATGCCATCATACTTTTTGAAACTATACTGCTTATTATCTTGCCAAAATTTAACCTGCCATACATTATATTTAATTTTACAGATAATCCTTGATGTCCCAACAGTGGGAGGACGTCTGATGCTTGTTGACATGGCTGGTTCCGAAAACATTGAGCAAGCAGGTCAAACAGGATTTGAGGCAAAAATGCAGGTACCATCAAAATACTTTTCAGACCTTGTTCATAATTTTCTGACTCCCTGATCTAGATTGCTCAAGCTGTAACAAGATTTGTGTTTCCCTTGAAATTGCAGACAGCAAAGATTAACCAAGGTAATATAGCATTAAAGAGAGTGGTTGAATCGATTGCAAATGGTGATTCGCATGTGCCTTTTCGAGACAGCAAATTGACTATGCTTCTCCAGGTTCCACAAACAGTTGTCGATTATGTTATATTTTCACTAGGTTTTTCTGCTATCATGGATTTATTAGTTTTCTCCTTCTCTGTTCCAGGATTCTTTTGAGGATGATAAGTCAAAAATTTTGATGATACTTTGTGCAAGTCCGGATCCCAAAGAGATACACAAGACAATTTGCACTCTTGAGTATGGAGCAAAAGCAAAATGTATCATTAGGGGTCCTCATACACCAGATAAAATTGGAGCTGAAGATTCATCTGCTCTCATTTTAGGGTCAAGGATTGCTGCCATGGACCAGTTCATTTACAAGCTGCAAATGGAGAACAAGCTCAAAGAGAAAGAGTGTAACGAAGCACATGATAGGTTTTTAAAGAAAGAAGAGGAAGTTGCTAAACTGAGAGCTAAACTCCAGATTGTAGAGGGAAAGGGATCTGGAGTAAGTGAGCAAGAAATTAACACGAAGGTGTCTGAACGAACTCAGATTCTGAAACATCAATTGGAGAAGAAATTGGAGGAGTGTCAGAGAATGGCCGAGGAGTTTGTTGAGATAGAGAGGAGGAGAATGGAAGAAAGGATATTGCAACAGCAGCAGGAAGTTGAAATGCTGAGGAGGAGATTAGAGGAAATTGAGTTTGATCTTTGCCATTCAAGGGATAGAGATGTTCGCAGTTCAAAGGACTTAGATGGAAGCAGCTTTGCCCGAAGGCTGATGGGCATATATGCTGATGAGGATCCAGGGATGGTAAAGTCAATGGATCTAGACATGGGTGATGCAGAGCCATTCGTTCGCGATGTGAAACATGTAGATAAGCTTGTTCATCAACTAGACAATAGCGGAATTCAGGGCTTTCTTCCAAAAGCTTCTAATGAAATTGTTGATCATGAAGTATTTGCATCAAAATATGGTGACAAAGTGTGTTTGAGCACTGTATTTGAGGAAGAAGAAATAGAATACGAGGAGGGTCATAAAGAGAATAATGCTGAAGATGAAGAAGTAGAGAAGGTTATAATAGAGGAGACAAGGGTGTGCTCAAGTGATGGAAGTAGTAACCCCAGTGTCAATCTTACAACAGGGTTATTGGCATCTTCCCCTCAGAAACCTGAAGATACAGAGTCCTCTAGAAGGTCAAGAATTCAAACCATATTTACACTTTGTGGAAACAACAGGGAGCTCTCTCAGCACACAAGTACTCCAGTACCATCAAAAAGGAATACGGAAAACATTGATCCTCTTGCTTTTCAATTGAAGACTGTTAGTGTTGTCCCCATGATGGAACCTGTAACGGCATTAGCTTCAAAGGAGAATTACAACCCTTCTAATAAAAGCATTGATATGCAGGTTGATGTGTATGATGTATGTATTTAATTAGTCAATTCAATTTTTTATACTATTTTTTTCACTAACTTGCATTATTTATTTGATGCAGGCTCCTACTGGAGCTCCAGTCCTGAAAGAGAATGAACGCACGCTGCTGGAAACTAAGCTACCATTTTGTAGCCCCACGCCATTAACTCCAATCGAAAACAAGCTGTTGCCTTCGACTCCTCCGCATATAAGGTCAACTTCAACTCCCTTCATTACTCAGAGAAGGCGTTAGTTGAGTGCTGCAGTGTACTGTTTGATATTTGAGTATATTACATGTGTATTCAGTAAGCAATGTGATTTTGTTGATAATCGGATGCTTTATATTGCAATTATACAGTGAGTGAGTAATGTGTTGATGGTGTTTTTTCACCTCGAGGAAGTTCAAATACCGAAAAGGGATAGAGTGAGGTTTGTACTTGGTCAAGAAAGGTCCAAGGGCTCATAGAGGCCGAAGTCAGATAGAGAGACCCGACCCCACTGTATAGAAGAGTTCCCCCGAGGGCAAATCCCGCTGATAATGAAGCAAGTTGGGATACCGACCCGACCTGGAAGTGTTGGAATTAGGTATGTTTTGAGTATTTGTGAAAGCCGATCGAAATATCATTGGTTGTAAACCCGACCTGGTTAAAGAGGTCAAGAAGCTTAACCAAGCATCAGACACCTCGGTATGCCGACTCGAAAAACGGAACTGGGATCACAGGTTAATTCGTGCTTAAAGGCATGCGACATATGTCATAGATAGACTCTGTCATGGTTTCGGTTCTGGTTCCGGAAACGGAACTGTGAATGACCAGTTCGGTTCCACCCCAACGCGAACCGGTCGGAACCGCTGGAACCTTACGGTTCTAGCGATTCCACGATTCCTGTAGGGTTCCAACAGGAACCCGGGTTGGCTCCCTGCCCTAAAAAAAAATTATAATTTGTAAATTCCTAATTTATCCCTAATAACGGTAATAAAACTGTTATATTTAGGGGCATTTTTGTATCAAAAAAATTCTAAAACTCGATAAATATGATTCATTTTTCATTAATTCAACACACCAATTTCTCAATTCCTACAATTCTCTTATTCTCAATCTCAATTCAATTAGTTATTATTATTCGCAATTAGTCAATTTTCTTATTCTTCTTACTTATTTCTTAAACGAAAAATGGCAAGCTCATCTGAGAACATAATGTCAAATATGCCAACCCAAGAGAGCAGCCCTAGTGTCGGTTCACAATCACAAAGAAAAGAAGTTAAGGTTTGTTCCTCGAATGTTTTCAAAATTCATTTTCATTTAGACTACCAAAATGATGAAAGTTCAAGAGCAGTTTGCAACCATTGTGGGGTATCCTACAAATTTTCTGGTGGATATGGCAATATGATCAAGCACTTGGAAATACATCATCTGGTTGAACTTGGAATTGATACGACACAAACTCAAATGGCCAGGTACGCATCATCTAGTAGACGTACGAGTGCTGTAGATTTATTTAAATATTCTGATGCAAAAAATAGAGAAGATTTTACGAAATTAACTTGTATGACACATCTTTCTTTAAGCTTTGTTGAAAGTTTGAATATTATTGGTACTCTCGATGAACATGTTGACAGTAGCGATCCTAATGATATTGTTTTGTTTAAAGCCATTACTGCTATGAAGGTAAAATGATTGAATTATTTGAGAGAAATTCATTTACTTTATCTTATTGTCGTTGTTTTTTTTATCCTAAATTTAAATTAGAAGGTTTGAATTGTGCTTTACAGGCTTACTATGGTTATTTAGGAATATTACATGAAATTAATATTACAAGAATAATGGTGAGATTAAGAGATGACTTAATTGAGTTATTTAATGATTATATTGTAAGATATCACTTAGGAACATTAGGTGAATCTAGTAATAGCGAACCAGTTATTCAAACAAGACTTAACGCGAGGGATCGTTGGTTATTGCAACGAAATAAAAAAGATAGGGATACGACAACTAATAACCCCGAATTAAATAATTATTTGTCTACAAATTTCGAGTTTCCTACTGAAAGTTTAGTTAGTAAAAATTTTAAAATCCTTGAATGGTGGAACCGACATCAAAATATATATCATGTTTTATCAATTATTTCTAAAGAGATATTGGCAGCACCTATTTCCACCGTTGCGGTTGAGCAAGCCTTCAGTTTGAGAGACAATATATTGGAAGCTAGACGATCTTCATTACATCCAAGCACTCTAGAAGCATTAGCTTATGTGGATGATTGGACTCGAGCTGATCTGAGACAACAAGAAGATGCCCCCGATGATTTTGAAGATTTGTTTGATAATGCATATGCAACAACAATTGCAAGCGGAATAATGGATTTAGAATCATATATAAAGGGGTTGAGGCCATCGAAGAGATATCAAATTTGGCATCTCACAACTTGCGAAAGAGCTAAGTGGTTATAAAAACTAGTGATAGAGAGAGAAAATTGATCGGTTATCAGACTAAGTGAGTGAGTTATAGCGGGCTAGTGTAAAACCTGATGTATTATAAACTCCTTATAAGTGCACCACCCCACTTGTAGTTTGGGTCGGTCTAGACCCTGATTTGTAATAAAATCCTAATTTTCTCTTGTGTACGTAGGTTGGAGTCATTCTCCCCAAACCACGTAAATTCTTCTATGTGATTAGTTGTCTGCTTGTTAAGTTTGCTTTAGTTCCCTACGAAACCAAACAAATTTACTACTGATGGAGGTTTGTTTGAGGGTTAATTTTCTAGAAATATTGCTATTAGAACAAAAAACAGTCGTCAATAGTTGGTGCCGTATGTGAGGTAGTGTTCTAAAACGCGGGCGCCTAGGCGGGGCCTAGACAATTAGTCGGCAGACAGTTAAAAATATAATATTTTCCAACATCATAATTCATAAATAATCCAAATCATATAAATTCAAACAAAATGTAATAAACATAAAACCATTAATCAAACTCAATCAACCACATAATGATATAAAATATCATTTAATTAAGTTCATGTTGATCATCCTATAACAAAGTTGAACTACACTAAATATCTAATTCTTCATCTAATTCGAACTCATCATCTTGAAGTTCTTCATCAAAATCAAAATCATCTTCATCAAGTTCTCTGTATTCAATATTTCTGGCACTTTTTCGAGGTTGTAATATGTCATCAGCCCCAGATGCTTCTCCAACCATCCTCCAAGTAAGCCCTGAACCGGGCTCTACTTCTTCATCATCACCAGAGTGAGAGTCACCACCCTCAACGATTCATCCTTGTGCATTAGTAGCATCTTTGGCTTCTAATACATCAACTTTCAAATCCTTTTCCATTTTGCGCTTTTCTTCAACTTGGCATTAAATGAAACATAGACAAGATTGTTTAATCGATTCACATCTAGTCTATTACTTTTCTTCGTGTGAATCTACATAAATAATTTAAATAAATCAATTAATATTAATAATTATAAAATAAAATAATCAAAATTTAGCTAATGTTAAATATTTACCCCCTCAAAAGTGCTCCAATTTCGTTCACACCCGGATGAACTAGTGGTTAATGACAATATCCTTTTTGCCATTTTTACCAAGTTCATTGTAGATGTTCATATGTACGCCACCATGAAACTACAAATGATCATAAATAGTTTGAATGAAATATAAGATTTTTTTATATATTTTGCAAAATAATTCAAATGAATACTTTTTTTTTTTTTTTTTTTGTCCCCAAGGGTTGTGGCTTGGTGGTGTAGGGTCCAGAATCTCACCTTGAGGTTCTGGGTTCGAATCCAGGGAGTGCACTTCTTGTAAGAGCCTGGGACAGCTGGTGGTTTTACCTGCGCCGCGGCCCAGAATGGGTGGTTTGGTGGCGGGGTTTCCATCGTTTCCAAAAAAAAAAAAAAAGAATACTTTGTTTTTACCTGGATTAAAAACATCAATCGATACCCGACATGCTTTTACCCCCACTTCTTTACCAAAAGCTTCTTCTTTTGCCTTGTATGAAGCCAACTCCTCATTTATCACCTTACTCTGCATGTCGATGTCATTGGGGAAGAAAGCCTCCACAACCGTAAATACTGCATCCATTACTTTCACATCATACTCGATACTTGAATCCTTATAGTAATAGTAATGATTTAAAAGATAAGCAACACAATGTAATGGAGTATCAAGCCGCCCTTCAATTTTACTATCAATAATCTCCAAGATTGGCTGATAATTACTCTCAATATTGTTCAATGCATCATTGATCTCTTCTTTTGCAATCTTTAGCTCTCCATAAACAAACCCCATGGATGGCTTTCTATCCCCATCAACTAATCTAAGCACTTTCACCAAAGGTGCAAACACCTTCAAACATTGGGTCACCTCATTCCAAAAAGAGATACTCATCACCGTGGAAAATACAGCTTTCCCTTTAGCTTGCTTCGACCATATGCACTCATCCCATTCCGCGCTAGCAAACATGGTTCGCAAACTTTCTTTTTTCTCGATCAAACTTTGTAAGGATAAGAAAGCTGAAGCAAACCTAGTTACTCCCGGTTTGACTATGTCCCTCTGTTTTGTAAACGATCTCATCATGGACAAAGTCTTGTGATGGGTATACACGAAAATGGTGAAAGCCTTGGCACTATCAATGATTTTCTTGTATCTCGGCAATTTCCCAATACTTTCAAGCATTAGGTTGATGGTGTGAGTAGCACATGAACTCCAAAAAATATTTGGCATCTTCGCCTTCAACAACTTTGCCGCGACCATATTGTTCGAGACATTGTCTGTTACAACTTGAACCACATTTTCCGCCCCCACTTGTTCAATGTCCGTCATCACATACTCATAAATGTGCTCCGCAGTATGCGCCACATCAGAACTTTCCTTGGAAGAAAGAAAAGTGGTGCCTATTGTGCAATTAATACACAAATTCATAATGCTTCTCCTTTTCCTATCACTCCAAACATTTGTCATGATAGAACACCCGTTCTCCATCCACTCCTTCTCATGTAGTTTCAGGAAATCTTTAACACTTGCAACTTCCTCTTTCAACAATGGCTCCCTCAACTCATATTGGCTAGGACCTCTGAAACCCGGTCCAAATTGACCAACTGCTTCCATCATCGCTATCCAACTGTCATTGTCAATAGCATTGAAAGGAATTTCGGATTCATACACCCACTTAGCAACAAATCGCTTGACATTATGCGTTTTTTTTCTTTAAAAAGCGCTTCATTAATATTTTGTTGCCGCATTGTTTTTCCATCACCAGTTGAAGAATCAGGAGGGGTTACACTATCCACCTATCCAAAGGGTCGCGATGCCGAGGGGGTCTTGAATCTAACCATTCTTTTATTTCACGAATTTCAGCTTCTTCTTCATCGCCCCCAATATTAACTCATTGTCTTATCTCACTAACATGTCTGTCTTTTCTTTTCTTTTTATTCCTTGCCTCCAAAATGGTTTGTCTACACTTCTCTTGATCTTCTTTACTAGACTTTGGACACTTTGCAACATTCCCCGATATATGCCCAATATGTTCTTTCATTCTATAAACTCCTCCGGAAAAAATTTTAGAACACAACTTGCATTTCACTTTATCTAAGTTATTCGGATCCACTAAAGCCCCATACTCCCATCCAACATCATTTGAATTCTGTTTAAGAACGGGACTACTCTCCGAATTAGAAGTCGCGGAAGAAGAAGCCATTAACCCTACTAAGAATGAATCAATCCATTTAATTAATAATATGCTCAATTAACAATATAATTAATTAATATTATTGTAAATTCTAAAATTTAAATACTTTTATCTTTTAATTACTAAAAATGTACTACTAATTGTTAAATACTAATAGCTAACTACTTATTAATTAAAATGCCCTAATAACAATTTAATAGCTAATTACTTATTAATTAAAAAATCAAACACTTAATTTATATTTAGGGTAATAGGATTTAGGTCAAATAAAGAAATTATGGAAAGTAGTTAATTAACTTATATTATAGTTATTAATTCGAATGCCCAAATAAGAATTACTTATTTAATATCACCAATTCACAAATTTAATAACTAATTAGTAATTACTTATTAACTAAAAAAAATAAAAAACTCAAGTTATATAACTAATTTCAGAGAAGCAGAATGTAATAGAACTTAGAAAAAAAAAACAAAAACAAAAACAGAATCGAAATTGTAGAGAGAAGCATAATGTAATTTAGGGTTTTCCTAAATTAATGTAATGTAATTGTAAATATAACTATTTTCCATTAAATCAAGTTGGAACAAAAAAATAAAATAATAATTTTACCTTAGTAAACCTAAATTGATGTGATGAAGTGAAATGTAGAAGAAGAAGTGCAGAGAGAACAGAGAACTGAGAAGCTGTAGAAAGAACTGAAAATGTAATGTAACTGTAGTAAAATTAGGGTTTTTTTATTTATTTATAACCACCCCCCCCAAAACGACGACGTTTTGGGGGGCCAGAAGACTCCCAAAACGTCGTCGTTTGAGGGGGGTCTTTTAACCCCCCATACGACGACGTTTTGGGGGGTCAGAAGACCCCCCAAAACATCGTCGTTTTAGGTAGTATCTGCAAAAAAAAAATAAGCGCCGATACACGGTCGATTTCGGCGCGTAGTCGGCCGATTGGGGGTGAAATCGGCGCTTAGGCGTCGATTTCACGCCGCCCAATCGATCGCGCGACTACCTCATCATTGGAGGTAGTCGCTGCGCTTGGCCGACGTCGAACGATTACGCGCCGCCTAGGCGGCGCATTTTCGAACACTTGAGGATACAATACAAAAAAACTTATGGAAAATCGTAGCTCTTATAAAAATTAATGATAGAGAGAGAAAATTGGTCGGTTATCAGATACTCTCATCAAGATTGTCATTCAAGAATGCAGTCTTGACGTCCATTTGCCATATTTCATAGTCATAATATGCAGCAATGGATAGAAGAGTGCGGATGGATTTGAGCATGGCTACTGGCGAGAAAGTTTCCTCATAGTCAACTTCATCTTTCTTGGTATAACCTTTGGCCATTAGCCTAGCCTTGAAACCTTCCCATCTACTCCCCTCTTCCTCTTGTAGATCCACTTTCAACCTATGAATTTCACCCCATAAAGTTGGTCTACAAGTTTCCAGACTGAGTTGGAGTACATAAACTCCATCTCTAGGTTCATGGCTTTGAGTCATTCCTCTTTATCAGAATCGTCCATTGCACTACGATAGGTCAATGGATCATCTATACCATCGTTGGATGCGACAACTTGTGCCTCTCCAATACCAAGATTGCGGTCAAGTTGTTGTACAACCCTCCCACTACGTCTAGGTGGTAGATCATTCTGATGAGCTTGCATCTGACACTCAGATGTCGAAGGTGCTATGTATTTATTATCAACTGTCATTGATTGTTGGAACTTTTTCAGAAAATAAAGAAGAAACAAAACAGAACACAGCAGTAGATTTTACTCACAACTACATTCATACATAAACAGATAGTTACACATATTTAAGATGATGCATTTTTCTAATTTAATACCCACTAACCCAATAACCAACCCACTACAACTATAACCACCCACTACATGACAATCTAAAATATAAAAACAAACTACCCTTTCTAAAACTACTCCCTGCACACATCTAAACAGAAGACGTGTGCTGCTGACTTGGATTAATTTCAACACCCCCCCTTAATCCAAAGTCCAACACATTCATCATGTCTCGACACCAGTTGAACTTCTCTCGTGTGAGTGATTTGGTCAGCACATCTGCAACTTGCTGATTCGTGTTCACATACTGCAACTCTATCATCTTTTGCTCAATCAGGTCTCGTACGAAATGGAGCCGAGTGTCTATGTGCTTTGTTCTGTTGTGATGCACCGGGTTGTTACCAATTGCAATAGTTGACTGATTATCACAATAGAGAATTGTTGCACCTTTCTGCTCACAATCTAACTCTTCCAATAAGCGCCTTAACCATACACCTTGGCATGCTGCTGATGTTACTGCATGTCTCAGCTTCTGCTTGTGCGGTTGCGGTGATAGTGCAACTGTTGACTGTTTCTTCTTCGAACTCCAACTTATTATACTGTTGCCAAAGAAGAACACATGTCCTGTTGTGCTTTTTCGATCATCTATACTGCCTGCCCAGTCACTGTCGCTGTAGCCTGTCAAGCATGGTTTATCAACACCCTTGTACCACAGACCATAGCTTTTTGTACCAGCAATGTACCTAAGAATTCGCTTTGCTGCTCCCATGTGTTGTTTAGTTGGATTTTGCATGTATCTCGCAACCATTCCAACTGCATGTGTGATGTCTGGTCTTGTGTGCGTCAAGTACATCAGACCTCCCACCAAACTCCTAAACTGAGTTGCATCTGCAGCTCCGGTTCCATCAATGGCTGTCAACTTCTCATTTGTATTCATTGGAATTAGTACAGGATTGCAATCTTTTAATCCGAACTTTTCTACCAAGTCTATTGCATACTTGCGTTGGGACACAAAGATGCTCCCCTTCTCTTGTTCAACCTCCAGACCTAGAAAGTAATGCATTTCTCCTAGATCAGTCATCTCAAACACACGCATCATTTGCTCTTTAAACTCCTTTACCATTGCGTCATCTGTGCCAAAATAAATCATATCATCAACATAGAGACATATTGCTGTTAAGCCTCCTTTTTCTTTGCGTTTGACATAGAGATTAGGCTCATTCTTGCTTCTCTCAAATCCCAATTTCTGAAAGTGTGCATCAATCTTGCTGTACCATGCTCGAGGGGCTTGTTTCAAGCCGTATAATGCTTTGAACAAACGGTACACCCAATGTTCTTTGCCCTTCACCACAAACCCTTCCGGTTGCTCAACATAAACCTCTTCTTTTAGTTCACCATTGAGGAATGCTGACTTCACATCAAATTGATAGATAGGTTGTCTCAACTGGGCAGCCATTGCAATCAACAATCGAACCGTTTCAAATCTGGCCACCGGGGAGAACGTCTCTTCATAATCTATGCCTTGCTTTTGCGCATATCCTTTTGCCACTAATCTTGCTTTGTATTTTAATACACTCCCATCTGGACCAAATTTAGTCTTGTAAACCCACTTAACTCCAATTGCATTGCGATCTTTTGGTGATTCCACCAACTCCCAGGTTTGGTTTTGCTTGATTGAACTCATTTCTTCTTTCATTGCTTGTACCCATTCCTTTCTTTCTACAGCTTCTTCATAGGACACTGGATCTGCTACATACAAAGCCTGAGTTGCTTCATACAATTCTTGTAAGGATCGTACCTTTCTTCCTGGTGTATCTGGATCATCCGAATCAACCATCCGATTTGAAGTGCTACTGGAGCTTGGGCTGCTTTGTGGCTGCTCACTGCTGTCTTCTTCTTCTTCATCATTTATTTCAGCTATTGGTGTGTTATTTTTTGCCATAGACCAATTCCAACTAGCGTTCTCATCGAACATGATATTTCTACCGACTATAATCTTCTCTGTCACCGGATTAAACAACCTATAACCTTTAGATTGTATGCAATACCCAATGAACACACACTTTTCAGATTTTGAGTCCAATTTTTTTCGGTTTTGTGTACTTATGAGAGTGTAAGCAATGCACCCAAAAACACGCAAATGCCCCACATTGGGCTTCCTTTCAAACCACGCTTCAAACGGTGTTTTGTTCATCACTGCCTTTGTTGGTGACAGGTTTAGAACATATACCGCTGTTGCTACTGCTTCAGCCCAAAGACTATTCGGCATACCTTTAGTTTTCAGCATACTTCTTGCTAGTTCTACTACCGTGCGGTTCTTGCGTTCAGCTACACCGTTTTGCTCAGGTGTGTATGGAGTGGTCAGCTGCTGTAGCACCCCTTCTTTCTCACAAAACTGCTTGAATTCTTTTGACTGAAACTCACCACCACGATCTGATCTTAGAGCTTTAAGCCTAGCCCCTGTTTGCGTCTCTGCCATGGCTTTGAATTTTTTGAACATCCCAAATGCTTCACTTTTATAACTAAGAAAATATACCCAGGTCATCCTGCTGTAATCATCGATAAATAACATGAAATACTTACTTCCTCCCATGGATTCAACTTCCATAGGCCCGCACAAGTCAGTATGTACCAAACCGAGTACCTTGGTTGCACGCATCGACTGATCTTTTGGAAATGGCAACTTTGATTGCTTGCCAAATACACATCCTTCACATAACCCGATTTCACCAACTTCGGGTAACCCATTCACCATTTTCTTTTGATTCAACACTTTCAAACCATTCATGTTTAGATGACCATACCTTAAATGCCATAGGCTCGCTGGAATTAACCTCCTTGACTGTAAGTGCTTTGTCTTTCACCTTGGCTATCTATCTCCAGAACAAGTTGTTTTGTGTCTTCTTGATTGTTGCCATCGTCTGATCCATGGCTGCATCTACAATTCTGCAATTGTCGCCTTCAAACTTGACGGTACACCCGCTGTCCATCATCTGACCGATGCTGAGTAGATTCTGGGACAGTTGAGGAATATAATACACATCATGTAGCATCCGTGTATTGTGACTGCTGGTCTGCACGACTACTCTTCCTTTTCCTTCAACATGAATCTCTTTATCATCACCAAGTTTTACTACCTTCTTGTAGGACTCATCTAATTTATCAAACAGATGTTTGAAACCTGTCATATGGTTTGAGCACCCGCTGTCCAAAAACCAGATTTGACTAACATCTGATTCTTCATCGATTTTGGCCATGAACAACCGTGCCTGATTGTTGTTCTCTTCAACAAAACTTGCTTGTCCTTCTTCTCTTTTCTTCTTGTAGCAATCGGCCTGCATATGACCGAGCTTGTGGCAGTAATGGCACTCCACGTCTTGACCTTCTTCTCTCTGTTTCTTGTAGCAATCGGCTTGCATATGCCCTTTCTTGTGACAGTAGTAGCATTCTACATCTTTCTTCGGTTGATTGGAGTGTGGTTGATTGTAACTTGGCTTGCCTCTTCCTCTCCCGCCTTGACTGCCTCGACCTCTGCTGTTACCTTGGCCTCTACCTCTGCCTTGTTGTTGGCTTCTTGAAGAATCATCCTTGGTATAGAAAGCTTTGGTGTCGTCCTTCACTTCTGATCGGTTGAGACGAACTTCATGGACCTGCAGTGATCCCATCAACTCATCAAACGTGTAGGTGGACAGATCTTTGGATTCTTCGATCGCCGCCACCACATGATCAAACTTGGTTGTCAGACTGCGCAACACCTTCATCACAACCGTTTTTTCTGGAAGATCTTCTCCACAGCTTCGGATTTGGTTGACTATTGTTGTAACTTGCGTGAAAAAGATTGAACTGACTCTCCTTGTTTCATGTTTAATGTCTCAAACTCCCATCTCAAGCCCTGCAACTTGATAGCTACCACCTTAGAACTTCCCTGAAAAGCAGTTTTCAGAGTAGACCATGCCTCTTTTGCTGTTTCTGCTGCTGCAATCTTCGCAAACACTGATTCATGTACAGCTTGCTGAATGAAGGAGAGCGCCTTTGCATCTCGTTTGGCTGTGTCGATTGGTGTCGGATCAGGATTCGGTATTCCCTTGTCTACTAGTTCCCACAAGCCATGAGATTTCAGCATAGTTCGCATCTTGATGCTCCAGAATTCATAACTCTCACCCTTGAACAAAGGTACCGTCTGATTAGACATGCTGACAGTTGTGTTGTTACTTGCTTCGGTCATTGGATCAACCTTACGCTCTGATACCAATTTTGTTGGAACTTTTTCAGAAAATAAAGAAGAAACAAAACAGAACACAGCAGTAGATTTTTCTCACAACTTCATTCATACATAAACAGATAGTTACACATATTTAAGATGATGCATTTTTCTAATTTAATACCCACTAACCCAATAACCAACCCACTACAACTATAACCACCCACTACATGACAATCTAAAATATAAAAACAAACTACCCTTTCTAAAACTACTCCCTGCACACATCTAAACAGAAGACGTGTGCTGCTGACTTGGATTAATTTCAACATTGATGATGGTGTGCTGGTTGAACCAGCAAGTAACTCATCGAGTAACACTTTCCTTTGAGGTTTGAACTCCCTCATATAGTCCTAATCTAGAAACGTAGCATTTGTTGATACAAACACGTTGTTAGCTTCAGGATTACAGAAGAATCCACCCCTAGTCTCCTTAGGATATGCATTGCAGTTTGTAACGCATATCCCCAAAACGAACTAGGTAGTGCGTTATAACTAAACATAGATCTCATTAGTTTCTTGCATTTTGTTCAGCTAAACTGAAAATGAGTGACAATAGTTTCAATTAATTGGATCTCATGGAAACCGTTATTGTGTCATTGGAAGTTTAATAAATATCCTGCTTAGTTCTACAGTAATACTGAAAATGTTAATGGTTCATGTGCTTAAATTGATAATTGTATATGTTAATAAATAATTCTATGTTTTCTAAGTAGCTTCTCAAAATTATCATATCCAACTATCCAAGTGAGGCTACATTCATCCATCGGATAATGAAATAAGTGTAATCATGAGTTATTTTATAAGTTATGTAAATTGATCATCCAATAGATGAAAATATCATTTTTTTACTTGGGATGGAAAAGTTAGGATATTACTTGGGAAGCATCTGGTAAGATTTAGGTAAGCTGTTGCTCAGTCAAGCATTTTAGAGTTAACTTTAGTCGTGTTATCCTTTATCTATAAGCAAGTATTAAGTTTAATTCTTTTGTTTACTCCTTCCTTTGTCACGGATAAACTTGCACGTCAAGATCAACAAAACGATAGCCATGAAGGTGAAAAAATATGAGACAATCGAAAATCTCAAAGCAATTTTACGTGAGAAAGAAGGTGTTCATTTTTAAAATGGTCAAGAACTCTGTTTTGGTTCTCAAGGTCTCAGGGATAACCATAGAATAATGGATTATTTCATTCCTCAGGATTCCACCATACATTTCCAAGAACCATCTCTGATAAAGTTATTTTTTAAAATACTTTTTATCAAAATCTCATCAAAGAAATGGCCTATAAAATATTTCAGAATTATCAAAAAAATTCTTGCTCAAAATTTCATGTAGGATTCTGTTTCAGAGAATTTTCTTTGATGAAAGAAATGGAAAATTGTCCAACATTAAAAAGGCTGGGATCTCCATTTTTTTTTTAAAGCATGTGCAATGTCACGCGATGTCCAAATAATATATGCCAAATATAAAAATGGTTTAGTTAATGGGCGGTGATATTTTCACATAAATTTAAACAATAAAATTTTATCATTAATTTAAATTGGTATAATGATGAATATTCGAAATCAAAATAGCATATTAAAATAATCTCAAAAAAACTTTAAATTGAAAGGTTGAAGAGGAAAATTAAAATAAATAAATAAAAATAAATAAATAAATAAATAAATAAAGTCGACAAACACCAAAATATTAAAATTATTGAGGTTCTTGTACTATGAAAAAAAATAAAGAATAGTGTTGGTCATGACTCGAGTTTTTGTATAAATAAGTCCGAATTTTATTGTTTATGTTGACGGTGGATTTTGGTCTCAGGGTAATACGAGAATATCCACCTCTGAGGGAACCCTCCTTCAACTGTGAATTTGTTTGGTTATGCGGGAAACCAAAAGCAAACTTAGCGGAAAACAAAGAAATACGCCAATCAGACAAGGTGATTTAACGTGGTTCGGTGGACTTTGAGATCCGACCTACGTCCACGGACAAGAACAGGGTGGTACTCTTTTTATTACTCAAATACACCTCTCAGGCCTCTCCTTTGCTCTTACAAATCGGGACTTTATGACTCTAATCTTTTTCTCTTGTGATGATTTTCAGATGTCTTTTACACATGCTCTGCCCTCCTATTTATAATAATACAGAAATCCGACTCCTATAAGAAATCTTATTTGTACTCAGTCTTCTCTTCTTTCATGGTTTCCTGATCCGATAATGCTTCTTCTTCCGTATTCCCTCTTCTAGGACGACTACCCGCAAGGACAATCAGCACACCCTCTTCATATAGTTCCCGGTACCAACTCGCATACTCGTTGGAACCAAGAACTAGGGGACAGATGTTGATGGTGTTTTCAAGCACTACAGTATTTAAGACAGCACGACAAGGACAAAAGGGTAAATTCTTTCTCTGGTTGACATCATATGAAGACCGACCACATCATATGAAGGCCGACCACATCATGAGAAGACCGACCACTTTGGTTCGGGTGACCGATCACTATAAGGTCGGCAGAAACATTCTCAGCATAACAGATTGACATGACCGACCTCATGAAGACCGACCAGACAACGAGCCGTGTTCAAGACAACAGCACCCCATTCTTATGGATAAGATAAAAAAGATATCCTGCTCTCGCAAGGAGAAGGAGTCAGAATCCAAAAGGGAATACGGAAGAAGAAAGCATTATCGGATCAGGAAACCATGAAAGAAGAGAAGACTGAGTACAAATAAGATTTCTTATAGGAGTCGGATTTCTGTATTATTATAAATAGGAGGGCAGAGCATGTGTAAAAGACATCTGAAAATCATCACAAGAGAAAAGATTAGAGTCATAAGTCCCGATTTGTAAGAGCAAAGGAGAGGCCTGAGAGGTGTATTTGAGTAATAAAAAGAGTACCACCCTGTTCTTATCCGTGGATGTAGGTCGGATCTCAAAGTCCACCGAACCACGTTAAATCACCTTGTCTGATTGGCGTATTTCTTTGGGTCTTGGATTGAACTTTCGGAATTCTCTTTCCGGTCGCCGGTGTCTTCCCTCCTTGTCACCCTTTCTCTGGTGGTTGTCCCCCTCCGGATACTTTTTCTTCGCTTTCTAGCAGGACGTACTTCCTGGCTATCTCCAGTGCGGTAGCGTAGTCTGGTGTGTTGTTTCATGGATTCTCAGATGGGTCCACAGTTTCCCGATCCTTAGGGCCCCTTTCAGACTTTCCAGGGCTTCTTGGGATTCGTACCCTCCGACCTCGAGTACGATGTTATGGTACCTTTCAATGAAGCTTTTCAGCGTTTCGTCGTCTCCCTGTTTTATGAGCCTTAGTTCTCCTATTGTCTTTTTAGGGGTGCAGGCTCCTTGAAGTGTCGGATGAACGATTTCTTAAGCTGGGAGAAGCTCTGGATGCTCCCCGGGGCCAGACTTCTATACCATAGGATGGCAGGTCCACCTAAAGTTAAGGGAAATACTTTGCATACGGCGTCGCCCGTTACCCCCTGTACTTCCATCAGGAGGACAAAATTCTCAATGTGGGATTTTGGGTCGGAGTGGCCTTTGTATGGTGCCACGGTCGGCATGTTAAATCTCTTTGGGAACTGTGCTGTTTTTATTTCTTCTGTAAGGGGAGACCCCTCTTCCTCGCCTCGGGTGTCTCCCGCGCCGATCTTGAGGCTTTCTTCCCATCTGGTCATCTCTTTTTTCAACCAAGATTTTATTTCACGGGCTGTGCCCCCGTGTCGCCTTCTGTGTCCTTTTGTTCTCCTGTCGTTCCGGGCGTGGCGTTCCTTGAGCTTGGAGGTCTCCTGTACGTCTTCGTTGTGTTTTCTATTCCTCCTCTCGGAGTTGAAAAAACTGTCGGAGGAGAGGTTGGGTGATTGTTCCTCCTCTTCCCATGTGTCTTCGGATCGTGGCTCTCTTCCTACCACTTCAGATCTTATCCCATAAGGGCCTCTCTTTCTGGGTCCCTCGTCTTCGCTTATATCTACTATTCTATTTCCTTTTTCCCTATCTTTCCTCTTCTGGTCGGCCCCGGTTTCAGGTTCCTCGTTGTTTGCTCCTTCCATTCTTTCTAGTCGATCCATCATAGACCTCATGCTATCTTCCATTTTTTTCATCCAGTCCATTGCCGGACCTCCTGATTGGGGATTTCCATCTTCCGCCATTTGTCTTATCACGTGAACTGCTTTTTGTTGAAGCTCCCCACAGACGGCGCCAACTGTTGACGGTGGATTTTGGTCTCAGGGTAATACGGGAATATCACCTCTGAGGGAACCCTCCTTCAACTGTGAATTTGTTTGGTTATGCGGGAAACCAAAAGCAAACTTAGCGGAAAACAAAGAAATACGCCAATCAGACAAGGTGATTTAACGTGGTTCGGTGGACTTTGAGATCCGGGTATGCACAACACATTAGGTATGAAACTGTCTCAGGGTAATACGGGAATATCACCTCTAAGGGAACCCTCATTCAACTGTGAATTTGTTTGGTTATGCGGGAAACCAAAAGCAAACTTAGCGGAAAACAAAGAAATACGCCAATCAGACAAGGTGATTTAACGTGGTTCGGTGGACTTTGAGATCCGACCTACGTCCACGGATAAGAACATGGTGGTACTCTTTTTATTACTCAAATACACCTCTCAGACCTCTCATTTGCTCTTACAAATCGGGACTTTATGACTCTAATCTTTTTCTCTTGTGATGATTTTCAGATGTCTTTTACACATGCTCTGCCCTCCTATTTATAATAATACAGAAACCGACTCCTATAAGAAATCTTATTTGTACTCAGTCTTCTCTTCTTTCATGGTTTCCTGATCCGATAATGCTTTCTTCTTCCGTATTCCCTTTTGGATTCTGACTCATTCTCCTTGCGAGAGCAGGATATCTTTTTTATTTTATCCATAAGAATGGGGTGCTATTGTCTTGAACACGGCTCGTTGTCTGGTCGGTCTTCATGAGGTCGGTCATGTCAATCTGTTATGCTGAGAATGTTTCTGCCGACCTTATAGTAATCGGTCACCCGAACCAAAGTGGTCGGTCTTCTCATGATGTGGTCGGCCTTCATATGATGTGGTCGGTCTTCATATGATGTCAACCAGAGAAAGAATTTACCCTTTTGTCCTTGTCGTGCTGTCTTAAATACTGTAGTGCTTGAAAACACCATCAACATCTGTCCCCTAGTTCTTGGTTCCAACGAGTATGTGAGTTGGTACCGGGAACTATATGAAGAGGGTGTGCTGATTGTCCTTGCGGGTAGTCGTCCTAGAATGCAAAAAAGAATCTTCTTGTCGTTTCATTCATCTTTCCTCGAGACGCACAACCGTCATGTCTTCTTAAATGCCCATCAAATCATCTTAGGTTTTCTTCTAACTTTTGACATATGTCAAACATCCGCTGGGTTCCCGCCAAAACCGACGGTGATGTGCATCCCAGTCATGGTAAACCGGTTCCCTCTCCTCAAGCTCGGTTTTCTTCCTCTCAAGACTATCTCGGGCACGAGCAACCTCCTCATCTTTACTCTTCAACTTGGCCTCAGCACTGGCTACCTTCCCCCTCAGAACCCCAATTTCAGATTGGGCAGCCTTCAGATCCTCCCGGGCACTATCAGCAAGTTTCCTTTCCAGCACAGCAGCTGCCGCTGAGGGCTTTATTCGCTTTAAAGCTCTCGACAGCGGCCGCCTCATGATTCTTGATCACCTCCTCCCGGTCAGCCAACTTTGCCTCCACTTCAGAGAGACGACTTTGAAGCCTCTGGGCCTGACCGCCCTCGGACAGCAAAGTCAGAAGAAGACCTTTGTTCTTAGCCATAAGGTAGTTGGCCTGTACACAGAAAGAGAGAAAAGAGTCAATAAAAAAAAAAGAAAGAAGAGAGAACCGAGACCCAAAAAAAAAAAAAAAAAAAAAAAAAAAAAAAAACCGAGAAGGGGAGTACCTTCGCCATCTGAGAACTCATCTCAGTCACAACACCCTCGGGAGATACATCCTCGTACCTCGAGACCTCCCCCGGGGGAATCACCTCGGCCAACTCATTAAAAGCCGGCACTAAATGAGAAGTGGCCCCCCGGATGCTTTCCCCCAAGTCATCCACCCCGAGGACCACAGGGCCCTTCCGTTTCCTGGAGGAGCTTTCAGAGGACTTCTTCCCCCTACGAATGTCTTTCCTCTTGACTGGAGCAGCTCCCTCGTCTTCTCCCTCCTGGGCCAACTCGGTCTCCTCGGTTCCAAATTGACGCCTCCTCTTCCTAAGAGGTTTCGGCGGACTGGCAAGGTGAGCAGATCCTGATGATTGCACACCGGAAGGTGAGGATAGTCCCCGAGCACTTGTCTGGACTTGTCCAGAAGATATGTTCTCAGCAAGATCAGTCCGTGCCCGGGAAGTTTCAGCAGCATCAGCATGACCGCCTTCTTCACGGTACCACCGCAACTTCTCAAGAAACTTTGGCCTCTTCGACATACCTGCAAAAAGAAGAAGAGGAAGAAAAAGAAATCAAGATCCGAGAACATAACAAAAGCATCAAAACACATAAACAAACAAGCATCCAGCAGACCTCCACCAATCCGACCCGAGGCCTCCGGAGGGGCAGCCCGAATAAGGCCCGAATCAACAAAGGCCGCATCATTAACCAACTTCTTCCAATGAGCAGCATACCCCCGAGCCCAATGTACTCGCCTCCGAACCTGACGAGAAACCTTGGGAGCATCTCGCCAACAAGCTGGGAGGAACCAAAGAAGTTAGAAAACCTAAAAGAAACTAGAGAACGGGAACAAAGAAACAACGAAGGGGCGTTAGGCTCCTAACCTCCAGCCCTGAAGACTTCTGGAACCGAGACATCCTCCTCAAACGATCTCAGGACCCGACCCCAATCCCCAGTTGCCCAGAACCAAAAGTCCTTGAAATTCTTGTTAGAGTCAGGAAGTTTCTGGACAAGATTGGACGAGCTATCGTAGGGAGAGAGGTAATACCAACCGTAATGAGTCTTTGGGTTGGATTTCAAACGATACAGCCTCTTCACTTCTTCCAAGCAAGGTGCACCCAAGCCTGCCCGATGCCAGACCACGTATATGCCGGCCAAAATCCTCCAGCTGTTTAAACTTAATTGGCAAGGGGCAATCTCCATCTCAGCAAGCATCCAAGCAAAGTAACGTTGCATCGGCAGACGTAGCCCACACTCGAAGAAAATAGGAAGAAGTGCCACCGAGCCCTCGTCAGGCTGACTGGCACGATCCATTGGGCCAGGAACTTCAAGAGCAATGTCTATTGGGATGCTGTATCGTTGCCGCAATAGCGCCAGATCATCCTCGGTTATCTTAGAAGGACGGTTCATATCCAGAGCCGACGACCCAAGTTCTCCAGGCTCTGGGTCCTTCCGAGGAACCCTCTGATGATAGGAGTCATTTTCGACCTCAGAAGGGGTGGGGGTAGTGTCGAGATCTTCTACACTGGGCGCCCCTGAGCCCGAGGAAAGCTCTTCAGCAGGGGGAGGTGAGATTTTGGCAGGCCTTTCGGAGGAAGAATTACTGTCAGACATCCCTGACACCCAGAAAAACAGAGAAGGGGGAAGAATCAGTCTACGAGAAGCTACCCACGGTGCCCGTGCTAAACTAGATATGGAGTCTCTAAAGAAGTGCCCTAAAGCAAGACCCACAAAACCACAAGTCTCTCCCTAAGCAAAATAAGCAAATAGAATCACAACACCACAAAAGAAGGAAGATCGCTCAGAAGACTTACTTGTTCTTCTCGGAAGCAGGAGGTTTTACGCTGCGGTGATGCTCGTTCCTTAGGTGCTCGGCAACGAAAAAAGGATGAAGACCGCGATCGAGTTTCGAGAACACGGAGTTGAAAGGATCATAAAGAAAATTACAGAAGAGAAGGAGAAATTGCCGAAAAAATGGAACAGTGAAACCCTCGTTCTCTTATAGTCATGACTGGGATGCACATCACCGTCGGTTTTGGCGGGAACCCAGCGGATGTTTGACATATGTCAAAAGTTAGAAGAAAACCTAAAGATGATTTGATGGGCATTTAAGAAGACATGACGGTTGTGCGTCTCGAGGAAAGATGAATGAAACGGCAAGAAGATTCTTTTTTGCATTCTAGGACGACTACCCGCAAGGACAATCAACACACACCTCTTCATATAGTTCCCGGTACCAACTCGCATACTCGTTGGAACCAAGAACTAGGGGACAGATGTTGATGGTGTTTTCAAGCACTACAGTATTTAAGACAGCACGACAAGGACAAAAGGGTAAATTCTTTCTCTGGTTGACATCATATGAAGACCGACCACATCATATGAAGGCCGACCACATCATGAGAAGACCGACCACTTTGGTTGGGTGACCGATCACTATAAGGTCGGCAGAACATTCTCAGCATAACAGATTGACATGACCGACCTCATGAAGACCGACCAGACAACGAGCCGTGTTCAAGACAACAGCACCCCATTCTTATGATAAGATAAGAAAGATATCCTGCTCTCGCAAGGAGAAGGAGTCAGAATCCAAAAGGGAATACGGAAGAAGAAGGCATTATCGGATCAGGAAACCATGAAAGAAGAGAAGACTGAGTACAAATAAGATTTCTTATAGGAGTCGGATTTCTTATGTATTATATAATAGGAGGGCAGAGCATGTGTAAAAGACATCTGAAAATCATCACAAGAGAAAAAGATTAGAGTCATAAAGTCCCGATTTGTAAGAGCAAAGGAGAGGCCTGAGAGGTGTATTTGAGTAATAAAAAGAGTACCACCCTGTTCTTGTCCGTGGACGTAGGTCGGATCTCAAAGTCCACCGAACCACGTTAAATCACCTTGTCTGATTGGCGTATTTCTTTGTTTTCCGCTAAGTTTGCTTTTGGTTTCCCGCATAACCAAACAAATTCACAGTTGAAGGAGGGTTCCCTCAGAGGTGATATTCCCGTATTACCCTGAGACCAAAATCCACCGTCAACAGTTGGGCGATCGAGTTTCGAGAACACAGAGTTAAAGGGATCGTAAAGAAAATTACAGAAAAAGGAGAAATTGCCGAAAAAATGGAACAGTGAAACCCTCGTTCTCTTATAGTCATGACTGGGATGCACATCACCGTCGGTTTTGGCGGGAACCCAGCGGATGTTTGACATGTCAAAAGTTAGAAGAAAACCTAAAGATGATTTGATGGGCATTTAAGAAGACATGACGGTTGTGCGTCTCGAGGAAAGATGAATGAAACGGCAAGAAGATTCTTTTTTGCATTCTAGGACGACTACCCGCAAGGACAATCAGCACACCCTCTTCATATAGTTCCCGGTACCAACCTCTTCATATAGTTCCCGGTACCAACTCGCATACTCGTTGGAACCAAGAACTAGGGGACAGATGTTGATGGTGTTTTCAAGCACTACAGTATTTAAGACAGCACGACAAGGACAAAAGGGTAAATTCTTTCTCTGGTTGACATCATATGAAGACCGACCACATCATATGAAGGCCGACCACATCATGAGAAGACCGACCACTTTGGTTCGGGTGACCGATCACTATAAGGTCGGCAAAAACATTCTCAGCATAACAGATTGACATGACCGACCTCATGAAGACCGACCAGACAACGAGCCGTGTTCAAGACAACAGCACCCCATTCTTATGGATAAGATAAAAAGATATCCTGCTCTCGCAAGGAGAAGGAGTCAGAATCCAAAAGGGAATACGGAAGAAGAAAGCATTATCGGATCAGGAAACCATGAAAGAAGAGAAGACTGAGTACAAATAAGATTTCTTATAGGAGTCGGATTTCTGTATTATTATAAATAGGAGGGCAGAGCATGTGTAAAAGACATCTGAAAATCATCACAAGAGAAAAAGATTAGAGTCATAAAGTCCCGATTGTAAGAGCAAAGGAGAGGCCTGAGAGGTGTATTTGAGTAATAAAAAAGTACCACCATGTTCTTATCCGTGGACGTAGGTCGGATCTCAAAGTCCACCGAACCACCACGTTAAATCACCTTGTCTGATTGGCGTATTTCTTTGTTTTCCGCTAAGTTTGCTTTTGGTTTCCCGCATAACCAAACAAATTCACAGTTGAAGGAGGGTTCCCTCAGAGGTGATATTCCCGTATTACCCTGAGACCAAAATCCACCGTCAACAGTTTATAATATATAAGTAGCTATTTAAACGTTCACTTCAGTTTTAGAAAAATGAAATCATAAAACACAAGGACGGTTTCAATTAATAATCAAATGTGCTTTAAGTGATCGATTTGTTAACAACTCAAATTTTAATCATATGATCATTTTATGTCACATGCTAACAGGTCCTATCATATCAACTTTTGTGTAGGAATTTTTCTAAATTTAAATCATTTGGTGTCACATGCTAACAGGTCCTATCATATCGACTTTCGTGTAGGAATTTTTCTAAATTTACTTGCATATTTATAGGGCATTTTATGAGAAGACATGTTCATTAACACGTGTCGTTTGGGAAGACATTATTTGAATGAATATTTCCCTTAGATGTAATCATTTAAGTTAAAGGTGCTTTTATAAAGGTAATCCTTCATATTTATAAATATGATCCTTAGGTTTTCATTCAATTCTTTTATTTTGTTTTTAGGCATAAAAGAGAAAGTCTAAGTTTAGAGAGTTTAGTTTAGAGAGTTTCCACCATTTTCAAGTGTGTATTTTGAGTAAAAGGAGTATCCCTTAATCAATAAGCAACCAAGAATCCTGAAAGAACGTTAGCCACAAGATGTGTAGTACACCGAGGCAGTGTTAATAAGTTCTTAAGGAAAAAGTGAACACTCGACTTGGTTTTGAATTACATTCATCTACAGATTTTTCAAGTTTTACTAAGTCTTTGAATTTATGTTGATTGCATGTATGTTATTTATTAATCTGCTTAAATAATACATGTTAAAAGTGATTAACAACACATCCGACTTAACAATCTTAAGAACTTATTATAATTATTTTTGTGTTGATTCACACATACATATCTAATTAATAAATTATAAAACGATGAATGAAATCTGCACATAAGCGATCACCTGGTGTCATCATTTTCGTCATTTATATCAAATAATGGTTCATGTAGACCTAGTCAATAGTTCGATTTGGTTTCGGAATTGAACCGAACCGTCCAATTCATAGTTCTATTTTTTTGGAACCGTAGAATCGAACCGAACTGGGAAAAATCAATTCGGTTTTGATTTGGTCCTTTATTTCTTGAAAAAAATAAAAAATGTGACTTGGTTCTGATTCAAAACCGAACCAAATCGAACCTTAAAATTACGGTTTCACATTATATGGAACCGTAATAGAACTAAAATGAGTTTCAAACCGAAATCGAATGGAACCATGATATTACAGTTTCATCTTATTCAGTTTTGATTTAATTTCGATTCTGAACTAAAATCTTGAGTGGGTCTAGGTTCATGTGTTAGATAACTCTTTATTTGTGGAAAAAAAAGAAGAAGATGACCTTTACTCCTTCTCAATGTCTTGTCAGTTTTGTTTGTTTCTCTCTTATTTATTGTGACTGTTTTGACTTCTTTAATCATGCATGGTTTGCTTTGTCTTTCATTTTGTTATTTTGTGCATGTTGCAATTTTCTTTTGCATGTGCTGTCATGTGAGATCAAAAGGTGGAAGAAAAATTGTGACTTTTTGAATTTCATGAAAGTTATTAAAATATTCAAATTTAATCACCCATAAATAAAATAATTATATTATATTATAATAATAATTATTATTATATATCAAATCTTTTTAAATATAAAGCGGTTTTTTTCAATGATTTATCTTATATCAAGACCTTTAAAATCCTTCGGAATGTAGCTTTTAAAGAAATCATAGAAAATAAATGCATTTTTAATATCTCAATATTCTAATGGAAATTTTAAATTCCTAATTGAATATAATAAGATTTCAAAAGTTTTTTTAAACATCCATACATTTTAAAATATAAAATAATCATATATATTCTTAAATAAATACACCCCTTAAATGTAAATTTTTAAATTTGATTTGAATTAAATGAGAAAACTTATATTTTAATTAGGCTTTTAAATAAAAGTTCCTTAAAAAAAATGAAATTATAAAACTCATGTGCTTTAACTGATTGATTTGTCACTGGGATTCACTCGGGACCCTTTATTTTTAATAGTTTTATGCCGGTCACATCATAGAACACAGAGATAAATTTAAGCACAACTGACAAACATTACAAATTGGACCACAAATATCTGACTCCTGTCCAAGAATTGAAGGAGATTTTAATATTTTAACTTGTCTTCCACATCGATGTGTGTTAAAAAAATATTAATGTCTTAAAAAAAATATAATATTGGACTAAGAAACAGTAAAATGTGGATACAAATATGATGAAAATCAACTTAAGATTATATTTTAAATTAAAACATACGACAATCATTAGAGCAACTTTAAAGGATTTTCCTAAATTTACTTATCATTTTTAGGAATTAGACATGGTGAAAAAAACTTTTTAATAATTTTAAAAAAAAAATTGGGATCTCCTCCAAATTAAAAAAAAAAAATAATGTGCAAAGTCACGCGATATCCAAATAATATTTGGAAAATATAAAAATGATTTGGAAAATATATATATATATATATATATATATATATATCTATATATATATATATATATATATATGAAATATCAGTTAAGATATATAACAACTATCTCAGGCAGAACATACTCACAACAACACATCTCATCTCATTACATCCATCAACTCATTTCAAAATCACATAGTACTCAATATTTCAATTCATAGTATGAATATACAATTTATATCTCAAATTAGTATTCACCATTATGTTCTCATGCTACTGATTACTTAATCAATTTTCCAACGAACATATATAAATATATATGTATATATATATATATATATATATTTATATTATGATACAATATATGAAAATAACATAAATTATAATGTCATCACAACAATCATCCCACAACAATACAAACATCCATCAAACATGGTTGCTAATCCGGGTTTAATATAACAGAGGATTGAAACCAATGAGAGAGTACCTCAATGACAACTCCCAAGGTTTCCAACCATATCAACTCGTAAAATGTGAGTAAAATATACTCAATGAGGAAGCACCTGTACTCCCCCATATCAAAACCAGTAGGAGAGTACCTCAATGACAACTCCCAAGGTTTTCTATCATCTCATATCATCTGATGTATCATCACATCTCATCTCATCTCAAATCCGACCACTATTATACCAAACCCGGCAACATAACACAACAACACACATCATCAACACAATCACATCTCACATCCAATCCATCAATCTCATCTCAACAATCATAAATCATATTTATCATACTTTCAATATCTCAATTTTATATCTCCACAAAATATATATATAATATAAATATATCTATATAATACACCATTATATTTATATATATATATACCGACTCTCACAACAACCATCAACCATCAAACAATATGTTAAGAGAATCACCACAGAGTGTACTTACCTCTATCCATGCAATTGCTCTGAATAAATCTATATCCTCACCAAGAATCTGAAAAATGTAAAATTACGATCAGGTCCCTCAATTTATCCAAAATTACGATTTTACCCCTAAACTTTCTAAATTTCCGTTTTTTCCCCTAAACTTTTCCGATACGCCCAAATAATCCTAAAATTCTTAAATATTACTATTTAATCCATAATTAGCAGAATTTACAATTTTACCCTCTTAATTATGCAAATTTACAATTATATCCAAAACTTTCCAATTCTATCATTTACACCCTCAAAACAGTAATAATTACATACCGAGCTCCAACGATCTCCAAATCTCTCAAAGAAAGATCCAATGGTCAGCGAACCTCTCAAGGATCACAGCGACGGCTTCGGAACTTGCTGATACGCTTAACGAGGAAAGCGGGCCCCACAACGAAGATCGGACCCCACAACCAAAATGCGGGCCCCACATCCAGATACTTTCAACGGTGGATATATATACCAAAACGCTCGTATAATCGAGAGCAACAATCTGATATGTTCGGATCACCGATCCAACGGTCGGATCTCAAATTCTAGTAATATTCCCGAATTACCGGTAATTACAAAACGGAAAACAACCCAAACGATGTCGGATCGGGAAGTGACAACTGCCATTGGAAAGATCTCGGCCTGAAAAGTGTTCACTCGTCGGAGGTGTCCGTCAGAAGTGCCCGGAGGTGGCCGGAAAATGTAGAAATGATAGCGACAACTCGTTATCTTTCGACGGCGCGTGAAGGAGCGTCCAGAGTCCGATAGGCTCGATCTCGGCGGCGATGGAAAGCTTACGGCGGCAGCTTTTAGGAGGTCCGGCGCGTGGTGGCTGATGGACGGCGGTGAAGCGGCGGCGACGATTTGAAGAATTGGCAGTGAGAGAAGAAAGAAGAAGAAAAATAGAAGAGAGAGAAAGAAGTTTTTCTTTTTTTTTTTTAATTCCCACACGTCTGCCACTCTCTCTTATAAAATCTTTCCAAAAGCAAAACTTTTTTTTTATTGTCTTATGCCCCACTGCTTATCTTTCATTTCATTTTTTTTTGTTAAAGTATTACAGAGTCGGGTTATTATAAATTGCAAACATGAATCTGAAATTTGATTTGGCAAACTTGATCAGGTTGGGTTGGCGAAAAGAAAAAAAATTTATGTATTAATTATTTTGAGACATAAATACTATCCATTTTATGTCCCTAAACTTGTTATACATGTGAAATTTCAAGACAAAAAAAATAATAAACAACTGAAATAATAATAATAACTCTAAAAAAATAATACAAATTTTAGAAGAAAAAAAAATATTTTCAAAATCGGGTCGGGTTGCGTCGCGAACCTGTGATCTGACCCGTAAAAATCGGGTCAGGTCGGATCAAACGATTATATTATTTACATTTATTTATTCTGTTTTTTTCAAAATAAAAAATGATTGGTTATTTACAAAGAAAAAAATTTGCATGCTATTATTTTGTTGGGTTATAAGGAAAAAATGATAAATTTACAAAGAAAAATTATAAAAAAAAAATGTACAATACAAAATTATTACAGATAACTTTTTATATATTATTTGTATAAATATTTGGGTTTTTAATCTCTTTTTCAGTGTCTTAGGACAAAAACTTGCTTTGGATAGGTATGATGGGGTTAAACAATCAATGGACCATGTTCATATTAAATTAACAGTAAGAGTTTTGATGATAAGAGGAAGTCTTTATTGATTGGTCATTATGTAATTTGTCTTGTGTAAATTTATTGGTAATTGTTTCAATTCTATAGACTATAATTACATATGACTAGTGAAAATATCACAATACCGATTGCTCAAGTGCTTTTTAATTTTCTTGAAAGCTCTGTGGCATTATTGGATTTTTAGTGTGACACACAAACTTGATCATCTTCTTGCACCAACATTGCCTCCAGGGCTTCAGACTCCACGACCAAGTAGAAAACTAAAGGTTTACCAGGTCTCAGTGTTGAGATATATTTCCTAGAGCTTTATGTAATGTAAACAAAATTATTTATTATGAAATAAAAGATGTATTGTTCATTTATCATATATTTGATTTAAATCGCATATTGTAAATTATCTTTTTACCCTTGATTACTCATGTGTCTTCAGACTTAGAGTATGAGTATCATAAGCAAAATAATTTTAAGTTTGAAATTAATAATCTAAAATAGTCCATAGAGGGCAAACAAAACAGATACTTTGTTTCTGGTTTATCTATAGCTGCGGTTCATTCTATAATTGCATGACGAACTTGATCCGTGACCGCCCATGTGGTGACATGAGAATGGAGACACCTTATATGATGCGATCATAAAGGACTTGACCCAAATATAAATGAATTTCTTATAATATCCATGAAATAAGGAAATTCATTTCAATCTAATAGATTGTTATATATGGATTGGTCCAAATCATGAGTGTATTGCGAACTCCTGCATGGCGGGTTATGTCATTTGATTTACAAAGGTGAGGTTGATGTAGCAATACCGACCAATAGCTACGTACTTTAGAGACATGGTTTGATGTGAAGCTGGGGACGCTTTACATACACATGGAGTTCACTCATTCTTGCGAGAAATATAGGAATATCTTCCTTAAGGGTTGGTTCGGTACTTGAAAGATTAGAGCGCTCAAGTCTTTCTATTGCCAATAGAAATATTAATATTCATAATAGTTATGAAAAAATAATTTATTAGAGAATTAATGGTACTTGAGGTAAAATAATTAGAGGGATATAACATATATTATGACTTGGTTCTGAGATAATAATGACGATTCAATCTGTATGTAATGGTTATATCGATGGACACCGACGTAGTTCGGATTATATTATTTATCTACGGCAACGAGAGTGCAGCTTCGAGTTTTAGTGGACTAACCTGAAATTAATAATTCAGAATATTTAATTAAGAGTTTAATTAATATTCTGGGATTATTGGACCTTAGAACTTTAGGTCCATTTGGTCCCGTGCTAGCTCGATATAGTATAGCAAATTAAATATAATTGGATAATCCAATTATATACTCACATATATATTATTATTAATGATATTAATAATATACTTTGTCACTAATGTAACTTTATATTATATATAATATAAAGTTTTCATTAAATAAATGATTATAAGATAATCATTTAATTTATTGTAATTATTAAATTATTTAATATATCATTTATAGAAATAAAGGATTTAAAATATGATTTTAAAAAATTTATTTTTTCATAAATAGTAGTTACACTTTTTATTTTGATAACTAAATAATGTCATTATGATGGCAATTAAGAAAAATTTGGTTGTTACAAAATCTAGGGTTGGCCGAATTTACTAAGGGGAGGTGATGGATTTTTTGTTTTGATACTTGAAATATTAAACCCTAAGTATAAAAGAAAAAATATTTTTCTTTTTACCCTAATTTCCATTGTGTGAAACCCTAGCCACATTGTTCAAAGTTTTCTATCACATAAGTTGAAAAAAAAAAAGAACAAGAAAAATCAAGAAGCCACAAAAGGGGAAAGCATATAGAGAAAAAAAGTATCATCTCATCAGGGAGATAGTGCAAAGATGAGACGTTTCTATCACGAAGATAGAATCCGCAGAGAACTTGGCTGATTCGTTTACAGACTAAAGTGTTTGAAGGTAATCTAGAGGGTCTAGGATTTTGTGACATGTCCCATTTGCTCTAGTGCAAGTGGGAGATTGTTGAGATATATGCCCTAGAGCTTCATGTAATGTAAACGAAATTATTTGTTATGAAATAAAAGATGAATTATTCATTTATCAAATGTTTGATTTAAATCACATATTGTAAATTATCTTGTTTACCTTTAATTACTCATGTGCCTTCAGACTTAGTGTATGCGTGTCATATATTAGAGGATTTAAGTATGAAGTTAGTAATCTAAAATAGTCCATAGAGAGCAAACAAAGTAAGTAATTTGTTTATGATTTATCTATAGCTTTGGTCCATTCTATAATTGTATGGTGACCTTGATCCGGGATCTTCCATGTGATGACATGAGAATTGAGGCACCTTATATGATGTGATCATATAGGGCTGGACTCAAATAGAAATGAGTTTCTTATAATATCTGTTAAAATAAAGAAATTATTTTTAATCTACTTGATGGTCATATATGGATTGATCTGAATCTTGAGTATACTGCGAACTCATGCATGGCAGGTTATGTCATTTGATTTACAAATGTGAGGTTGATGTAGCAATCCTGACCAATAGCTACGTACTTTGGGGACATGATTTGGTGTGTAGCTTACATAGACATGGACTTTACCTCTTCTTGTGAAAAGTAGATGAGTATCTTCCTTAATGATTGATTTGGTACATGAGCGATTGAAGGGCTTAAGTCTTTCTATTGCGAATAGAAAGATTAATATTCATAACAGTTATGAATAAATTATTCATTAGAGAATCAATGATACTTAAAGTAAAAATAATTAGAGGGGTATAATAGACATTATGACCCGGCTCTAATTATGAGATACTCGTGAATGACCAATCTGTATGTAATGACTATATCGATGGACACCGACGTAGTTCAACTTATATTATTTATCTACGGCAACGAGAGTGCATCTTTGGGTTTTTAGTGAAATAACCTAAAGTTAATAATTCAGAATATTGAATTACGAGTTTAATTAATATTATGAGATTATTGGAACTCGGAATTGTAGATCTATTTGGTCACAGTGCTAGCTCGATATACTGTAGCAAAATAAATATAACTGGATGGTCCAATTACACACACACACACACACACACACACACACACACACACACACACACACACACACACACACACACACACACACACACACACACACACACACACACACACACACACACACACACACACACATTATTGTTAATGAGATTGATAATATTTTTTGCCACACATGTAATTTTATATTATATTTAATATAAGGTTTTCATTAAATAAATGATTATAAGATAATCATTTAATTTATTGTAAATATTAAATTATTTAATATATTATTTATAGAAATAAAGGATTTTAAAATATGATTTTAAAATTCAATTTTTCATAAATGGTAGTTACACTTTTTATTTTGGAAACTAGATAATGTCATTATGATGACAATTAACAAAAATTTGGTTCTTACAAAATTTAAGGCTGGTCGAAACTTATAACAAAGAGGGGAAGAGTTTTTCTTTTGTTGTTAACAACATATTAAATACTAAGTATAAAAGAAAAAGTTTTTTTTTTCCTTTTTACCCTAATTCTATTTTGTGAAAACCTAGCCACCTTGTTCAAAATTTTCTCCTAAGAGAGTTGAAAGAAAAGAAAGAACAATAAAAGAAAAAGAAAAATTCTTGTGTGACAAATCTTGTTTTAATCTCTAAAGTGTTTAGGGATTTTGTTTTGTGATTAAAGCCCACACTTCTTTGTGTTGGTAACGAGCCATAGCACGAAAGATCATTTGGAGTTGAAATAAATATTTGTTCATCATCTTTTCTCTACACACGGCGGTGAGTAGAAAAATCTGTTCACTGCCGCCTCTTATAAATTGTTTTAGAAGCTCGATTTATTTTATTTTAGTCCAAAAAATTAGGGAACACAAAGGGATATATTTTGTATATTTTAGGGCTGTTTTGGAGTAATTTTATCATCCAAAATAGTGGAAAAAATATTATACAGCCAGCATAAAATAGTGAGTTGTGCGCACGAAAGTGAGTGATTTCAGTGTGTAAAATAATTCATTTTTTGGGCTGATGTTCGAGGTTATTCCGGGGCTGAAAATAGTTAAAAAAAAAAGAAAAACAAGTCACGAGGGGCTGGTAAGATTCAGCCAAAGAGGGAGAGGGCAGAAGAAATTTTCAAGGTCGATCACGGTGCCTAAGTCGCTTCCCATGCGCGAGCGAAATCGGTTTCTACAATTGGTAAAAATCCTTCTTGATCTCTAAAATATTTAGAGATAATTTTTGTGAGTGAAGCTCACACTTCCTTTGATTAGTAACGAGCCATAGTACGGAAGATCATTTGAAGTTGAAATGAAACATCTTCATCCTCTTATTTATATACACAAGGCAGTGAGCATAAAAATTTGCTTACTGTCGCCACTTGTAGACTCGTTTGGGGTTCGGTTTGTTTCTTGTTTTGTCTATAAAATTTTGGAAATATAAAGGGGTGTTTCAAGGGTGTTGTGGGGCTGTTTTGGTGAAAAAATTCAAACCTGAAACACTGCTCTTGCACACGTAAAATGGAGCTATTTTAGGGTGAGTTTTACACGCATATTGGGTGCAAAAATGGTCCAGATCTGAGTTGTTGTTCGAGGAATGTTCGGGGGCTAAAAATAGTAAAAAAATATAAGCAAAACAACTGACCAGGGTTGGTCAGATTCGGACAAAGAGGAAGAGGGCAGAAAATTTTTTTATAGTCGATCCCGATGCCTAAGTCGCCTTCGCTGCGCTAAGGAAATCAGTTCCTACAATTGGCATCAAGAGCGAGGTTGAAAAGTGTTCTTAACCCTTTTTTTATTAAAAAGTTTCTTTTTTATTGATTTATATGAGATAATTGTTTTAATGCATGTTGTAATGAGTAGACATATTCTTATGTTCATGTGATGAATGTTTGTTTTAAAATTCATGTGATGAATGTATTGCATTGATCATAAATTTTTCTAGCTCTTATTTTTGTGTTAATTTGGGTTTTGGGAATATAAGGCCATAAGGCCATTTTTTACAAGTGTTGTAAATTATTTTCCTATGTAAAATTATCAAGTTGTATCATTTTATGTAATTGGAGAGTCGATGCCCCAAACGACTCAATCCTAATCCATGGAGCAAGATTTGAAGACCAATGGATGCTTTGATATATTTTGTAATAATTAGATTAGTATAGGAAAAATAAGAGTTCGGTCAATGCAATTTTATTTTATGTTATATGTATATTTATTTCGAAATATTTGAATAACTTGTCGTATAGCTTAGGGTACATACTCTTGCACTTTCATATGTCATAACATGTAATAGATGCATGGATATTCTAGTCATAAAATGTGATTTTATGAAATTTAAAAAAGTTAAATTGGAATATGATATGCATGAAAATAAATTAATTAGATTAATTGGTTTAATGGTTTCAAATTTGAAATTCAAAATTCAAAATTTAAATATATAAATGGGCTTTATAAGTGCACTATATTTTCCCTTCGTATATCGGATGGAAACTCACACGTAAATTCCATAGCCGATTCCAAATGAACGGTAGTGTGGTTTGCACTCGGGATACAATTTCACATACCATTGGAATTTATAAGACGCTTATATTAATTAAATAGTTTAATTAAATTTTACCCCTTTTGGATTTCTAAATTTTAAACTTTTTAGTGAACTAAAATTTTAAGAGATAAAATTAATCAGGTCACTAAACTAAACTTAATTTTAAGTAATAAATTAGTTGAGACTAATGGGAATTAGTGAATAAAAATTTTAAAAGTTAAAATTGGTTAGATCACTAATTATGCACCAGTGTAAAATAGAGTTATGTTTTAGTCGCGCATAAACTCATAGACACTAGTGAATTAAAATATTAGATATTTGAAGTAGAAAACTTTAAATTTAAAATAGTGAGTGGGAGATGAATATATAACAATATATCACGCGATCTCCGTTATTAGTGTTAGGGTTGGTGCTCTGAGCGCCAATTTTATTATGTATTTCCTTGTAAATATTAATGTAACATTTTATTATGAATAAAATGAACAGTTTCTTTTATATAACTTCTTCTTTAATATGGTAAAGACGTAACCGACCATAGAATAACCAGTTATGATACTGTTACAAAAGCGTCGCAATTGACATTGAGTTGTATCATGATGTTGTCATTTTTAGATTGTTCCCGGTCAAGGTTTACTCTACTTGGTGACCGGCGTAAACACACACGTATAACGCAAGCGCACGTATCGTTCAAGTAGTATAAAAATATCGATCCCACGAGGACTTAATTCCTACTGTTGTTATTAATTGTTGAATCTATTTATTTACAAATATCTAAATAAATGGAGAAGATAATGATTGTTTGATTGGTTGAATGTGGTTTTACAAAATAAATAAATAAAAAGACAAAAGAAAATACTAAGGAAAATAACAAAAGACACAAAGATCTAGGGTCGTGAATCATTCTAATATCATTTAAAAGATGAAGTGGTTATTTTATGTTTGTGTAATAAATCAGTTTACTAACCTGGAACACTAAATTATGCAAAAGCCTCTGTCGATGGTCAGACGCAAATACCCAGTTTAACCCAATTGAACCATATGTCTATGTCAATCAAAATATCTGGATTCATTAAGTTTAAGTTCCAATTATGGCTACCCCCGCCCGACAGGTATATTCCTATCCTGTAAGGAAATCTATTAAAGGGTTATCTATCCTCAAGGAAGATCGTGGGTTATTAAGTCTAAGGCTGAAACCTAAAATCCCTATGTCTAGTTCATTTTAGATTTACCATATCAATCTTATTGGTGATCAGACAACAAGAAGCATTAAGCTTAAGACTTAATAAATAAACCTTTAAATTACCCAAACTATAAAATAACCCTTTATAAACCGGTGATATTAAAATTCATCACAACCCAGTTAACTGGCTTAGTTACGACACATATTTACTGGTAGTAAAAACTTAAATAAAATAAAAGACATAAAGTAAAATACTGAAAATTAATACTAAAAAGTAAATTACTGAAAAGTAAATAAAGTAAAAGTAAAAAGTAAAAAGTAAAAAATAAAAAATAAATAAATAAAAATAAAAGTAAATTGTTAAAAAGTAAACTGCTGAAATTAAATAAAGTAAAAGTACAATAAAAGAAAATGCTGGGGTTAGAGGATCAACTTTTATTACTAATTTTAGATATCTCCCTTAATATAATATATTAACTTTGCGTGATAATTACCAACCAGCCATATAGGCGGTATCCTGATTAAGTCAAATTAATAATTAATTACCAACCGACCAACCAGGCGGTATCCATATTAGTCAGGTTAAAACCAATTTGTAATTAATTACCAACCGGCCAATATAGCGGTATCCTCGTTAAGTCATGTTTTAAATAGCTTATATATTATATTTAAGGGAGATTAATCTAAATAGTAATAATAAAAGCTTTACTTTTCACCCCAGCAAAGGAGAATTACCTCCTCATTGCTTGAAAAATAAAAACTACAAAAGTAAAGAAAGAAAAGTTTTGTGCGTAAAAGTAAATTGCGGAAAGTAAAAACTGAAAAGTAAAGAAAAGAAAGTGCGAAAGTGCGAAAGTGAAAATTAATTACTAAAAAAAATAAATAACTAAACTAGATACAATCTTCTTATTTATTCATTAAGAATTTCAAAGAAGAAAGTATGAATTTTACAAATGAAATGGCTTGGTATTTATAGGCAAAATTTTGCCACCATCAAATCATCCATCAAATTCTCCACCAAATCCATTATTAATTTCTCCACTAATTACTCCACCAAATCCATAATTGCTCCACTAATTTCTTATCTTGTTTGGTGTTGATTTGATAATTTTTATTAATTATTAATTAATTAATATTTTGCTTTGAAAATGATTGATAATGACTTTTAATAATTACACTCCACACACTTCTGGATGGTTCATCAATTTCGGTCATGAAATCATCAGAATTCGAAAATATTTTCTCTTTAAAAGTTGTAGATCTTTGAGTCTTCTTTAATCTGGAACTTGAATCAGCTCAATCTGATAACTGAGTAAAAAGTTATGCCCCAAATACGACAGATGCGCAAAACTAGAATTTCCAAAACTGCACTTCGTCAAAACGCCCTTTCAAGTTTCCAATCTCCAAAATTAATATATCAAGTCCAATAATTGCTCTTATTTGATCCACATTTCGTCCTAAATGATTTCATTGAGACCCGATATTATTTTATCTGTAAAATAAACTAAAACATATCAAAATGTTCATCAAACCCGAGAAACTATACGAAATATTAGGTCAAATGAGTGGGAATAAGTGATATAAATACCACTCATCACACCCCCAAACCTAACATTTTGCTAGTCCTCGAGCAAAACATAAAATAAAAAACATGAAAATAAAATTAACTAAGCCACTTTCGTATGGATCACGATTGCATTTAGCGTATGCAACAAGCCTTTAAACCCCTAGGTGTCCCTAGTGGACGAGTTGTAGTCTCGTGAGGGCTTACAGCAATGATACCCACAAACATTTTTACAAAAGTAAAAAGTTAGTAAAACTAATGCACACAAAAGCAAAAAGACAAGAGAAAAGAGAATAAAGAAGTTAGTGACTAATCAGGTGAAACTTCTACTTCAAGTTACTAGTTGTTTTGTTTCATTCTAAATTACCGAATAAATAAATTCTCCGATTATATTTACCATTCTCCATATACACAGCCAACATAATATTAAACAACTTATTTTTGCCCACAACAGTCATAAGTGCAGTTGATAAGAGAGTAATATTTTTGTCCTAAAGTTTTATTAGAATTCACACCTTTTTTGCAGCAATGGAATAATTTTTCTCATTTTCTGATTTTTTCTTTGATTTTTCACTTTTCTATTTTTTATTTATATACAATATCTTCCATCTATGTAACGAGTGTTGGGTCGGTGGCTCCCAAACCAGTTGGCTTTAGGGCACTAGGTGTTAAGACACCCCTACGGACTTAATTACTCAGATTTCAGATATATATATTTTTTGCAGCATCTTTGATCCATGTAGCGAGTTTTGGGCCAGTGACTCCCAAACTAGTTGGTTTTAGGGCACTAGGTGTTAAAACACCCTTACAGACTTAATAACCCGGATTTTAGATACTTTATTTTTGTAAATCAGATTTTTTTTTTTTTTACTCCACTGCTTTTTGAGATGCTTCCTCCAATTAAACTAGAGCACTGAATATTACAAACTTTTCAATTTAGCTCATGTCCGTATGTTACTATATATGTTGATAATATCTATCAATTGAGCATATGAAGATTCCTTTTAGTCAGTTTTAAGGAGAATTCACAAATTAAATAATTTAAAAGGAAATAAACAAAAATTAACTTGTTTCGAAAATAGGCTTGAGATAAGTCTCAGGAATGGAAACTCCTTACTCAGCTATCTCTTACCAATTTCACATTTTTTAGTCAAAATAAAAACACAAAAACACAAAATATTTTTGTAATTTTTGAAAATTTTCAAATTTTTTGTATTTTTCGAAAAATTTTGAACTAAAATAAAAACAACATACAAACTAAAAACAAGGTACTGATCAACTAATTCCCTCCCCCAAACCTAAATGAGACATTGTCCCCAATGTCTTAAACAGTAAAAGGAGAGTTAAGAAGGTCGTACCTGGTTAGCTGAAACTCTACAGGAAATTAAAGGTTAAGATCCAGATTAATTCGACGCCTCTTGCCACGATCGTCCTCGGACCAATTTATCTTTGAAAGGATAGGGTCAACTTGTGGTTCATAGGCTATGAGTTGGTCTATTAGATCCGGAGCAGTTCTGGCAGTGAAGAGGAGTTCTTTCATAGGTTTTGACACGAACCCATTTCTTCGAGCATCATCAAGAAACACACAAAGAAAATCATAAAATCCATCAACATTAAACAGTCCAAGTGGTTTCTGGTGTATGTTCAGGTTCGCCCAAGATAGTACAATAAAAATTTCCTCCAATGTGCCCAAGCCACCTGGCAAAGCAATAAAAGCATCAGCACGGTTAATCATTTCTACCAATCGTTCAGACATACCTGGCACGATCAGTTCCTCGCCGTTTGATGATCCAATAAGATTTGCCTCTGCCAAGGGTTTTGGGATGATTCCCAAAACATTACTGCCTCCTTCCTGTACAGCCTTTGAAACGATCCCCATTAGTCCAAGATTGCCTCCGCCATATATTAAGTGCATATTCCTTGCAGCTAAGACTCGACCCAATTCCTGTGCTGCCTCTATGTATTGTGGCTTAGTACCAATACTACTACCGCAAAACACACAGATGTTTTCAACTCGTCTTCTTGAAGTGGATTCCATTTTTTTTTATGTATTTCTTTTTCAAATCAGGATGCCTTCAAAAGTGTAATGATGGGCTAAATTTATAGTACCTGAAAAATGGTGAGTAATAATAGCACTAATATCTTCCAGAGGACGATTGTTAGCTAAACAACAAAAGAAATCGTGAAAGATCAAAAAGTCTGGATCCTGTCTACGAAAATAAAGATAATTACAACAGAAAAGCAAATCAAAGCAATAATTAAGGCAACGGAATTGTGTACGCAATACGCTACTCGCTCAGTATAAATTCATTAGGATGTGTCTCAAGATTTCATTCCTTACTCAGCCATCTAATGAATTGTTTCTTTTCTTTGATTGCGAAACACAATTCCTTCTGTCTAAAAATGCTCCGTTTGTGCTTTTCCCTACAAAAATAACACACAAAATAAAAAAGTTCACACAAAATATGAAAACAAATATTACAACAAATTACATGGGTTGCCTCCCTGCTAGCGCTAAATTTTTCGTCTTCAGCCAGACGTGACTGAAATTCAGCTGTTATGGAGGTTTCAATGTCGTTTTAGATGTCCGATCAAAAACAATCCCGTGAGCGTTGCTTTTGAAGGGTCTCTTCCAACAGTAAGGTGGCAAAAATAGTTTTGTCTCATTCAGTGCTCGTGTCACCTTTTTGATTTTTGTTACTCCAGTGGTTCCTGCAAAGAAAGAAAGAAAATCAGGAGGTCTTATATGGTGCTTGACTTGGAATGGAAGTTCCATTCTTTCAAGCTTCTGGGTGATATCTTTAGATTGTACTCCCCAAAACAGCGATGTTTCTCCTGAATGTTCTGGATCTTTATTAAGGTCAGACATTTGCTCCTCCATTTGCTCTACTTTGTTCCACCTTTTCTTCATAGATGAATTGTAAAATTTTTGTATTCAGCTCTTCATCTGTCATCTGTGAAATACATGCTTCAAAATTGTCAACCAGAGGATGCAAAGATGTTTCTGACATTTGGTCTTCATCCTCTGATATGACTGGAATGGATGGTTCAGATAGATCTTCTTCAAACATCATGGTAAAGCATGCTCCAAGATCTTCATTTTGAGGATTGAATGTTTGATCCTCCGTTGTTGGTGCAGTTGGTACAACAGATCAGCTTCATCCTCGTCAGAATCTGAATAATAGAAGTCAAATTGAGACTTTACCGGTTCGGGTTCCTGAACTGATACCTCTGGTTGTTGATACTGCTCAGCCTCCTCCTTTGTTGAAGTGTCTTTGTGGATTTCTGGGTACTTGAAGGCTTCATCAGTGTCATCTGAAACTGGTTCTTGAGGTATGTAGTTCTGGTTTTCTGTTAATTGTCTCATTTGATCTGTCATCCTCTGAATGAATTCTGATTGTCTCTGAATACTTTCAAGTTGCTTCAGGCTTGTTTCAAGCATTGTATCCAACTTTTCGTCTCGTTTCTTGGAAAAATTTTTGAGCATATCAATCAATTGTTCTTCCTCTGATGGTTCTGGTTTTTGTTGAGGATAGTAGGTGGATGGTGGATAAGATGGAAAGTATGATGGTTCTGGCATCCAGTGATAATTGTTGGGCTGGACAAGGCCTCAGAAAACTGGACTATTGCTTGCTCCAGATGTGGGGTGTATCTTCTTGTAAAGCTCGTAATCTTTCAATCTCCCAGTAGTGTTCCATTTTTTTAATCACCTGAAAATACAATAAAGAAATAAAAATTACAGATAAAGTTAAAGAAAATTAGATACAAGTAAATTGGATAGCTTCAAAATTAACAACTCAAGAAATATAAGTCCCCGGCAACGGCGCCAAGAACTTGACCGGCGTAAACACACACGTATAACGCAAGCGCACGTATCGTTCAAGTAGTAAAAAATATCGATCCCACGAGGACTTAATTCCTACTGTTGTTATTAATTGTTGAATCTATTTATTTACAAATATCTAATAAATGGAGAAGATAATGATTGTTTGATTGGTTGAATGTGGTTTTACAAAATAAATAAATAAAAAGACAAAAGAAAATACTAAGGAAAATAACAAAAGACACAAAGATCTAGGGTCGTGAATCATTCTAATATCATTTAAAAGATGAAGTGGTTATTTTATGTTTGTGTAATAAATCAGTTTACTAACCTGGAACACTAAATTATGCAAAAGCCTCTGTCGATGGTCAGACGCAAATACCCATTTTAACCCAATTGAACCATATGTCTATGTCAATCAAAATATCTGGATTCATTAAGTTTAAGTTCCAATTATGGCTACCCCCGCCCGACAGGTATATTCCTATCCTGTAAGGAAATCTATTAAAGGGTTATCTATCCTCAAGGAAGATCGTGGGTTATTAAGTCTAAGGCTGAAACCTAAAATCCCTATGTCTAGTTCATTTTAGATTTACCATATCAATCTTATTGGTGATCAGACAACAAGAAGCATTAAGCTTAAGACTTAATAAATAAACCTTTAAATTACCCAAACTATAAAATAACCCTTTATAAACCGGTGATATTAAAATTCATCACAACCCAGTTAACTGGCTTAGTTACGACACATATTTACTGGTAGTAAAAACTTAAATAAATAAAAAGACATAAAGTAAAATACTGAAAATTAAATACTAAAAAGTAAATTACTGAAAAGTAAATAAAGTAAAAAGTAAAAAGTAAAAAGTAAAAAATAAAAAATAAATAAATAAAAATAAAAGTAAATTGTTAAAAAGTAAACTGCTGAAATTATAAAGTAAAAGTACAATAAAAGAAAATGCTGGGGTTAGAGGATCAACTTTTATTACTACTATTTTAGATATCTCCCTTAATATAATATATTAACTTTGCGTGATAATTACCAACCAGCCATATAGGCGGTATCCTGATTAAGTCATATTAAAATTAATTACCAACCGACCAACCAGGCGGTATCCATATTTAGTCAGGTTAAAACCAATTTGTAATTAATTACCAACCGGCCAATATAGCGGTATCCTCGTTAAGTCAGGTTTTAAATAGCTTATATATTATATTTAAGGGAGATTAATCTAAATAGTAATAATAAAAGCTTTACCTTTCACCCCAGCAAAGGAGAATTACCTCCTCATTGCTTGAAAAATAAAAACTACAAAAGTAAAGAAAGAAAAGTTTTGTGCGTAAAAGTAAATTGCGGAAAGTAAAAACTGAAAAGTAAAGAAAAGAAAGTGCGAAAGTGCGAAAGTGAAAATTAATTACTAAAAAAAATAAATAACTAAACTAGATACAATCTTCTTATTTATTCATTAAGAATTTCAAAGAAGAAAGTATGAATTTTACAAATGAAATGGCTTGGTATTTATAGGCAAAATTTTGCCACCATCAAATCATCCATCAAATTCTCCACCAAATCCATTATTAATTTCTCCACTAATTACTCCACCAAATCCATAATTGCTCCACTAATTTCTTATCTTGTTTGGTGTTGATTTGATAATTTTTATTAATTATTAATTAATTAATATTTTGCTTTGAAAATGATTGATAATGACTTTTAATAATTACACTCCACACACTTCTGGATGGTTCATCAATTTCGGTCATGAAATCATCAGAATTCGAAAATATTTTCTCTTTAAAAGTTGTAGATCTTTGAGTCTTCTTTAATATGGAACTTGAATCAGCTCAATCTGATATCTGAGTAAAAAGTTATGCCCCAAATACGACAGATGCGCAAAACTAGAATTTCCAAAACTGCACTTCGTCAAAACGCCCTTTCAAGTTTCCAATCTCCAAAATTAATATATCAAGTCCAATAATTGCTCTTATTTGATCCACATTTCGTCCTAAATGATTTCATTGAGACCCGATATTATTTTATCTGCAAAATAAACTAAAACATATCAAAATGTTCATCAAACCCGAGAAACTATACGAAATATTAGGTCAAATGAGTGGGAATAAGTGATATAAATACCACTCATCACTTGGTCAGTAAAGTAAACCCGTTGAGACTGGTACATGTCGTATATTGGAATCTTAGATTCCGATGATTTCTCAGTGAATCATGAGTCTTGGAGACTCGTATAGACATGTATGTGTTTATAGCGAATAAACACTGAACGACTCATAGAAGATTCTTAATGGATGGTACACCAACGTCAATAAGAATCTTCTCGGGTTGAGTGAGCATAATGATTCTTTGACTTGAGATACCACTGTGGATATCTGAATTATCCTCCACACTTAGATGGCAGTCACGTCACTGATCTATTTAGATAGGGGTGGCAGAAAAGCCCGAAGCCCGGGCCGGGCCTCAAAATTCGAGCCCGGCTCAGGCCCGGGCCGGGCTCGACCTAAAAGCCCGGGCTCGGCCCGGCCCGGGCTTAAAATAAATAATTAAAATTTTTTTAATTATGAAATATATATATTTATATAATAAATTTTTTATTTTTATAATTTTTTATAATAAAAAAATCGGGCCCGGACTTAAAATAAATAATTAAATATTTTTAATTATAAAATATATATTTATATAATAAATTTTTAATTTTTATAATTAAAAATCGGGCCCAGGCCCGACCCGTTGCCATGCTTATATTTAGATCAGACCTCCGCCTATTCGTTGGGTGTGAACTGATGCTCAGGATATCGTGTGTGTATCAAGATAGGATATGTCAGTTCTGTGTACAGAGCACAGGTATTCAATATGGAATTAGCAATCTGTTAAATCCATGAGCCCGTGGTACTCTGTAGAAATTAGTTCTAAGTGTTATTTGAGGGATTGCTAATAGAAACGTCGACATGATTATATCTATAGAGATTTGACATTTGTATCTATATCTCTGGATTAATTCGGATACCCGTGTCGGAGGGATTATACCTATGTAGTGACCTCGACTTGTATGATTCAGAGAGTTTGTCCGTGTTCGGCATAATTTACGGGTGGGTAAATCATGGACACGAAATTTGATTTCGTGACGGATATGCCTGAATCTAGAGAGTCTCACTAATGAAATTTAATCGTAGAGCACTAGGGCAACTGTTATGAATAATACTGATTATTTATAGCTCGTTTATTGGTTAAACGAAAAATATATGCATTCGGGACCTAACGGTCATTTCCAAAATTAAAGTGTGTTATATTTAATACTTGATTTTATTAAAACACATTAATAAAATATCAAATTGTGATATTTGATTTATATCATTGATATATGTATTTGAGATATTTATTGTAAATATAATACATATATTTAAAACATTTAAATTTATTAATTAATTATTTAATTGTTAAATAATTAAATTAATTTATAATTAAATTTCTTTAAGTAATGATTTCAACTTTACGAAGTTGGAAATGGCATGGTTTGGTTGGAACACATTTTATCACTTTATTAAAGTTAAAGTGTTGCTTTAATTAAACCAAAAATGTGTGCCAATTGAATTATTACAAAAATAAATAATTTATTGTTTATTTTGGTTAGGAAAATCGGCAATGCTAGGGAAATTAACAAAAATTGGTTTTGTTTCAATTTTTCTAACACTTACACAACTTCAACAAAAATTACAAAGACAGAATTGAGAGCATTTAGTGAAAAAGAAAAGAAAAACAAGGCAAAATTTGATTTTGTAAGTATTTTCATTTCTTCTACTACATGAAAAATATTTCAATAATTATTAGCTTCAATTGTGTTGTTAAGATCATGCCTCTACTCTTTTAGTTTGTAATTAAATTTGTTGGATGCTTTTTGGATGTGTTTATGCATGTAGAATTAATTTATTTGTTTATTAATGTAATTAAGCTTAATAAATTAATTAGAAAATTAAAGTTACCATTCTAGAGTTAATTATCCATCCATAATTAGCCTAGAATTGTTCTTGATTCATTTCATGATGGTGAGAATTAATTGGTGTGGTAATTTGAAGATTAAAGTATTGAATTTTATTAATTTAGTGTAAATTGCCCAATTTGAGTGATTTGTGAAATTAGGGTTCTTAACCCACTCAAATTTTGGGGCTTTTCATATATATGCTTTAATTTGATGTATATTTGATTTATGTCAAATTTGGGATTAATTGGATTTGATCTTGATGTGTTTTGAACAAATTGGGTCAAATTACAATTAATTAAACTTTTGGGCAGTTTCGGTAATTTGAGAAAAATCTGGGCTGTTGGCGCAATTCTGGAAAATTTTCTGGTTTTGTTGCAAAATTGTTAAAATTATTTTGGGATTGATTTGGAATCAATTAAATATGTAATTGACATATTTAAAACTAAAGTAATGAATTTGCAAATAGTTGGGGGTAATTTTGTAATTAAAAGAAATATGATTTCTTGGGTTATAATTTCATAATTTAAGTATTGGTTAATTAAATAAATAATTTTTTTTAATTGTTCCAAGAAAAATTTTTGAAATCGGAAAAATCATTTTTCTGCGTTCCGATGCGCTAACCATGTAATTTCTAATAAAACCCCATCAATTATTCCGAAAATATGATATTCAAAAGACGCCTCGAGACAGTTTTGTTTTCATCCCCTACGGATGGTGTCCATTTTGGGTCAATATCAAGTTTGGATTCCGAGAGGATATGAATTCTAGATGTATCTAGTGAACTGACCTATCATACGGTGACACTTCACTAGTTAAGTCCAATGGTTCCAAAACAACGAGTTACACTCACAAAGGGATGATTAAATGTTAATCGAAATTCCTTGATCAAATCAAATGGTGGTTGGTTAATATAAGAATAAGAGTTATTCCCACATATATTAATCAATTGAGATTGTCTCGATCTATCATGCAAATACTTGACCTACGCTATGGCTGCACTTATTTGTGAGAAGATAGATTTTCGTGGCATAGTATTTCTTTTAGGTTTCTAATTCATTATACATGGTTCATGCTTCATGTTTAATTTTATGCCTAAAATATTTGATTATTTTAATATGTGATAAATGTATATTAAATCCATGGTTTCTCCAATTATTAGAGAATGATAAATTAACGGGAGAAAATTATGTTAACTGGAAAAGTAACATGAACGCCATCTTGGTCTGTGAAGACCTTAAGTTTGTCATGACCGAGGAATATCCTCCCGAGTCAGTAAGAAATTATGGCCAAGCTATACGTGATGCTTATCATAAATGGGTCGCGACCAATGAGAAAGCTCGTTGTTACTTGCTAGCAGGGTTGTCCAAGGTTCTTGCTGCAAATCATGAGCCAATGGCTGCAACATCTTTGATGATAGTCATTGCAGAGCATGATTGAGCAGCCTTCGAAACGACAATGTCATAGGCTATGGTCCCAGCGATGACCTCGAGGATGAAGAATGGATATCAGCCCGAGAGCACATATTGAGGATGATGACCTATCTAAATACGGTCGAAACGCATGGAGCTCGTATTGACGAGTGTGGCCAGGTGACCATGATCATGGAAACTCTTTTGAAGAGTTTAATACAGTTTAAAAGCAACTATGTTAAGAATAAATTATCTTTTTCTTCGACTCAGTTGCTTAATGAGCTCACCCAATTACGAGTCCATATTGGTGGATCCTCTTAAGCCCAATGGAGAGACAAAAGTTGCTGAATCTTCTAAATATGCCAAGAACAAGAAAAAAGACACTGGGAAGGCTAAGGAAAAACCTATGAAGAAGAATGAGAGAAGCTCCAAGGATGTCAAGCCCAAAGGAAAGTGTTTATATTACAATAAGGATATGCATTGGAAAATGAACTGTCCTAAATTCCTTGCTGAACTGAAAAAGAAAAAGGTCATAGGTAAATACGATTTACTTGTCATCGAATCTCTATTAGTGGAGGATGATAAATCCGTATAGATTGTTGATTTTAGAGCAACTAACCATGTTTATTCTTCTTTGCAGCTACTTGACTCATGAAGGGACCTTGCTGAAGGTGACCATACCATAAGGTTCAGGACAGGGGATGTCGTTTCAGCAAGAGCAGTGGGAGTTTCAAGTTAAATTTTTTTGAATAATAGTTATTCAAGGGATGCCGTTTTAGCAAAAGCAGTGGGAGTTTCAAGTTTAAAATTTTCAAATAATAATTATTTACATTTAAAAAAGTGTTATTTATTCCTGGTTTTTGCAGGAATTTGATTTCCGTTTTTAAAATTTTGGACTATTTTGTTTAATAATAATTTGGTTATTATTTGTAGAAATGGATTAACTATATGCAAATAAATCTCTGAAAATAATTTATATGTATTAAGACTATTAACACATAATTCACTACTTAATACTGGAATGTTTAAGGTTGAAAAACCTAAAATAAAACGGCATAATATTTCTCTCGATGACACATATCTATGGCATCTTAGACTTGATCATATTAACTTTGACCAGATAGATAGGTTGAAAAAGAATGGAGATTTAAACCAGTTAAAAGCTTAAAACTTTACCAGTCTGTAAATCTTGTCTAGAATGAAAGTTGACCAAGAGACCTTTTACTGGAAAAAGATAAGAGAGTCAATCAACCACTTGAGTTAATACATTCAGATGTTTGTGGATCGATGACTGTAAGAGCCCTAGGAGGTTATGAATATTTCGTCACATTTATTGATGATTATTCTAGATATCGGTACGTTTGCTTAATGTATCACAAATCAGTTATCTATGAAAAGTTCAAAGAGTATCATGCTGAGGTTGAGAACCAATTAGGTAAGACGATTAAAACTCTACGATCGGATTGTGGAGGAGAATATCGTGACAGAGATTTCGAGGAATTATTAGTTGAGCATGAGATAGTATCACAACTCACAGTACCTAGAACACCACAATAAAATGGTGTTGCAAAGAGGAGAAAACAGACCCTACTAGACATGATAAGATCTATGTTTAGTTATAGTTCACTATCTAGTTCATTATGGGGATATGCATTGCAACAATGTATATCCTTAATGTAGTTCCATCAAATTATGTTCCTAAGATTTCCTTAGAGTTGTGGAGTGGTCGTAAAGCTAGTTTACGAATATTTACGCATATGGGGGTGTCCATCACATATGCTGAAGAATAAGACTACTAAATTGGAGTCATGTTCTCAGGTGTGCCTATTTGTAGGCTATCATAATGAGACTAGGGGTGAATATTTTATAATTCGGAAGATAATAAAGTGTTTATTTCGATAAATCTTATGTTTCTTGATGAAGAGTATATGAGGGATTTAAAACCTTGAAGTAAAGTGTTACTCGATGAGTTACTTGCTGGTTCGACCAACACACCATCATCAACAATATTTGACAGAAACATTGCATTTTCGACATCTGAGCGTCAGATGCAAGTATGCCAGAATAATCTGCCACCTAGACACAGTGGGAGGATTCTACAATAACCTGATCGTTATCTAAGAGTTGGAGAGGCACAAATTATCGCATTCAGTTATTGTGTAGATAATCCATTGACTTATCATAGTGCAATGGATGATTCTGATAAAGATAGATCACTCAAAGCCATGAACCTCGAGATGAAGTCTATGTACTCCTACTCAGTCTGGGAACTTGTAGGCCAACCCGATGGAGTAAAACCCATTGGTTGGAAGTGGATCTACAAGAGAAAGAGGGGAGTATATGGGAAGGTACAGACCTTCAAGACTAAGCTAGTGGCCTATACCCAGAAAAAAAGAGTTGACTATGAAGAGACTTTCTCGCTAGTAGCCATGCTCAAATCCATCTGCACTATTCTTTCCATTGCCGCATATTATGATTATGAGAATTGGCAGATGGATGTCAAGACTGCATTCTTAATTGGAAATATTGATGAGTGTACCTATATGGTACAACCAGATGGTTCGTAGCCCAATGTCAAGAGTAAAAGGTGTGCAAGCTGTAAAGGTCCATTTATGGACTTAAACAAGTATCTTGATCTTGGAACATAAGATTTGATACCACAATCAAGTCTTATAATTGTGAGCAAAACGTCGATGAGCCTTGTGTTTATAAGCGCGTTATTGACGAAATGTGGTTTTTCTCATTTTGTACATCGATGATATGATACTCATTGGAAATGATGTAAAAATATTATCGGACGTGAATCCAAGGCTAGATAATCAATTCCAAATGAAAGATTTGGGAGATGCCAATTATGTACTTATGATCCAAATTCTTCGGGATCGCAAGAGACGACTGTTAACTATGTCTTAGGCATCTTACATCGGCAAGATCCTTGTGCGATTTGGGATGCAGAATTTCAAGAAGGGAAATTTGCCTTACCGACATGAAATTCATTTGTCAAAGGAACAATCTCCTAAGACACCTCAATGAGTTGAGGAAATGAGACATATCTCATATACCGCAGCAGTTGGAAGTCTTATGTATACTATGTTATGCACGAGACTAGACATCTATTTTAAAGTGGAAGTAGTCAGTAGGTTTCAGTCTAACCAAGAGTTAGATCATTGGTAGATGTGAAACACATTTTCAAGTATCTTAAGAGAACGAGAAATTATATGCTGGTATATTCTGGTAAGGATATGATCCTCAAGAGATATACGGACTCTGATTTTCAGACGAATATTGATCATAGGAAATCAACATCTGGATCAGTGTTGACCCTATGTGGTTAGGCCAATGTGTGGAGGAGCATAAAGCAATCTTGCATTGATGACTCCACCATGGAGGTTGAGTATATAGCAGCTTACGAAGCAGCTAAAGAAGCAATCTGGCTCCAGAAATTCTAGGGAGATCTGGAAGTTGTTCCAGATATGGATAAACCACTCACACTTTATTAAGATAAAGTGGTGCAATGGTGAATTCCAAAGAACCAAGAATCCACAAAAGGGGAAAACATACAGAGAGAAAATATCATCTCATCAGAGATGAGACATTTTTGTCATGAAGATTGCATCTACAGAGAACCTGACTGATCAATTTATAAAGACCTTGTTGGCTAAAGTGTTTGAAGTTCACATAGAGGGTCTACGATTACGTGACATGTCTAATTTGCTCTAGTGCAAGTGAGAGATTATTGGGATATATTCCCTACAGCTTCATGTAATGTAAACATAATTATTTGCTATGAAATAAAAGATACATTTTTCATTTATCATATGTTTGATTTAAATCACATATTGTAAATTATCTTGTTTACTATTGATTACTCATGTGTCTTCAGACTTAGTGTATGAGTGTCATACACAAGAGGATTTAAGTCTGAAGTTAGTAATCTAAAATAGTCCATAGAGAGAAAATAAAACGGGTACTTTATTTGTGGTTTATCTATAGCTGCGGTCCATTCTATAATTGTATGGTGACCTTGATCCGTGATCGTCCATGTGGTGACATGAGAATGAAGACACCTTATATGATGCAATCATATATGAATGGACCCAGATAGAAATGAATTTCTTATTATATCCGTCAAATAAAAAATTCATTTCAATCTACTAGATAGACATAGATAGATTGATCTGATTCTTGATGTACTAGCGAACTCCTGCATAGCGGGTTACGTCCTTTGATTTACAAAGGTGAGGTTGGTGTAGCAATCCCGATCAATAGCTACGTAATTTGGGTACATGTTTTGATATATAGTTGGGGACGCTTTACATAGATATAAAGTTCACTCATTCTTGCAAGAAATAGAGGAGTATCTTCCTTAAGGGTTGATTCAGTACTTGAACGATTAGAGTGCTCAAGTCTTTCTGTTGCGAATAGAAAAATCTGCTCACTACCGCCACTTGTATACTTGTTTTTGGGGCTCGGTTTGTTCGTATTTTGTCTAGAAAATTTTGAGAATACAAATGGGTGTTTCAAGGGTGTTATGGGGCTGTTTTGGTGAAGACATTCAGACCTAAAACACTGCTCATACACACGTAAAATAAATATTGTTTTGGGTGAGCTGTGCGTGCATATTGGGTGCAAAAACGGTCCAAATTTGAGTTTTTTTTCGGGGACTATTCCGTGGATGAAACATAGTCAAAAATAAAAGTAAAACAACTGACCAGGGGCTGGTTAGATTCAGCCAAAGAGGGAGATTGTAGAAAAAGTTTTCAAGGTCGATCCCCGTGCCTAAGTCGCTTCCACTACGCGAGGGAAATCAGTTCCTACACTCGGAGGCTTCAAGGCTGGTGGGTTGGTTAAATACTTTTTAATTTTCTCAAAAGCTTATTGCCATTTTTCATTCCATTTCACTGACCGATCTTTATTGAGTAATGACCGACGTAATCACACGCGTATAACGCAATCGCATGTATCGTTCAAGTAGTATAAAAATATCGATCCCACGAGGATTTAATTCCTACTGTTGTTATTAATTATTGATACTATTTATTTACAAGTATCTAATTAAGGGAGAAGAGAATAATTGCTTTTGGTTGGTTGAATGTGGATTGCTTAAATAAAATAAATAAATTAAACAAAAGAAAATACTAAGAAAAACAAATAAAAGACACAAATATCTAGAGTTGTGATTCCACACAATATTATACTAAAGATGAATTAATTCTCTTATATATGTGTAATAAGTCAGTTTGCTAACCTGGAACACGAAAATATGTAAAAACCTCTATCGATGGTCAGATGCAAATACCCAGTATAACCCAATTAAACCATATGTCTATGTCAACCAAATTACCTGGATTCATTAATTTCAAGTTCCAAAAGTGGCTACCCTCGCCCGACAGGTATATGTCTATCATGTAAGGAAATCTATTAAAGGGTTATCTATCCTTAAGGAAGATCGTGGGTTATTGAATCTACGGCTGAAACCTAAAATCCCTTCGTCAAGTTAATTTTAAGTTTACCAAATCAATCTTATTAATGGCCAATTAACAAGAAGCATTAAGTTTAAGACTCAATAAACAAACTAAGGAATTACCCATAAAAAGAAAATCAATTATTAGTGTGTGGATATTGTGTTTCATCACTTCCCTAGAATAAAAATAAAATGCTGGGGGGTTAGAGGATCCACATTTACTAATCTAATTTAGAAATCTCTCTTACTATAATATAGAACTTATCAGTGATATTACCAACCAGCCATATAGGCGGTATCCTTGGACAATTATGACCCATATCGTCACTATTTGTAAAAGACATTGTGGTTTTTGTACAAATTAACTATGTGACAATGAAAATTTCATTTTATCATTTTCTAATTTGATTAATTGAATATATAAATGATAAAAGTCCTTATGATTAGTTCCAGATTATAAGATATGAGACAATATCAATCCATAAAGGTTTAATCATTAAATATCCCTAGTCGTAGTATTATCGAGACTGGACATCGATAATGCGGAATAGACTAATATTTCACTTGTGCGTGTTATGGAAGCGTAACAACATAGTTCTCATATATTTAAGTATTGGATACTTATGCAAGTGTGATAAGAGGTTGTGTTTACCGATGGTACGGAAACAGCTTCGCTCTGGATAAACCCCTCGGAATCTCATTGGTAGTATGAATATATGTCTATGGGAATCCGAATCAGGGTAGGTGTATTTGGTCTTAACCTGAGACTTGCATCGCTAGTACTTGCGACAATCAATACGCTTTGGTTTTGGTCATACGGGACTTTAACAGGTTCTGTGTACGCCTCTTCTGGGTTTATTGAGAATCATAGTGTATTGGGTGTGATGTCAAGACGGAAGTATCACTTCAGTCATATGGAGATGATGATCACACATAGATACAGAACTGGTGCTCTAATGTGTTGCAACCATCGGGATAATATGAAAAGGTCATGATTATCCAATTAAAGAGACTAGTTGCTTGTGATCCGATATATGCTTTGTACGGGGCAGACACTATTCCAGTCCCGGCCTTGCATGTGACATAAGATATTGGATCGCAATACGCAATATTACGTATATAACGCCTGACATAGATATAGATATAAATTAAATATGATAATATAACATGCGAATAGCGCCACATGATCTGTCAGGTGCTTAACTCCGTGTATCGGTAAAACGGGACGAACACGTACATACGCACGTGTTCGGATAGTCCGATGACCGGATTTACTGCTAACATATCCAGGGATCTCATGGGTCACTTCCCGAAGATTCACCGATGACGTATGATTCGAACATAATTAATATAGGATTAATTACGGAGAGATTTTATCTGGGATAAAATACTATTATAAGAGAGAGAACGATTAATTTGGAATTAATCGATAGAATAATATATTCGATATATTATACGAAATTAGATTTCGACGCGAATAAAATTGTTTTAAAATTGGTATTCGGGTGAATGAATTAATTTAGAATTAATTCGCGATCGATTTTAATATTTAATTAACGTCGTAATGAAAATTCGTTAATTCGGAATTAACGAACCTGGGCCCGGAATGTGTTTGCGGGGCCACTCGGATTTTGATTTAAAGTGGGGCCCGCAAGTCACATCACAAGTCACATCACAAGTCACTTTAGTGATGGAAGTCATGTCACATTTTTGTGATTGGCATCTAGTCATTATTGGTGATGGGAGTAATTGGAAGCTTTAATTGCTTTTTTCCCTCCAAATTTGCCTTAACCTTTTTGGAAAATGATATACCAAATTTTGCCTTTGACTTTTCATAAGAGTAATTGTTTTTAGAAATCAAATATACCAAAAACCAAAAGTCTCTCTTCTTTCCTTCATTTGGTCGAACTTCATAAGGCTTTTAGGGGAAATTTTGTTGCAATTTTTTCAAAGCTAGCACTTGAAGAATCATTCTAAGGTGATAGGAAACCATTCCCAAGAGCTTGGAATCCATCTCAAAGCTTGGAGCTTGGACATCAATATTCAAAGAGAAGATCTTGGAGCACTTCTCAAATGAAAGTTTTTTTTATCAACACACACTCTCTTCCGATCTTTGTAAGTATGTTTCCGTCATTCTTAATTTGAGTATTCACATGTTTCATGTTTAATATGATCTTGGGATGACCTTAGAAACCCAAAAATGGTATCAGTGCCAGATTGAGCATGAAATTGAATTTAGGGTTCTTAATCTTGATTGGGTATTTTTGATTTGAGCATGTTTTGATCAAATTGTTTGTTTAAGCATGCTTGTATATTGATAACTTAGAGTTATATATGATCAATTTGATGAAAAATTAATTGGATTAATTTTCCCCAATCATGAAGGCTTGGCCGAATGTAATGATAACCCTAGGTCATGGTGATTTTGTTTTTAAATCATTGGATGAGTTTAAAGACATGATATATATTGATTTGTGATTTAATTGGATTGAAATCAAAATCGGATATAAAATCCTTATATTGCCGTGAACAAAGAAGCATGGAAATGAATTGATTTTGTTTCAATAATGTTGGACATGTGTTGAAAATATTAATGCATGATTAATTAATTAATTTGATATTTTGGAAATGTTACTTTGGATAATTAATTAGTGCAATACTCTTTAATTAATTAAATTATGAATTTGGAATATTAGAATTTAATTAATTGGGCTTAATTGGAATTGGGCTTAATTTGGAATTGGGCTAAAGATGTTATATTTGGCCTAATGGGCTTGGTTGGGCCAAGTTGGTTTAGGACAATTGGATTGGATCCAAATTGGGCCTAAACCATTCCATTAAGTCCAAATATAATATATGGGCCTTTAAAATTTAATTGGGCCTAATGGCCAAAATTGATTTCTTGGCAAATAGGGTGATTCCTTAATTGGGTCTTGGTATTTGGGTTTGACCCATATTGACCAAAGCCCATGCCTTAAGAAATTAATTGAAAGCCCATTGGACTTTAACTAAATGAACATTGGATGTTAATTGCGCTTTGAGACCCATTAAGATTAGATTTAGAATCTAAGTCGTAAAGACACATTAAAAGTGTAATTATTTAATTTAGAATTAAATATAGAATTAGTATTGAATACAAATTAAATTAGATTTAAATTGTAGTTCGATATAATTCAAGAATTCGTACTTTGAGTACTTATTCTTAAACGAGTTGGACTCGCGTAAATCAAATCGTTGTTTGAACATTGGATGATCACTTTATTCAAAGATTAATGAATTGAAATAGATTGATTGAATAACATACTTTGTGTGAATACATGGATGTGTTGTATGAATAATGTATATAGGATGGTTATTAGAAGGGTGAGGGCAATTTTGGAAATTGTTGTAATAAATTTAGAATTTATTAAATTGGACCTGCATGTCCAGCTTTATCTCTCAATTCTTTGTAATTCTCTTCTCACCTAATTCCCCTCAATGTTAATGAGGTTTCTTTAATTGTATTATGTAATTGGGTAGTAGTTAGAATAGTGCTAGCCGGGGAGAGGAAATGGAGTGATTTGTTCTAGGAACAATTTGTGAGATATCCATCCGCATATCATTATTAATTTATTTACCGCGCCTTATTATGCTTTTAGAATGAATTCTTAAGGGTGTATGATGAGACCTAATCAAAGATAATAAATTGGTTGCCAATTTACGCAAAAACACCTCAACAAATATTAAGCGTTTTCCTTCCATTGAGCGATTCTTTCTCAAGATCCAAGATTGACACTGATTTGTTGGCCAAATTCAAGACATTTGTCCATCGCAGATGTGTTTGAATCATGAAGGCTTTGTTCCATATCATATGTCTTGTCCAAGTTGTGATTTGTTGGCCAAAGTCAAGATCACTTCTTGTCCATCGACATCGATTACGAAGCTTTCCAAAGTCAATGGGTCCTGCTTAACTAAAATCATTAAGCTTGTTGTGCCAAAGCCAAGGCTTAGTGATTCAGAGGAAATGATAGGAAAATATATTGGATATATTGGCATATATATTTTATATATGTTTCGGACTTGGAGGTCCACCTACCGGATCTAGGAATTGGATGAGATCCAATTGATCTTAGAGATCTACCTAGTTAAATATCATACAGCTTTTTGGCTAAAGTCAAGGTTGTGTGTTATTTAAGGGGATCCTAGCCCACTAGGAAACTAGGTTTCTCGAGTACTCAACAGAGGGTTAGAGGCTCGCCGAAAAATAGTGGGAGGCCAGTATTGAATTTGCAATTTCTTTCAAATACTTGGCTTTATGCACTTTCAAATTATTTCGTCAATTATATTTATTAGTTGGACTAATATTTTATTATTTTTCTTGTAACAGTTAGACTGTACCCATACATCGTTAATTGAATAGTTTGACTATTGCAATTAAGATGACAGGAAAGTTGAGCATTGGAGATATTATCATTGGCAACAATGTCTTTAATGACACGAACTTTCAAGACTGGGATATGAATCTCAGGATTGTCCTGGGATCCGAGAAGTTGCTCTACACTATAGAGAGACCTCTTGGGCCTAAGCCTAGATCTGATCAGATAGTTGAGCTAGAGCTTTGGAAGACTTATAGTGATGACAACTTCACTGCTCAATCTATAGTGCTTGCTGCTATGACTCAACGATTCCGTCGTCAGAACAAGGGATTGAATCCCTATGAGATGATGGCGAAGTTGCATGATCTTCATCGATCTAATCTTAGATCGCAGAGATATGAGTTGCAGAAGAAGCTCTTTCGCGCTCGCATGTTAGAGGGTATATCTGTCGAGCACCATGTGTCGCAGATGAACACTGACATAGAACAGCTGAGACAGCTGGGCATAGTCTTCGAGGCTGAGACTTCTATAGATTTGATCTTACAGTCTCTCCCCGACAACTGGAGTGGGTTCACATGAACTACAATATGATGAACCAAGACCAAACTCTTGGAGAGTTAATGTCAACACTGCGCGAAGCAGAAAAAGTGCTCATGAAGGGCAAAAAGCACGAGGCGAACTTCGCTTCGACATCTCAGACTCTTAGGGCTTGGCCTAAGGCGACTAGAGGTGTAAAGAAGAAGAAGAAGAAGGGCAAAGCCAAATTGTCAAAACCTTCTCGGAAGGGTAAGGACAAATCCCAAGATGTATGTCTGCAGTGCGGGAAGCGAGGTCACTGGAAGCCTGACTTCCGCGAGTATAAGGCACACATGAAGGAAATGAAAGCTGGCAAGGCATCAGCTTCATGTATGTTTGTTATAGAAATAAACATGTCTACTACTAGTTTTAAAAATTAGATTTTTGATTCTGGTTGTGGTACTCATATATGTACTGATGTGCATGATCTGTAGATTAGCAGAAGACTGGCCTCAGGGGAGATTGATCTACGCGTTGGAAATGGGACACGAGTCGCCGTTTTGGCAGTTGGCACTTATGTTTTGGTACTGCACTCGGGGCATGTACTTAAACTTGCAGACTATTATTATGTACCTATTTTGACTATGAATATTATTTCTATATCTATGTTAACCCAATGTGGGTAAACTTTTGTATTTAGAAACACTGGGTGTTTTATGTATAAAAATGATATGGAGATTTGCACTGCTGATGTAAATAATGGTCTTTATATTTTGAATATAAATCAATCTCAAACATATTTTGTAACAAACAAAAGGCTTAAACTAGGTAACAAAGATGAAACTTATATGTGGCATTGTCGTCTGAGACACATTAATAAGACTCGCATATCCACACTTTCGAAGAGTGGGTACTTGGACGGATTTGATCCAAATTCATATGATGTCTGCGAATTTTGTTTATTAGGCAAAATGCCTAAAACACCTTTTAGCGGAAAGAGTGTACGTGCCACCGAACTGTTATCCTTCGTTCATAGTGACGTATGTGGGCCCATGTCTAGCCAGGAGGCTAGAGGTGGATATGAATACTTCGTAACCTTTACGGATGATGCATCACGTTATGGTTATGTGTATCTTATGAGACACAAGTCAGAAACCTTTGAGAAATTCAAAGAGTTTCAACACGAAGTAGAAAAACAGACCGGCAAAAGTATTAAGACATTACGGTCAGACCGTGGTGGCGAATACTTAAGCAACGAGTTTCTTGATTACTTGAAAGAATATGGTATTCTTTCACAGTGGACTCCTCCGGAACCTCCCGGAACACGGCAGTTAAACGGTGTGTCCGAATGGAGAAACCGAACTTTGTTAGACATGGTAAGGTCTATGATGAGTCACACAGAGCTACCTATTTTCCTTCTAGGGTATGCATTGAAAAGTGCAATACTTATTTTGAATAAGGTTCCGTCAAAGTCTGTTCAACAGACTCCGTATGAGATATGGACAAGAAAGAACCGGGTTTCTCATTCCTGAAGATTTTGGGTTGCAGGGCATATGTTAAACGTTTGGAAGGTACCAAACTAGAAACCAAATCGGACAAATACCTATTTGTAGGACATCCTAGGGAAACCAGAGGATATTACTTCTATCACCCACAAGAGAACAAAGTATTTGTTGCTCTACATGCGGTTTTCCTTAAGATTGAATTCCTAAATGTAGTGGTTAGTGGGAGGAAAGTAGAACTCGATGAAAATCGGAGTGACACTGTTCCTGGCACAGAATCCTTAACGGAATATGAACAGTCCATCAGGGATGAGGCTGTACCACAATCTTCGAATACACAAGAACCGCGTAGGTCGGAGAGAGTCAGAAAACAACCTGAGAGGTACAGGTTTCTGATCTAACCTCATGTGGATATTAATCTCATTGAGGATAACGAGTCGGCTACGTATGAGGAAGTGATACAAGATATCGATTCCGCTTTATGGCAAGAGGCCATGAAGTCCGAAATGGATTTCATGTACACCAACCAAGTTTGGACACTGGTTGATGCACCAGAAGGCGTAAAGCCTATTAGTTGCAAATGGGTCTTCAAGAAGAAAATCGACATGGATGGCAACATACAGACGTACAAAGCTATGCTTGTAGCAAAAGGGTATCGTCAACGACATGGTGTCGATTACGACGAAACTTTTTCACCCGTTGCCATGATTAAATCTATTCGAATTATGCTTGCTATTGCTACATATTTTGATTACGAGATATGGCAGATGGACATTAAAACCACTTTCCTTAACGGAAACCTTTTGGAGGATGTTTATATACAACAGCCTGACGGTTTTGTCGTACCAAAACATGCGAACAAGGTTTGCAAGTTAAATCGATCCATTTATGGATTGAAGAAAACATCACGTTCTTGGAACCAACATTTTGATGAGATCATAAAAGAATATGATTTCGTTCAAAACGAGAATGATCCTTGTGTATATAAGAAGGTTAGTGGGAGCGCACTGAAATTCATTGTCCTTTACGTTGTGATGATGTATTGCTTATAGGCAATGACATTCCCATGCGACTATCGGGTGAAAGCTTGGCTTTCATTAAAATTCTACATGAAGGATCTGGGAGAAGTAGCCTTTATTCTAGGAATAAAGATCTACCGGGATATATCTAGAAAGCTGCTTGGACTCTCTCAGAGTACATATGTTGAGACAAAGTGTTGAAGAGATTCAACATGGATCAGTCTAAGATGGGAACTTTGCCAGTGTAACATGGCGTCACTCATCTAACACAGACATGTTCCTAAAACTCAAGATGAGAGAGACAACATGAGTCAGATCTCGTTCACCTCGGCAGTCGAATCGATCATGCATATATGCACATGATATATACGCGACCTGATGTCCGTAGGTATGCTTTGAGCATGTGTAGTCGCTATTAGGCCGATCTAGGTGATTGTAACTGGATGGTAGTTAAGAATATCCTTAAGTATCTTAGACGAACTAATGATGCTTTCTTAATCTATGGAGATGGAGAACTTGAGGTAACTGGGTATACCGATGCAAGTTTCCAAACCGATAAAGACGACTGCAAGTCACAATCCGGGTATATATTTTGTTTGAACAACGGAGCAGTAAGCTGGAAATATTCCAAGCAAGAGACTATTTCTAATTCAACAACAGAAGCGAAATACATTACTACAGCTGAAGCAGCAAAAGAGGCAGTTTGGATCCGTAAATTCCTAATTGGATTACGAGTAGTTCCGTTAGCAGCTGAGCCCATTCCATTGTATTATGACAATAACGGGGCTATAACACAGGCTAAGGAACCGCAGTCTCATCAATGATCCAAGCATGTTCTTCGACGTTTCCATCTGATTCGTGAGATCATACATCGTGGCGATGTGAAGATCGATAAGGTCGCATCAGAGGAAAACATTGCAGATCCGCCGACGAAAGCAATTCCTCAGCAAAAGTTTGAGCGACATGTACATAGTTCATGTGTTAGATGCTTGAGTGACTGGCTATAGGCCAAGTGGGAGATTGTTATACAATTATGACCCATAGCGTCACTATTTGTAAAAGACATTGTGGTTTTTGTACAAATTAACTATGTGACAATGGAAATTATATTTTATCATTTTGTAATTTGATTACTTGAATATATAAATGATAAAAGTCTTTATGATTAGTTCCGGATTATAAGATATGAGACAATATCAATCCATAAAGGTTTAATCATTAAATATCCCTAGTCGTAGTATTATCGAGACTGGACATCGATAATGCGGAATAGACTAGTATTACATTCATGCGTGTTATGGAAGCGTAACAACATAGTTCTCATATATTTAAGTATTGGATACTTATGCAAGTGTGATAGGAGGTTGTGTTTACCGATGGTAAGGAAACAGCTTCGCTCTGGATAGACCCCTCGGAATCCCATTGGTAGTATGACTATGTGTCTATGGGAATCCGAATCAGGGTAGGTGTAATTGGTCCTAACCTGAGACTTGCATCGCTAGTACTTGCGACAATCAATACGCTTTGGTTTTGGTCGTCCGGGACTTTAACATGTTTTGTGTACGCCTCTTCTGGGTTTATTGAGAATCGTAGTGTATTGGGTGTGATGTCAAGACGAAAGTATCACTTCAGTCATATGGAGATGATGATCACCATGGATACAGAACTGGTGCTCTAATGTGTTGCAACCATCGGGATAATATGACAAGGTCATGATTATCTGATTAAAGAGACTAGTTACTTCTGATCCGATATATGCTTCGTACGGGACAAACACTATTCCAGCCCCAGGCCTTGCATGTGACATCCGATACTGGATCGCAATACGCAATACTACATATACTACGCCTGACATAGATTATATATTCCTTTAAGAATATTTCTGGAGAATTGGGTAGTCACGGTGCTTTGCTAGAAGCCAACCATGTCTCGTAAATCGGTAAAAACGTGGTGCAAGGTACGCACTTGTTCGGATAGTCCGACGATCGGATTTATTGCTAACATATCCAGGGATCTCATGGGTCGCTTCCCGAAGATTCACCGATGACGTATGATTCGAACATAATTAATCTAGGATTAATTACGGAGAGATTTTATCTGGGATAAAATACTATTATGAGAGAGAGAACAATTAATTTGGAATTAATCGATAGAATAATATATTCGATATATTAGACGAAATTAGATTTCCAAGCGAAATTAAAATTGGATTTTAATTCGAGCGAATGAATTAATTTAGAATTAATTCGCGATCGACTTTAATATTTAATTAACGTCGCAACGAAAATTCGTTAATTCAGAATTAACGAACCCGAACCCGGAATGTGTTTGCGGGCCCACTCGAATTTTGAATTAAAGTGGGGCCCACAAGTCACATCGCAAGTCACTTTAGTGATGGAAGTCATGTCACCTTTTTGTGATTGACATCTAGTCACTATTAATGATGAGAGTAGTTGGAAGCTTTAATTGCTTTTTTCCCTCCAAATTTTCTTTAACCTTTTTGGAAAAGGATATACCAAATTTTGCCTTTGACTTTTCATAAGAGTAATTGGTTTTAGAAATCAAATATACCAAAAACCAAAAGTCTCTATTCTTTCCTCCTTTGGCCGAACTTCACAAGGCTTTTAGGGAAAATTTTGTTGCAATTTTTTCCAAAGCTAGCACTTGAAGAATCATTCTAAGGTGATAGGGAAACCATTCCCAAGAGCTTGGAATCCATTTCAAAGCTTGGAGCTTGGACATCAACATTCAAAGAGAAGATCTTGGAGCATTTCTCAAAGGAAAGTTTTGTTTATCAACACACCCTCTCTTCCGATCTTTGTAAGTATGTTTCCGCCATTCTTACTTTGAGTATTCACATGTTTCATGTTTAATATGATCTTGGGATGACCTTAGAAACCAAACAGTATCCTCATTAAGTCAGATTTTAATTAAGTCCGACCGACCATAAAGGCAGTATCATTATTTGTCCATAAACCAGCCATATAGGCGGTAATCATCTGTCACATAAAGACCGGCCATATAGGCGATGTCACATTATGTCAAATAAATAAAACCAGCCATTAAGGCGGTATAACCTTTCATGTTAAAATTATAATTTCCATATTATAATTAAGGGAGATTAATCTAAACTAAAATAATAAAAGCTTCACCCTTCCCCAAGCGGAAATCTAACTACAAAACATAAAAGAAAAGAAAAGAAAAGAAACTACTACTATTACTGAAAATAAAAATTCATAAATTAAATTACTAAAAATAAACACACAAGATGCAATCCTTAAATTCCTTACAAAAACCTAAGGAAAGCATGAGAATTACAAATGAAATGACTTGGTATTTATAGGAAAATCTAAAGCTTCCAAAAAATCCTTCACCAAACATGCCACAAGACACTCCACAATGTTTTGTGGAATTTTGAAAATTGAAAATTGTCATTTTCCATTTTTTTTTATTTTTTTTAATGACTTTAGTAATTACACAAAATATATTGGATTATTTGTTAATTTCGGTCTTGAAATCTTCGGAATTCGAAAATATTTAAACTTTTAAAGTTGTAGATCTCTGAGTCTTCTTTAATTTTAAACTTGAATCAGCTCAATCGGATATCGGATGAAAAAGTTATGGCCAAAATACCAAACTTGCGCAAAACTGGAATTTAGGACTGCACTTCGTGACGCTTACGGTAAATTTTCATTTTTGACATTTTTTCCTCCGAATTTCATCGTTTTAGCCCCGAGTTGATTCCATTAAATCCCAATATTATTTTTATTTGCAAAATAAACAAAAACACATCAAAACGTTCATAAAACTCGAGAAACTATACAAAATATTAGGTTAAATGAATGAGAAATAATGATATAATTACCACTAATCACACCCCTAAACCTAACATTTTGCTAGTACTCGAGCAAAACAACAAAAAAGATGCAAAAAAAAAAACAATTAAAATTAAACTAAGCCACTTTCGTAGGGATCACGATTGCATTTAGCGTATGCAACAAGCCTTTAAACCCCTAGGTGTCCCTAGTGGACGAGTTGTAGTCTCGTGAGGGTTTACAACAACGATACCCACAAACGTTTGATAAAAGTAAAAAGATAGTAAAACTAATGCACACAAAAGCAAAAAGACAAGAGAATAAAGAAGTTAGTAACTAAACAAGTGAAACTTATACTCCAAGTTAGTAGTTGTTTTATTTCTTTCTAAATTACCAAATAAGTAAATTCTCCGATTATTTTTACCATTCTCCATATACACAACCAACAAAATATTAATCAACTCATTTTGCCCACAATAATCACAAGTGTAGTTGAAAAGAGAGTAATATTTTTGTCCTAAAGTTATATCAAAATTCACACATTTTTTAAGCAATGGAATAATTTTTCTAATTTTTCTGAATTTTTTTTCTTTTTTGATTGATTTTTTTATTTATATATAATATATTACGTCTATGTAGCGAGCTTTAGGTCGATGGCTCATAAACCAGTTGGCTTTAGGGCACCAGGTGTTAAGACACCCCTACGGACTTAATTACTCAGACTTCAAATATTTTTTTTGGCAACATCTTCGATCCATGTAACGAGCTTTGGGCCAGTGACTCCCAAACAAGTTGGCTTTAGGGCACTAGGTGTTAAAACACCCCTACAGACTTAATAACTCAGATCTTAGACTTTTTTTTTTACTCCATTTCCATTTATAGGTGCTTTCTCCAATTAAACTAGAGCACTGAATATTACAAACTTTTCAATTACAGCTCATGTCCGTATGTTACCATGCATGTTGATAATACCTGTCAACTGAGCATATGAAGATTCATTTTAGTCAGTATTATGGAGAATTCACAAATTAAATAATTTAAAAGGAAATAAACAAAAATTAACTTATTTCGAAAATGGGTTTGAGATACGTATCAAGAGTGGAAACTCCTTACACAGCTATCTCACACCAATTTCACCTGATTAATCAAGTTAAAAATAAAAACACAAAATATTTTTTTGATTTTTTATAAAATTTCTCAAATTTTTTTGTATTTTTCGAAAAAAAAAATTGGACTAAAAATCTAATAAAAATAACACAAAATAAACAAGATACTAATCAACTATTCCCTTCCCCAAACCTAAATGAGACATTGTCCCCAATGTCTTAAACAGTAGAAGAAGAGTTTAAAAGATCATACCTGGTTAACTGAAATTCTACGAAAAAATTACCGATTAAGATCTATGTCCAATTTACGCTTCTTACCACGATCGCTATATGACCAATTCAACTTGGAAAGAATGGGATCGATTTTTTGTTCAAAGGCTAAGATTTGGTCAATTAATTCATCGGCCTTTGTTGCAGTCAGGAAAATATCTTGTACTGATTTCGTGACGAACTCATGTCTTTTGGCTTCCGCAAGAAATACAAACAGAAAGTCGAAAAAATGATCAATGTTGAGTAATCCAACGGGCTTCCGATGAATGTTCAAGTGCGCCCATGATGCCACTGTGAATATTTCTTCAAACATTCCGAGCCCACCTGGTAAAGCAATAAACGCATCAGCAGTATTGACTATTTCAAGGAGTTGTTCAGACATCCCTGAGACAATGCGTTCATCTCTATTTGTTTTTCCGATTATGTGTTCGTCTGCCAAAGTTTTTGGAATGATTCCCAAAACGTGTCCACCACCCTCCTGAATAGATTTTGAAATGCTTCCCATCAATCCAAGATTGCCACCGCCATATACTATGTGCATATTTCGTTATGCTATGACTCTCCCCAATTCCTTTGTAGCCTCAATGAACTTTGGTTTATTACCAGAGTTGGATCCACAGAAAACACAAATTCGCTTGATTCGCTGCTGTGAAGTTGCTTCCATTTTCTCTCTCTTATTTGGATATATATCTGGATGTGTCGAAGAGAGAAATGTAGAGCTGAATTTATAGAACCTGAAAATTGGTGAGTAATAATAGCACTAGTACCTGCCAAATGAAAATTATTAGATGAACGTTAAAATAAATCGTGAAAAGTCAAAAAGTTTAGATCTTTTCGGCGAAAATAAAGGAAATAAAAATAAAAAATCAAATCAAAGCAATTATTAAGGCAACAGAATTATGTACGTGTAGGACACAGATGTTGGACGACGCTGTCCCGGGCTCGCGGCCCGGTCGGGAGTACGAAGTAGCCCGCGAGAGACTAAACCGGAGAAATAACATGGAGTCGCCACCCGGTGTGAACTGGGAAAATGATTTAAGGCTGCACCCTCTGCTTTGCTGCTATTTTGCTGCTATTTTACTGTCAATGTTTTGCGGTTTTAGGCTACTATTTTTGCATTTTTGGGGCTGCTATTTTTGCGATGGTTAGGGGGCTGTATGGGAGCAGTTTTGGTCACTGCAATGAGGCTGTTTGTGGACTGTTTTGTTGCGGCAATGGGGGCTTTTTTGGTTTATGATTTTCGGTGAATGGGGGGTTATTTCAAGGGTGATTTTCGGTGAAGACTTACTGTTTTAGGGGTGTGATTTTCGGTAATGGAAGGTGTTTAGGGGGATGAGTTTTGGCTGTAGTAGATAGAGTAGGAGAAGAGAAACTTTTTTGTGCTTGTTCTTGTGTTATGCGTGAATGGACTAGGGGATGTGAGTGTTGGATTTGTGTTTCTTTTATAGTAAAATTTTGCTAGGGCTTCTCTTGTTTGAAAATGAATAAGATTTGTGTATTAAAGAGATGCCATTTAATTAGTGTCACACAAGGAAATGATATATTTAATTGGGGACAAGATTTGTTTAAATGAGGAAGATCATATATTTGATTTGTTTCATTTAGGTATGTGAATTATTTAAATTGGGATGTGATTTATTTAATTTAGGAAGGATATTATTTTAATTTGTGACCTCGATCCTAGGACACATCCCAATAACTACAACCGACAACGGGGGTCTCGACCCTGGGACGCATCCCAATACCGCTGACAATGTGGGTCACGACCCTAGGACGCATCCCCAAAACTGCTGATGATATGGGTCACGACCCTGAGACTTATCCCCAAAACTACTGATGATGTGAGTTACGACCCTGTGACTCATCCCCAAAACTGCTGATGATGTGGGTCATGACCCTGGGACTCATCCCCAAAACTGCTGATGATGTGGGTCACGACCCTGAGACTCATCCTCAAAACTACTGATGATGTGGGTCATGACCCTGTGACTCATCCCTAAAACTGCTGATGATGTGGGTCACGACCCTGTGACTCATCCCCAAAACTGCTGATGATGTGGGTCACGACCCTAAGACCCATCCCCAAAACTGCTGATGATGTGGGTCACGACCCTGGGACTCATCCCCAAAACTGCTGATAATGTGGGTCACGACCCTAGGACTAATCCCCAAAACTGATGTTGATGACTGATGCGGATGTGGGCTTCGACCCTGGGACTCATCCCCTAACTGATGCTGACATGGGCCTCGCCCCCAAACTGATGTTGATGTGGGCCTCGCCCCCAAACTGATGCGGATGTGGGCCTTGACCCTGGGACTCATCCCCCAACTGATGCTGACATGGGCCTCGCCCCCAAACTGATGTTGATGTGGGCCTCGCCCCCAAAATGATACTGATTCCTTCCTGAAACTGATGACACTGTCATGTTGCTGCTTCTGGTTGGCTTGCTTTTGCCGCTTTCTCTTTTCTTCTTTGAAACCTATTATTACAAAATAGAACAAACACAAAAAGAATGCAAATATGTTACGTGTATGCATGCATGCATGAATGAGTTTCCTATCCCATTGGGTTAGGTCTTCTGTCAATTCCCTTGGTGACTGCTCGGTCTTCTTTCCCTCAGGTAAAATACTACTTCAATCTATCCACGTTGATCGGCTCGGTGAACTCGTTCCCTTCCAAATCTGACAGTCTCACTGCCCCATTTCCCATTACTTTCTGCACTATGTAGGGTCCTTCCCAGTTAGGTCTGAACTTTCCTCTTGGGTCTGTCGTCGACGGCCTCGACTGCTTAAGTACCAAATCACCCTTTCTGATCTTAGTAGGACACACCTTCTTGTTGAATGCCCGTGCTAGTCTCTTCTGATATATCTGCATGGGATGCAAGGACTTCATCCTCTTTTCATCTAGCAGTGCTAACTGTTCAAATCTCTGTGCGGCCCATTCTTGTTCAGGTAACTCTGTTTCTGCTAATACCCTCAAGGATTGTATCTCAACTTCCACTGGTAGTACTGCTTCCATTCCATAGACCAAAGAGTAAGGCGTGGCTCTTGTTGCTGTTCTTACTGATGTTCTGTACCTCCACAAGGTATACGGTAGCTTGTTGCCCAATCTTTGCAGTTCTCTGTCATCTTGGCTAATATCTTCTTTACTGTCTTATTGGCTGCCTCAACTGCCCCATTTGCCTGTGGCCGGTAAGGTGATGACTTGTGATGTCCTATCCCATATCTCTGTAGCATTGTCTTCGTTTCCCCTTGAAACTGAACTCCGTTATCTATCACTATATGATGCGGCATCCCATATCGACATATGATGTTTCGAGCTATGAACTTCGCCATCTGTTTTACTGTGACGTTACGAAATGACTCGGCTTCCACCCATTTTGAGAAGTAGTCGACTGCCACTACTGATCGGCGTAATCACATGCGTATAACGCAAGCGCACGTATCGTTCAAGTAGTATAAAAAGTATAGATCCCACGAGGACTTATTACCTAATCTATTAATTTTATAAGGTCAAGTTATTACTAGTATCTAACAGGTTGTTTGATTGATTTAAAATGACGATGATTCTAAATTTAAAACAAGTAAATTAAATTGCATGAAAGTAGATTAATGAAAATTCAAATTATAAAATTATCTAGGGTTGTGAATTCTTCCAATATTATTTAAAGATGAAGTGGCTATATTATAGTTGGGTAAAATATTGATTTATTAATCTGGAATATTAAATTATGTAAAAGCCTCTTTCGGTGATCATTTACAAATACCTAGTATAATCCAATTGAACCATATGTCTATGTCAACCAAATTACCTAGATTCATTAAGATTAAGTTCCAATTATGACTACCCCTGCCCAACAGGTATATTCCTATCCTGTAAGGAAATCTATTAAAGGGTTATCTATCCTCAAAGAAGATCGTGGGCTATTGAGTCTAAAGTCTTTAAACTTAAAATCCCTATGTCTAGTTCATTTTAAGTTTACCTAGTCAATTTTATTAGTGGCCAGTTAATAAAAAACATTAAGATTATGACTCAATAAATAAATCTTTTAATTACCCAAATTATAATTTAACCCCTTATAAACCGGTGATATTAGATTTTATCACAACCCTAAATAACTAACTTAGTTACAACACATAGCTAAAGCTGGTAAAAACTTAAAAGACATAAAGTAAAATTGCTAAAAAGTAATTGTGGAATAATAAATTACAATAAAATGAAATAAAATGCTAAGGTAAAATGAATTAACTTCTACTATTTACTATTTAGATATCTCCCATAATATAATATATATACTTGTGATAATTTTGCCAACTAGCCATATAGGCGGTAACCTGATTAAGTCAAATTAAGTCCAACCAGCCATTAAGGCGGTAATATTTGTCAATAAACCAGCCATAAATGCGGAACAAAAATAAACCAGCCATAAAGGCGGAACAAAAATAAACCAGCCATAAAGGCGGAACAAAAATAAACCAGCCATAAAGGCGGAACAAAAATAAACCAACCGACCAGTATGGCGGTATCCTCATTAAGTCAGGTTTTAAATAGTTTATATATTATATTTTAAGGGAGATTAATCTAAATAGCAATAGTAAAAGAATTACCTTTTTACCTTAGCATGGAGAAATTACCTCCTCATGGTTGAATAGTAAAAGTAAAAAAGTTTAAGAAGGAAAATTACTATTTATAGAAGAAAATTACTATTACAAAACGTAATTAAAACTGAAATTTAAAGAAACTAAGAAGAGAACTCCCTATTTACATCAGAGAATTCAGAGAAAGTGGTACATCTAAAACTGAAAATTCGAACTGAATTTATAGGCTCGGGTAAGGGGTGCGCGTCGGGCCACGCAAGGCTTGCGCGCGGCGCGACGCGCTGACGTGGCAGTCTCTGATTCGTTGCTTCGCATCTTATCTGACACGTGGCAGGGCGGCTAGAGAGATAAGGTGACACATGGCAAGGCGGCTGGCTGATGTCGGCTCGTTGAATTTTTGACACGTGGCACTCGGCGCACGTTAGCAGATCGCTTGTGATGATGACACGTGGCACGACGCACATTAGCAAAGTCAAACTTCTCAAACTCTGACTTGTGGACCCGACGCACGTTAGCAGCCTCCGGCGCATGTTAGAGGTCGGGACGCCAAGGGTTTCGGTGTCGCGACGCACCAAAATTACCAAAATACCCTTTTTGCCAATTTTCACAGTTTTGCTCCAAATCACCTCCAGAATGTCCTGAAACTTTATTTATCTACAAAATAACACAAAACACATCAAAATATTCACAAAACTCAAGAATCTATACAAAATATTAAGTTAAATGAGTGGGAAATAGTGATAGTTTTACCACTCATCACACCCCCAAACCTAACATTTTGCTAGTCCTCGAGCAAAACACAAAATAAAATAACATAATAAAATTTAAGCCAGTTTCGTAGGGATCACGGTTGCATTTAGCATATGCAACAAGCCTTTAAACCCATAGGTGTCCCTAGTGGACGAGTTGTAGTCTCGTGAGGGTTTACATCAATGATACCCACAAATATTTTATAAAAGTAAAACTAATGCACACAAAAGCAAAAAGACAAGAGAAAAGAGAATAAAGAAGTTAGTGACTAATTAGGTGAAACTTCTACTCCAAGTTTACTAGTTGTTTTGTTTCATTCTAAATTACTGAATAAGTAAATTCTCCGATTATTTTTACCATTCCCCATATACACAGCCAACAAAATATTTAAACAACTCATTTATGCCCACAACAGTCATAAGTGCAGTTGATAAGAGAGTAATATTTTTGTCCTAAAGTTTTATCAGATTTCACACTTTTTTGTAGTAATGGAATAAATTTTCTGATTTTTCTGATTTTTTTCTTTGATTTTTTCTCTATTTTTTATTTATATACAATATATTCCATCTATGTAGCGAGCTTTGGGTCGGTGGCTCCCAAACCAGTTGGCTTTAGGGCACCAAGTGTTAAGACACCCATACAGACTTAATTACTCAGACTTCATATATATATATATATATATTTTTTTTTTCTGTCATAATTTTTATCCATATAGCGAGTGTTGGGCCAGTGACTCCCAAACTAGTTGGTTTTAGGGCACTAGGTGTTAAAACACCCTTACAGACTTAATTACTCAGATCTCAGACGTATTTTTTTTTATTCCATCACTTTTTGAGATGCTTCCTCCAAATGAACTAGAGCACTGGATATTACAAACGTTTCAATTTTTATCTCATGTCCGTATGTTACCATGTATGTTGATAATACATGCCAACTGAGCATATGAAGATCCATTTTAGTCAATTTTATGGAGAATTTACAAATTAAATAATTCAAAAGGTAATAAATAAAAATTAACTTGTTCTGAAATAGGTTTGAAATACGTCTCAGGAGTGAAAACTCCTTACTCAGCTATCTCTTACCAATTTCACCTTTTTAGTCAAAATAAAAACACAAAAACACAAAATATTTTTGTAATTTTTGAAAATTTTTCAATTTTTTTTTGTATTTTTCGAAAAATTTTGAACTAAAAATAAAAATAACACACAAACTAAAAACAAGGTAATAATCAACTAATTTCCTCCTCCAAACCTAAATGAGACATTGTCCCCAATGTCTTAAACAGTAGAAGAAGAGTTTAGAAGATAGTACCTGGTTAGCTGAAATTCTATAAGAAATTAAAGGTTAAGATCCAGATTAACACGACGTCTCTTACCACGATCGTCCTCGGACCAATTTATCTTTGAAAGGATAGGGTCAACTTGTGGTTCATAGGCTAAGAGTTGGTCTATTAGATCCGGATCAGTTCTGGTAGTAAAGAGGAATTCTTTTAAAGGTTTTGACACGAACCCATTTCTCCGAGCATCATCAAGAAACACACAAAGAAAATCATAAAATCCATCAACGTTAAACAGCCCAATTGGTTTCTGGTGTATGTTCAGGTTCGCCCAAGATAGTACTATAAAAATTTCCTCCAATGTACCCCAGCCACCATGCAAAGCAATAAAAGCATCAGAACGATTAATCATTTCCACTAGTCGTTCGGACATACCTGGCACGATCAGTTCCTCTCCGTTTGATGATTCAATAAGATTTGCCTCCGCCAAGGGTTTTGGGATGATTCCCAAAACGTGACTGCCTCCTTCCTATACAGCTTTTGAAACGATCCCCATAAGTCCAAGATTGCCTCCGCCATATACTAAGTGCATATTTCTTGCAGCTAAAACTCGACCCAATTCCTGTGCTGCTTCTACGTATTGTGGTTTAGTACCAATACTACTACCGCAAAACACACAGATGTTTTCAAATCGTCTTCTTGAAGTGGCTTCCATGTTTTACTCTGGATGTCTTCAAAAGTGCAATGATGAGTTGAATTTATAATACTTGAAAAGGGTGAGTAAAATAATAGCACTAGTACCTGCCAAATGACAATTATTAGTTAAACAGTAAAATAAATCGTGGTAGTCAAAAAGGTCTGGATCCTGTCGGAGAAAATATAAGAAAACAACAAAACAAATCACAATTATTAGGAAAAGAAAAAGAGATATAATATTTACAAGAATTTACAGCTTGATTGACGTCTATGCGTCAGGGACAAGCTTCCCATCCAATTTTCTTATAAATTGGCAAACATGGTCTTTTTGGGTCAGATTCCCAAGACTTAACTGTTGTCTTTCTTTTTGGAATTGTGTGTGTAACTTGTGAATGACTATATGAACATATCCATTGGGATGCGTCTCAATAGTCGAAGATATATCATCTACAGACTCCTTACTCAAGCCATCCCTAATGAATTTAATTTTATCTTCATGATTATCAGACACCATTCCTAAAGAACGACAACGAGTATTGCAATTCCAATGCGCACATTTGAAACAAACACCCATTTTCTTAGCTCTACGTTTCTTTGCATATGTGCTTCTTCCGAAACCAGGTAAATAAGAACTACAAGTCTCAGAATGCTCACCTGCTAACCGGACTCGTGCTTCGATTACCCAACAAATATCAGTAGGAATACCTTTGATCATCAGTAGTCTCATCCGTTCCAAGCGAGCTTTGTAAACTTTCATCAGAGATTTTTGAGGGAGAGAAGGAAATTGCTTGTGAAGATTTGCGAGAACTTCTTCCATCCTGAAATGTCTTAACCTGCAAAAACTAAACACACCAAATAAAATCACACCAAATTGCAATATATACAAAAATTGCATGGGTTGCCTCCCTGCTAGCGCTAAGTTTAATTGTCGTCAGCTGGACGTGACTTTTCGAACGTTATGTTGAATCTGAAAGTGTGACACTTTCTTTTTGTCGCTCCAACGGTTCTCCCCAGTAGTGCTTGACACACTGACTGTTAACCTTGAATATGTTATTGGTGTTGGGATCCAGTAACTCAACAGCTCCATATGGTAAAACCTGAGTGATCACAAATGGACCTGACCACCTTGATTTCAACTTTCTAGGGAAAAATTTCAACCTCGAGTTGTACAACAACACATGTTGCCTTGGTTTCAACTGTCTGTGCACTATTTTTCGATCATGCCATTTCTTTGTATAATCTGGCATTCTCATAAGCATGTAGACGAAACTCCTCCAATTCGTTGAGTTGGTGAAGTCTTTTCTTTCCTGCAGCTTGTGGATCAAGATTCAACTTCTTCAGTGCCCAGTACGTCTTATGTTCAAGCTCAACTGGAAGATGTCATGCTTTCCCAAAAACCAATCGATATGGGGACATACCAATAGGTGTCTTGTAAGCTGTACGGTAGGCCCATAATGCATCATCCAGTTTTGTAGACCAGTCCCTCCTTGTTGATCCAACAGTTCTCTCCAAGATTCTTTTGATTTCTCTGTTTGAAACTTCAACTTGCCCATTTGACTGTGGATGGTAGGCTGTGGCAACCTTGTGAGTAACTCCGTATTTGGAGAGGAGTGCATCAAAATATCTGTTGCAGAAATGTGTGCCACCATCACTGATAATTGTCCGAGGTGTTCCGAAGCGAGTGAAAATATTCTTTTTCAAGAATTTTATCACCACTTTTGAATCATTGGATGGTAGTGCAATTGCTTCAACCCATTTTGAGACGTAGTCTACAACAACCAAGATGTACAGGTTTCCGAATGATGGAACAAAGGGTCCCATGAAATCAATTCCCCACACATCGAATATCTCCACTTCCAGAATATTTTGCAACGGTCCTTCATTTCTCCTCGAAATATTCCCCATTCTCTGACACCTGTCACATTGAAGAACAAACAAGTGAGCATCTTTAAAAAGAGTGGGCCAGAACAAATCTGATTGAAGGACTTTAGCTGCATTTTTATTCCCGCTGAAGTGTCCGCCGTATGGTGATGAATGACAGTGCTGCAAAACACTGTTGACCTATTCCTGTGGAACACATCGTCTCAGTAATTGATCAGCACATCGTTTGAACAGGTACGGCTCATCCCAGACATAATGTTTGACTTCTTTGAAGAATTTCTTCCGTTGCTGAGTTGTCCATTCCAACGGCCATTTTCCTGACACTATGTAGTTGACATAGTAAGCATACCAAGGGACTTCCTGCTGTTTTATGGCAAACAGCTGTTCATCTGGAAAAGTTTCTTTGATTGATAGTTCTTTGCCAGCTGTTTCTCCATTCTCGAGCCTCGATAGATGATCTGCCACTTGGTTTTCTGTTCCTTTCCTGTCTCTGATCTCCACATCGAATTCTTGCAGAAGAAGTATCCAACGGATCAATCTGGGTTTGGCATCTTTCTTCGCGATCAGGTGTTTGATTGCTGAATGATCTATGTAGACCACCACTTTGGGACCCAACAGATAAGAGCAGAATTTGTCAAAAGCGAACACAACTACAAGCAACTCTTTTTCAGTGGTTGTGTAGTTGAGTTGAGCTTCATTCAAAGTTCTGCTGGAGTAGTAAATGGTGTGGAATATCTTTGCTTTGCGTTATCTTAAAACTGCACCTACAGCAAAATCACTAGCATCACACATTACCTCAAATGGAAGGGTCCAATCTGGTGCTACTATGATGGGGGCAGAAACCAGCTTCTGTTTTAAGATCTCAAAAGCTTTCTGGCATTCTTTGGTGAAGTTGAAAGACACATCCTTTTCCAGAAGATTGCAAAGAGGTTTTGCAATTTTGGAAAAGTCTTTGATAAATCTCCTGTAAAAACCTGCATGTCTAAGAAAACTCCGAATTCCTTTGACTGATGTTGGTGGAGGTAGTTTTTCAATTGTCTCTATCTTTGCTTTGTCTACCTCAATTCCCTTTTGTGAGATCCGGTGTCCAAGAACTATGCCTTCATGCACCATAAAGTGGCATTTCTCCCAGTTGAGTATCAGGTTTGTATCTTCACACCTTTGTAACACATGTTCCAGATTTTGTAAACAATGGTCAAAAGAATCTCCAAACACAGAAAAGTCATCCATGAAAACCTCTATACTCTGCTCCAGCATGTCTGAGAAGATGACCATCATACAACGCTGAAATATGGCAGGGGCATTACATAATCCAAATGGCATCCTGCGGAAAGCAAAAGTACCATAGGGACATGTAAATGTGGTTTTCTCCTTATCTTCTGGGGCGATGGCAATCTGATTGTACCCTGAATATCCATCCAGAAAGTAATAGAACTCATGTCCCGCCAATTTGTCCAGCATCTGATCAATGAATGGCAGCGAAAAATGATCATTCCTCGTGGCTTTGTTCAGTTTCCTGTAGTCCATACATACTCTTCATCTGGTCACCGTTCTTGTTGGGATTAGCTCATTCTTTTCATTGGTAACCACAGTAATTCCTCATTTCTTCGGCACACACTGCATAGGACTCACCCAACTGCTGTCTGAGATGGGGTAAACGATGCCATCATCCAACCATTTGATGATTTCTTTCTTCACAACTTCCTTCATGATTGGATTGAGTCTCCATTGATGTTCCACTGTGGGTTTGTACTCATCATTCATCAGGATCTTGTGCATGCAGAATGATGGACTCATACCTCGAATGTCTGCTATAGTCCAGCCAATGGCTTTCTTGTGCTCTCGTAACACTCTCAACAACTTTTCTTCATGCTCCAATGTTAGAGAAGATGAAATAATAACAGGTAATTCAGATGAGTTTCCAAGAAATGCATACCTGAGATGACTCGGAAGTAACTTCAGCTCCAACTGTGGTGGTTCTTCAATCGAGGGCTTGATCCGGTGTTTATTCGGTAGTTCCAAACTTTCAATTGGTTGTGTCACTTTGAAACGAAATGGCTTGCCAAGATAGTTAATACATTCCATAATTTCAACATCTAACTCAGTTTCAGTCATGTTGGTGATGCAAGCTTCAAGTTTTTCTGTGGGAACTGTATCAGTATCATGAATGATACTATCAACAACATCAATTCTGAAACATTCTTCCTCTTTTTCTTCACTCGGGAATTTCATAGGTTTGAAAACAATGAAGGCAACTTCTTGGTCCTGAACTTTCATGGTCAATTCTCCTTTTTGTACATCAATCACAGTTCGACCTGTTGCTAAGAATGGTCTCCCAATGATGATTGTCACATCTTTGTCTTCATCCATGTCAAGGATAATGAAGTCTGCTGGGAGAATGAGTTTATCAACTTTGACCAGCACATCTTCAACGAATCCTCTTGGAAATGCGAGCGTTCGATCAGCAAGTTGCAGTGAGACTGAGGTAGGCATTGCTTCTCCAATTTGCAGTTTCCTGTAAATAGAAAAAGGCATTAAATTAACACTTGCACCTAAATCACATAAAGCCTTACCGAAGTTATGTTCTCCTATGATGCAAGGAATGGTGAAACTGCCAGGATCCTTCAACTTTGGGGGAAGTTTTCTCTGAATGATGGCACTGCATTCTTATGATAATGCTACTGTCTCATAATCTCCCAATCTCCGTTTTCGTGAAAGAATGTCTTTCATGAATTTAGTATAGCTGGGCATTTGTTCCAAAGCTTCTGCAAATGAGATGTTGATGTGCATCTTTTTGAAAACCTCCAAGAATCGAGCAAACTGCTTGTCCAATTTGCTTTTCTGAAGACGCTGAGGAAAAGGTGGAGGTGGAGTGATCTGTTCTTTTTCCTTTGCTTCTTTTTCATCCATCTGTTTCTCTGCTTCTTTTGGAACATCTTCAATGGTTGTCTTGATTCCAACATCTTTGTTGATTTCAGTACCACTTTTCAAGGTGATGGCTTGACATTGATCATTCCCTCGGTTCCTTGGATTTGGTTCTGTATTGCTGGGAAGATTTTCTGGTGGTCTGTAACTCTGAGCATTGGCCAGTTGTCCAATTTGATTCTCCAGTCTATGATGGAAGCATATTGGCTTTGAAACATAGCATCATATGCTGCTTGTTGCCTTTTGAACATCTCTGCAAGCCAATCTTTCATTTCTGGGTCTTTTTCAAACTCCTGGCTTTTGTTCTGTTGCTGGAATCCAGGTGGTGGATAGTTCTTTTGCCCTGAATTATTGCTCCATGAGAAATTGGGATGATTCCTCCACCCTGGATTGTAGGTGTTGGAATATGGATTGTTCCCCTGTCTGTTGAAATTGTTGACATAATTCATCGTTTCTTCAAGTTGATTTTGTTCTGGTGTTTCTCCATATGGTGAATTTGTGGTTCCAATGTTGCTTTGCATGCCGAGAGTCTCCATGAATTTGCATATTTGATCCAGTTTGGCACTGACTGCTGTATTGGCTCCAACTTCATAAATTCCAGCAATTCGTTAAATCATGCTCCTTTCTGTTGGCCACAATGAATTGTTGTTGGCCATTTCTTCGATTAGGTCCCAGGCTTGATCTTCTCCTCTTGCCATCAACGCTCCTCCAGCAGCAGCATCAATTGTGGTTCTCATTATTCCAGAAAGTCCATTATAGAATGTTTGGACTTGAAGCCATTTTGGAATCTCAAGGTGAGGACATTCCGGAGCAAATCTTTGTACCTTTCCCAAGCTTCATAGAGAGTTTCTGATTCTTGTTGTACAAAGGATGTGATGTCATTCCTCAGTTTTCCAGTTCTGGCTGGTGGAAAGTACTTTGCAAGAAATTTGGTGGCTAAAGTGTTCCAAGTTCTGATAGAACCTGCTGGAAGTGAATGTAGCCAAGCTTTAGCTCTGTCCTTCAAGGAGTATGGAAAAACACGCAGTCTCATTGCTTCTTCAGCTTCTCGGTTGTAATTGAAAGTGCCGCAAACTTCCAGGAAGTTGCTGATGTGGGTATTAGGATCTTCAGTTGTTTTTCCCCCAAATTGCACTGATTGCTGAATCATCTGAATGCAAGTTTTGATGTCACCTGCATTTGTTGGTAAAGGAGGAAGTACAATACATGAAATGAGGCCATCTAACACCGGAATGGTTTTGTCTCGAATGAGAATTGGTGGTGCAACCTCCAAAGGTTCAGGTTCCATGTTAACAATTGCTTCTTGGCCTTGTCGCATTTCCCTTCTAAAATGTCTGATGGTTCTTTCAATTTCTGGGTCAAGCGGTCGTTGTTCAAAGCTTCTGGTTCGTCTCATTAAGAATCTCATAACCTGAAACACAATAAAACGAAAACATTAAGTAAAAAGAAAATTAGATACAAGTAACGTATCTAACCTCAAAACTAATATTGGAAGATAAATAAGTCCCCGCAACGGCGCCAAAAACTTGACCGGCGTAATCACACGCGTATAACGCAAGCGCACGTATCGTTCAAGTAGTATAAAAAGTATCGATCCAACGAGGACTTAGTACCTAATCTATTAATTTTATGAGGTCAAGTTATTACTAGTATCTGACAGGTTGTTTGATTGATTTAAAATGACGATGATTCTAAATTTAAAACAAGTAAATTAAATTGCGTGAAAATAGATTAATGAAAATTCAAATTATAAAACTTATCTAGGGTTGTGAGTTCTTCCAATATTATTTAAAGATGAAGTGGTTATATTATAGTTGGGTAAAATATTGATTTATTAATCTGGAATATTAAATTATGTAAAAGCCTATTTCGATGATCATTTATAAATACCTAGTATAATCCAATTGAACCATATGTCTATGTCAACCAAATTACCTAGATTCATTAAGATTAAGTTCCAATTATGACTACCCCCGCCCAACAGGTATATTCCTATCCTGTAAGGAAATCTATTAAAGGGTTATCTATCCTCAAAGAAGATCGTGGGCTATTGAGTCTAAGGTCTTTAAACTTAAAATCCCTATGTCTAGTTCATTTTAAGTTTACCTAGTCAATTTTATTAGTGGCCAGTTAATAAAAAACATTAAGATTATGAATCAATAAATAAATCTTTTAATTACCCAAATTATAATCTAACCCCTTATAAACCGGTTGTGGATGCTGGATTTCGGCCGAGGTCCACAATCAGAATTTGGAAGTAGGGGCACTAACAATCCTGCAAAACAAAGAAGAACGAATGGGAGTAGACTGCCTACCGTGTGGTAGGTACCGGAGACACTCCGACGCCCAAGTCAATAGAATGAAATGGATAGTAAATATGTTAACTATGAAAGCAAGGTTTCCTATTACCTTGACCTTCTTTAAGTGGCCGTGAGGGCGGAAAAAAAATGTTAGGAAATATGAAGTTTTGAGAGTTTTTATTAGAGAATAGAAGCTTGTCAGAAAACACTGCCCTGTCTCTCGTATCTTGTTCGTAATTTATAGTTGAAGGTAAATGACTTTTGCAGCTGGCATCAGTCCCACAATGTGCTAAGATATCTTTATTTAGTGAACAAAGTGGAGCAGTTGGATTATGATTAGGGTAAGTGGGAAACGTTTGGTAAAGATTTGGCTTAATGTATGAATTATTCTTCTGCAAGTGGAAGAAGGGTTTCATTGGGCTTTACGTGTCGGGCAAAGTAGAAGAATAGTAGTTGATATAATTAGAGGTTTTTTGTATTTAAGGTTATGACTTAATTGTGACTCAATAATACATAAATCTTCATGGGACTGGCCTTTACTTTCGGGCTTTGCATACCATTCTGGGCTTTTAAGGTAAAAGACAATTTTATCATTGGCCCATTTTTGGTTCGTACACCGGTGATATTAGATTTTATCACAACCCTAGATAACTAACTTAGTTACAACACATAGCTAAAGCTGGTAAAAACTTAAAAGACATAAAGTAAAATTGCTAAAAATTAATTGTGGAATAATAAATTACAATAAAATGAAATAAAATGCTAAGGTAAAATGAATTAACTTCTACTATTTACTATTTAGATATCTCCCATAATATAATATATATACTTGTGATAATTTTGCCAACCAGCGATATAGGCGATAACCTGATTAAGTCAAATTAAGTCCAACCAGCCATTAAGACGGTAATATTTGTCAATAAACCAGCCATAAAGGTGGAACAAAAATAAACCAGCCATAAAGGCGGAACAAAAATAAACCAGCCATAAAGGCGGAACAAAAATAAACCAGCCATAAAGGCGGAACAAAAATAAACCAACCGACCAGTATGGCGGTATCCTCATTAAGTCAGGTTTTAAATAGTTTATATATATTATATTTTAAGGGAGATTAATCTAAATAGCAATAGTAAAAGAATTACCTTTTTACCTTAGCATGGAGAAATTACCTCCTCATGGTTGAATAGTAAAAGTAAAAAGTTTAAGAAGGAAAATTACTATTTATAGAAGAAAATTACTATTACAAAACGTAATTAAAACTGAAATTTAAAGAAACTAAGAAGAGAACTCCCTATTTACATCAGAGAATTCAGAGAAAGTGGTATATCTAAAACTGAAAATTCGAACTAAATTTATAGGCTCGGGTAAAGGGTGCGCGTCGGGCAGCGCAAGGCTTGCGCACGGCGCGACGCGCTGACGTGGCAGTCTCTGATTCATTGCTTCGCATCTTATCTGACACGTGGCAGGGCAGCTGGAGAGATAAGATGACACGTGGCAAGGCGGCTGGCCGATGTCGGCTCGTTGAATTTTTGACACGTTAGCAGATCGCTTGTGATGATGACACGTGGCACGACGCACATTAGCAAAGTCAAACTTCTCAATCTCTGACTTGTGGACCCGACGCACGTTAGCAGCCTCCGGCGCATGTTATAGGTCGGGACGCCAAGGGTTTCGGTGTCGCGATGCGCCAAAATTACCAAAATACCATTTTTGCCAATTTTCACAGTTTTGCTCCAAATCACCTCCAGAATGTCCTGAAACTTTATTTATCTACAAAATAACACAAAACACATCAAAATATTCACAAAACTCAAGAAACTATGCAAAATATTAAGTTAAATGAGTGGGAAATAGTGATAGTTTTACCACTCATCAACTACTATGAAACGATGTCCATTCGATGCACTCGGTCGAATCTCCCAGATCATATCAATTCCCCATACTGAGAAAGGCCATGGCTCTGATAGCCCATGCAACTCTATGTGCGGAATATGATTCAAATTACTGTGTGCTTGACAATCATGACAATATTTTACCAACTTTGCATAGTCTGTCTTCATGGTCAACCAGTAGAAACCCTGTCTTACAATCTTGCGAGACAAATTCAACACATTCTTGTGCGGTCCACATACCTCGGCATGTACTTCTTCCATTGTCTTCTGAGCTTCTTCTTTTCTCAAACACTTCAGCTGAACGCCATTTGTCTGTCTCTTGTACAATTCTCCTTTCAAAATCACATACTGAGAAGCCAACTTCTGAATGCCTATTCTGTCTTTTCTGCTTGCTCATTCTGGGAATTCTCTGTGTTCCAGGTATTGCTGAATATCATGGTACCAAGGTTTTCCATCAACCTCCTGGCCATAGGAAAAGTCTTTCCTTCAGGAGTCACTATCAGGATCCCAATTCCGGCTCCTTTGTAATTCAATGCTCCGTCGAAATACATTTTCCATCCTTGAACTGTTATTGCTTGGATCTTTTCATCTGGGAACTCAAACTTGTACTGATCCCCTTCAATAGGTTGCAATGCCAGGAACTCTGCTACGGCTCGACCCTTGATTACTTTGGAGGTGAGATACTCAATGTCAAACTCTTTCAGCAACACTAACCATCTGCCCAACTTCCCCACTAGCGAAGGAACTGAATGTAGATACTTCAAGGGATTTTATTTGGCTACCACATGGATCTTGTAAGACTGGAAGTAATGCCGCAGTTTTCTGGACGCCTATACCACTGTTAAACATATATTTTCTACTTCCTGATAACCGGCTTCGTACAGAAGCATCTTCTTACTGAGATAGTAGACTGCATGCTCTACCCCTGTCTCTTCTGCCTGTACCATCATTGCCCTCAGTGCTTCTGATTCTATGGCCAAATACAATATCAAGGGTCTTCCCGATCTCGGAGGTTTCAATACATGAGGTTTTACCAAGTATTCTCTGATCTTGTTGAAGGCTGCTTGACATTGCTCATTCCATTTCACTGGCTGGTCTTTTCTCAGCAGTTTGAAGATAGGCTCACATACTGATGTCAACTTGGCGATGAACCGACTGATATACTAAATTTTCCCGAGGAATGCTCTGAATTCCTTCTCTGTCTTCGCTGCTGGCATCTCAGTAATTGCTTTGATCTTCTCAGAGTCTACCTCTATTCCCCCCATTCCAACTGTATGTCCCAGTAATTTTCCTGATGTTACCCCAAACACACATTTCTTGGGATTCAAACGCAAGTTATATTTGTTAACTCTCTGAAGGAACTTCTCTAATGCTTCTATATGCCCAATTCTTGTCTCTGATTTTACCATCATATCATCCACATACACTTCAATCTCTTTGTGCATCAAATCGTGGAATAGTGTAGTGGCCATCCGCTGATAAGTAGCTCCTGCATTCTTGAGCCCAAATGGCATTACCTTGTAACAATATGTGCCCCACTCGGTGACAAAGGCAGTCGTGTGCTTGTCTTCTTCAGCCATGAGAACCTGATTGTATCCTGAAAACCCATCTGCAAATGAATACATGGCAGATAAGGCCTACTGTCAACTAGCACATCTATATGAGGTAGAGGAAAATCATCTTTTGGGCAAGCCTTGTTAAGATCTCTGTAATCCACACACATTCTGACCTTCCCGTCTTTCTTTGGCACCAGCACAATATTTGCCAACCACTCAGGATACTTCACCACTTCTAGGAACCCCACATCTATCTGTTTATTGACTTCTTCTCTGACTTTCTCGGCCTACTCAGGTCTCATCCGTCGAAGTTTCTGTTTCACCGGCTTCATATTCGGATAAGTTGGAATTGTATGCTGGGCGATGCTTCTGTCTACTCCAGGCATGTCCTCATAGGACCAAGCAAACACTTTGGCATATTTGGCCAATATTCCTTCTAATTTCTCTCGCTCCTCAGAGGTAACCTCACTTGCAATTAGAATTTCCTTGGGGCTCTCTGGCGTACCAAGGTTGAATGCATTTGTTCTGGTGGAACTGATATCAAATATACTCAAGTCATGCAAATTGAAAGGGAAAGACTCAGACGAGTAAGAAAAATGATTGTCTTTATTGCTAGCAGAAGCATGAATACATTCAAATAAATCAGAGAGATAAACATCTTCATCCTCCACATATGCTTCATCTCCCACAGCTAGTTCTTCCTCATTTTCCTCGAGGGTCAGGCCCTCCAACTTCATCAGCTCTTCTTCCCATTTCTCTTCTTCCTTCTTCATAATTTCCGATGCCAGTGACTTCTCACTTATCACCTCCTGAAAGATCTCAAACCCGGGCATCACAATCCTATTGACTTCTACTGGTTCAGGTTCTCCCTGATATCATGTTGCCTTCACAAAGCATTCCATCAGCTTTAACCCTTTCTTCTTGGCTTTCGGCTTATCCTCATCAGACATGTATCCCAACCCTCTCCGGGTAGTCTGCCCCTTAAATTTTGGCAATGTCGAACCTTTACCCGACTCGAACTTCATCTTCTCAATGATCCTAGCCACCTTAGGATCCACCCACTCCTCAAAAGTTGCTGATACCTGGAACCTTGCGAAAGGCTGTACCTCTAAAGCAGCCACAACATTATCTACTTCAGCTCGGATGGTGACAATCTCTCCCCCGTACGGGAACTTAATGACCTGATGCAGAGTGGAGGGCACGCCCCCAAGCTTGTGAAACCACGACCTTCCCAATAACAAAGCAAAAGTGGCCGGGATGTCCAGCACTGTAAACTCAACTTCATCTTCAATTGGGCCCACTTTGACCACTGCAGCAAAGGTACCCTCAACTCCTCGCTTGCTATCATCATAAGCTTTGATGGTCATATTGGAGGGATCCAGATCCGTTGCCTTCATACCCAACTTCGCCAAAATCCTCAATGGACACACATTGATGGATGAGCCATCATCTACCATCACACAAGATGTATTCTTGCCCCTCACTCCAGCTCTGATGAATAGAGGTTTATTATGGTTCCTCCCCTCAGCCGGGAGTTCCTCATCAGAAAAGGTTATTATCTGCAAAGCTTCCTTTTGCACTGATCCGACAAACATCGCGGGGTTGGCATCCTCTGTCACCACTATCTTGCTCAAGGCCTCAACCATGGCCTGTCTGTGCTCATGAGATGAACACAACAATTCCCAGATGCTAACCTGTGCCCGTGTCTTCCTTAACTGACGTAGCACTGCATCCCCCTCAGCATTCTCCATATTTTCAGACACTTCTCTGCCTTCCGTTAACACTTCTTTACCCTTCTCAGCCGTATCACTGTAGAAACGCCCGCTGCGTGTCATTCCTCTCACCTCCTCTTCATCACTACTAGAGAAGTCTTCCTAGAAATTCTTCATCTGTTCTGTTTCATCTTCGCTGTTGCTATCCCAAATTCCCAGGCAAAAGGCTTGGTAGTCAAAGGATTTGAGGACAAGGCTTTCAGGTAGGCCAGAGTTTATCATATAGGTTGGTGGTGGGACAGAGTGGTAATTCGGCAGTGGGTTTTTATGTGTGTTAGGTTGTTCTGTTTCTAGTTCGGGTATCTTTTTGGAGTCTATAAGGTCCTGGATTTCATGGAGAAGGCGGGCATAATTGTCAGTGTCATGGCCTTTCTGTTGATGGAAATGGCAGTAGTGGTTTAGGTTGAGATGCGGTGGTGGTGGGTGTGGAAGTGGTTTGGTCTCTAGAGGTTTCAGAAGTCCATGTCTCTTTAATTTCTCCAGTACCTTAGACAAGGGTCTACCCAGGTCGGAGAAACGCCGGTTCCGAATAGCAGCAATCTGAGCAGAAACAGGTTTGGCACCTGATGTTCCCCCAATGGGCCTCCTATTCAGGCCATAGAACTTTCTATTCTCAACTTCTTCTTCTTCTATATCCATGACAGTTTCCCTCAACTGTCGAAAATCAGTAATCATGGAGGTCATCCTCCTCAACTTGCCATAGATCGAGGGCTTAGTACCCTTGATAATCATCTTTATATGGTCCTTCTCTGAGGGCCGAGTCTGCATCTTTAGAAGCTGGCTTCTCCAGCGGTCTACATATTCCTTGAAGCTTTCTTCTGGCTTTTGTTTGGTGTTTTCTAAGTCCCAGAGTGACAAGTCAATCTCCAGATCTGTGACATACTGTTTCAAAAAGGCCTCTGCCAATTCCATCCAATCCTCATTGATCTTCCTCTCCAGGTTGTGATACCATACCACGGGTGCCCCCTCGAGTGACATCCCAAACATTTTCTGAACTTGACACTTAGATAAACCCACTGAACTCATAACTGAAACATACTGACGGAGATGGACCCTCGGATCCTTATTCCCGTTGAACCTGGCCATATCTGGCATCTTAAATTGAGCTGACAACTGTTTTTCAAAGGACATTGCCTCATAATCTAGCAGGTTTTCATGTTTGCCCCTCATCTTTAGGCAGTTCAGCTTGAGACCATGCCACTTTCCCAGTAGCATATTCAGCCATATCATCATTCAATCTAGTCGGAGGGTCTTCACACCTCTCATTCTCAGAGTTTCCCCCAGCACGGGGTACATCCATATTGGCCATAGCAGCAGCCAAGGCTTGCAACTGTTCAGTAACCTTGGTGAGATTGGTTTCCAACTGATCCATACAGGATGTTTCATTCTCTGATTCGCTCATGTTGGCTATCGGTCTTTTAACAAGTCTTCCCTTTTCCCTAACCCAACGGATATCTATGATGGATCTTAAAACATAATAGAGTTAACATGATGTGTGTATGCATGAGAAGCATGAGATACGTGCGATGTGTGGAACATATAATTTGGCCCATTGCCATTTTAAAGCTTCAATCATATTATTGCAAGGTGCAAACTTGTCCCAGTTGAAAAGGCCCAACAGGTTTATACCTTTGCGACAACATGGTTAAACAACTTCAAATGATAAGGGGCCCAAACACAAGATGGCCCATCAGCTTTTTAGAAACTTTTGGCCCAATTGTCATAGGATACGAACTCGTCCCAGTTTAAATGGCCCAAAAAGTTCGCATTTCTGACAAGAAGTCCAACTGTATCCAAATAAGGATGGTCCTAAACATAAGCATAAAGAAATAATTTCTACCGAGTGGCCCATCAATATTTCAGAAGCTTTTGGCCCAATTGTCATATGATACGAACTCGTCCCAGTTTAAATGGCCCAACAAGTTCGCATTTCTGACAAGAAGTCCAACTGCATCCAAATGAGGATGGTCCACAAGCACAAGGAAATAGTTGTTATAGGTCATACAACTCCGGTCTACGTGTGGGTTTACGGGAGTGTGGACAAAGACTCTCGCTGGTGAAGGATTGCCCACAACTAGGTCTTTCCACTCAAGGGTTCGAGCGACCAAGTGAGCGCACCTTTTTTATACCTTACGGTACGTGCCAACAAGTTATGGTGTGTGACTGACTGTCAAATGGATTTCCCGTTGTAGATTTCCCAGAGGGAGGGCGGAGCGAACTCTCTTAAAAACCCAAGCCTCTTAGGCTCTTATCGCTTGGTGACAGGAATAAACAACGAGTCCTCCAAATTAGTCATCACAGTAGGCTACAAGTACATGATTATCTAGGTGCCATCGCAACTTTTCCTTATAGAAAGGTAGTGAATGAGGGAAGACACCAAACCATTACCTAGCCTTAAAAGTGCCTTTGATTAAACCTCTTTCAACACACGGTAAACACGGTTAGTTAAAGCACAAATCATAATCACTACAAGACATTATTTCAGGGCCGATTCTCTATCCCCAGTGGAGTCGCCAGACTGTAGGACACAGATGTTGGATGACGCTGTCCCGCGCTCGTGGCCCGGTCGAGAGTACGGAGTAGCCCGCTGGGGACTAAACCAGAGAAATAACATGGAGTCGCCACCCGGTGTGAACTGGGAAAATGATTTAAGGCCACACCCACCCCTCGCAAGGGAAGACCTCAAACCGTTGGGTTCGGAATGGTCCCTTACTTATGCCACTTGTAATGATATGATTTGTGCAATAATCTAACCAAGCCTAAGCAACGTATATTTCCAAGGATAATCTACTCCTAAGTTCGCATGTATAAAATGAATCATCATAACGGCAAACATATGATATCACACAATAATCTCATGAACATGTTGAATCATCAAACTCGAAAAATAAATAACAACCTAAACATAAACATAAAGAAACACCTATTGCGAAAGGAGATAACAAGATCATGCATAGAGGAATAACATACTAATGGGTAAATCATGCTTGAGAAACAAGTAACATCCTAAAGACCTAATCATGCTTGAACATAATCTTGCGAACACATCAAATAGATGAATGCGGGAATACAAATAGATGATAACAGCAAAGGTGTCAATAATGGAATGGCATGGTTAATTACATAAAACAAGAGAAATCACCCAAGAAGCGATCATGCATGAAATGTGATGAAAATGACTCAGTTCAGTGTATGTGCGTTCGTGTAGCATTCGAACGGTAAACAAAAAGTTCGCGTTCGTGTAGCGTTTGAGAACGCGTTCGAACGGGACCAGACCTGATGCATGATAAAATAAAGAAAATACGTGCGCGTTTGAGTAGCGTTAGTAAACACGTTCGAACGGTAAACAGAAGGTTCACGTTCGTATAGCGTTCGAGAACGCGTTCGAACGGGACAAGACCTGATGAAACAAAATGCATGTGTGTTCGAGTAGCGTTCGTGAACGCGTTCGAACAGGAAATAGAAGGTTCGCGTTCGAATAGCGTTCGAGAATACGTTCGAACAGGACAGAACCTGATGCATGATAGATGACGCAACACATACATAGATAAGGAAATCCATAATGTAGGACCCCGTGTGCCTGATTGAACTCATTCCCATTCAATCGGGTGTACCTCATCCGGCGTGACAAAATATCGTGGTAAAGGTAGCCTTTAGGCATTTTCCCTCGAATAGAGGACCTTGAATCCACCCTAGTTAGCCCATGCACACAAGAATGCAATGCATGCGTAAATAAAGCAACGATATGCAAAGGATCAATGACATAATAAAAGGCGCGGCAAAACATCGTGGTAAAGGTAGCCTTCAGGCATTTCCCTCGAATAGAGAACCTTTAATCCACCCTAGTTAGCCCATGCGCATTATGTTACCGTGCATATAAAATAAAGTCAACAATAATATAGGACCTCGTATGCTCGATTAAACATATCCTACATTCAATCAAACATACTCCGTCCGGAGCGGAAAAGTATTGTCGTAAAGGTAGCCTTTTGGACTTTTCTTCCCTCAAATAGAGAACCTTTAGACCAACATACTAAGCCCATGCGCACTACATCATCAATACATAAACAAATAACGTGCATAAAGTAAAGCGAAAACGACTAAATCATGCTTAAACATAAATAACATACTAGCGACTAAATCATGCTCAAACACAAGGTTGGATGAAACGAAATATGTGTGTCTCTCAAGCGGTACGTGGCGTTGTATCTAGAGTACAGACCACACTACCGTCCATTCGGATTTGGCTACGGAATTTACGTCAGGGTTTCCATCCGATATACCACAAGAGAGAACATATATTCCGTTCATCCGGAAATCACATCTTGCACCAACCCACAATACTTATGCAAAATAAAGTAAGAAAATAAATAAAAGGAAGGGTGCCCTCAGGTTTAACCTCCTAGGCCGTCTCTCGAAAGTGTGTTACACGGCCGTCAGAAGGGTTGATGCTCCGCAACTCCTCCGGTCCACTGGCCCACTTCTCTCGTTCCTTGCTTCACTATTTTGAGCCGTCATTTCCTCTATTTTGCTGTTGTTTTACTGTCACTGTTTTGCGGTTTTAGGCTACTGTTTTTATGGGTTTAAGGCTGCTATTTTTGCGGTGATTAGAGGTCTGTATGGGAGCAGTTTTGGTCATGGCAATAGGGCTGTTTGTGGACTGTTTTGTTGCGGCAATGGTTGCTGTTTATGTTTATGATTTTTGGTGAATGTGGGGGTTATTTCAAGGGTGATTTTCGGTGAAGGCTTATTGTTTTAAGGGTGTGATTTTCGGTAATGGATGGTGTTTAGGGGGATGAGTTTCGGCTGTAGTAGAGAGAGAGTAGGAGAAGAGAAACTTTTTTGTGCTTGTTCTTGTGTTATATGTGAATGGACTAGGGGATGAGAGTGTTGGATTTGTGTTTCTTTTATAGACAATTGCTAGGGCTTCTTTTGTTTGAAAAAGAATAAGATTTGTGTATTAAAGAGATGTCATTTAATTAGTGTCACACAAGGAAAGTATATATTTAATTGGGGACAAGATTTGTTTAAATGAGGAAAATCATATATTTGATTTGTTTCATTTAGGTATGTGAATTATTTAAATTGGGATGTGATTTATTTAATTTAAGAAGGACATTATTTTAATTTGTGACATGTTTTAAATGTTTTAATTATCATTGGGTGGGTTTTGGTGGGCTAATTGGGCTTGGGTCGTGAGGCTAGCAATAAAACCAGAAGTACCGACACCATTCGAACGTTGATTCGAACGATGCACGAACGCCCGCAATCTGCTTGACGTTCGAACGTGTTCACGAACGCAGCACGAACGAAAGCAGTGAACATGTGAATTGAATTCGATGACATACTTATTCTGGATTTCCCCTTCCGATATTTGTTTCCCGCGACTTCCGTGACTTAAAAGGTAGTGTCTCCAAATGAGACTCATCATAGGGACTTACATGCAAAATGCAGTGCCTATAGTACACAATATGGCACTCGTTTGCTATATAAATCCATTAAAATGCATCTCAAGAATTCATTCTTTACTCAACCATCACAAATGAATTAGCTCTCTTCTTTGTGATTGCCAAACATCATTCCTTCTGTCTTAAAATGCTCCGTTTGTGCCTTTCCCTACAAAAATAACACACAAAATTAAAAACTCTACAATATGTATACATAAAAATATAAAAATAGACATTAAAACAAATTGCATGGGTTGCCTCCCTGCTAGCACTTAATTTGTTGTCTTCAGCCAAACGTGACTGAAATCCATATATTATGGAGGTTTCAGCGTGGTTTTGGATGTCCGATTATAGACAATCCCATGTGCGTTGCTTTTGAAGGGTCTCTTCCAACGGTAATGTGGCAAAAAGAATTTTGTCTCATTCAGTTTTTGTGCCACCTTCTTAAACTTTGTCGCTCCAGTGGTTCCTGAAAAGAAAGAAAGAAAATCAGGAGGTCTCGTATGGTGCTTGACTTTGATTGGAAGTTCCATTATGTCAAGCTTCTGGGCGATATCTCTAATCTGTACTCCCCAAAACAGTTATGTTTCGCCTGAATTCACTGGATCTTCAATAAGGTCAGACATTTGCTCCTCAATTTACTCTGCTTCTTGCTCCACATTTTCTTCATAGATATATTTTTGGATTTCCGCATTCAATTCTTCATCTGTCATCTGTGAAATGCATGCTCCATAAGTGTCAATCTGAGGATGTAAAGATATGTCTGATTTTAGGTCTTCATCATCTGATCTGAGTGAAATGATTGGCTCAGATAGATCTTCTTCAAACATTTGTGCAATGGACGCTCCAATATCTTCATTTTGAAGATGGAAATTTTGATCCTCCCTTGTTGGTGCAGTTGGTACAAACAGCTCAGCTTCATCTTCGTCAGAGTCTGAATAATAAAAATCAAACAGAGTCTTTGCTGGTTTGGGCTCTTAAACTGATACCTCTGGTTGTTGATACTGCTCAGCCTCCTCCTTTATTAAAGTGTGATTGTGAAATGATTGGTACTCGAAGGCTTCATTAGTGTCATCTGAAAATGCTCCTTGAGGTATGTAGCTCTGATTTCTCTGATTTTCTGTTAATTGTCTAGTCTGTTCTGTCAGCCTCTGAATGGATGTTGATTGTCTCTGAATACTTTCGAATTGATTTTGGACTGATTCAAACATTGTATCCAACTTTTCGTCTTGTTTCTTGAACCAATCTTTAAGCATGTCAATCATCTGATCTTCCTCTGATGGTTCTGGTTCTTGATGAAAATCGTAGGTAGATGGTGGATAAGATGGAAGATGTGGTTCTGTGAAATATATTGGCTCTTCGTACCTTGATTGATTCCAATAATTCTACCACTCTAAAAGGTATATACATTGATCGCTCGGGTGGTTCCCATCACATATCACACATCTCATCATTGCGTTCTGATGAGCAAACGTAGTATTGCTTGGTTCTGGCATCCAGTGATAATTGTTAGGCTGGACAACAGGCCTCAGAAAACCGGACTGTTGCTCTCTGATTTGGGATGTATATTCTTCTAGTAAAGCTCGTGATCTCTCAATCTCCTAATAAAGATCCATGTCAACCACCTGAAAAAAAAAGGAAATAAAAATTATAGATAAAAAGGAAATTAGATACAAGTAAAATAGATAGCGTCAAAATTAATAACTCAAGAAAAATAAGTCCCCGGCAACGGCGCCAAAAACTTGACTGGCGTAATCACACGCGTATAACGCAAGCGCACGTATCGTTCAAGTAGTATAAAAATATCGATCCCACGAGGACTTAATTCCTACTGTTGTTATTAATTATTGATACTATTTATTTACAAGTATCTAATTAAGGGAGAAGAGAATAATTGCGTTTAGTTGGTTGAATGTGGATTTGCTTAAATAAAATAAATAAATTAAACAAAAGAAAATACTAAGAAAAACAAATAAAAGACACAAAGATCTAGAGTTGTGATTCCACACAATATTATTCTAAAGATGAATATATTCTCTTATATATGTGTAATAAGTCAGTTTGCTAACCTGGAACACGAAAATATGCAAAAGCCTATATCGATGGTCAGATGCAAATACCCAGTATAACCCAATTGAACCATATTTCTATGTCAACCAAATTACCTGGATTCATTAAGTTCAAGTTCCAAAATTGGCTACCCCCGCCCGACAAGTATATGTCTATCCTGTAAGGAAATCTATTAAAGGGTTATCTATCCTCAAGGAAGATCGTGGGCTATTGAATCTACGGCTGAAACCTAAAATCCATTCGTCAAGTTCATTTTAAGTTTACCAAATCAATCTTATTAATGACCAATTAACAAGAAGCATTAAGCTTAAGACTCAATAAACAAACTAAAGAATTACCCATAAAAAGAAAATCAATTATTAAGTGTGTGGATATTGTGTTTCATCACTTCCCTAGAATAAAAATAAAATGCTGGGGGTTAGGGGATCTACCTTTACTAATTCTAATTTAGAAATCTCCTTTACTATAATATAGAACTTATCACTGATATTACCAACCAGCCATATAGGCGGTATCCTCATTAAGTCATATTTTAATTAAGTCAGACCGACCATAAATGCGGTATCATTATTTGTCCATAAACCAGCCATATAGGTGGCAATCATCTGTCACATAAAGACCAGCCATATAGGCGGTGTCATATTATGTCAAATAAATAAAACCAGCCATTAAGGCGGTATAACCTTTCATGTTAAAATTATAATTTCCATATTATAATTAAGGGAGATTAATCTAAACTAAAATAATAAAAGTTTCACACTTCCCCGAGCGAAAATCTAACTACAAAACATAAAAGAAAAGAAAAGAAAAGAAACTACTATTATTACTGAAAATAAAAATTCATAAATTAAATTACTAAAAATAAACACACAAGATGCAATCCTTAAATTCCTTACAAAAACCTAAGGAAAGCATGAGAATTACAAATGAAATGGCTTGATATTTATAGGAAAATCTAAGGCTTCCACAAAATCCTCCACCAAACATGCCACAAGACACTCCACAAAACACTCCACCAAACATGCAAGCATGTTTTGTGGAATTTTGACAATTGTAAATTGTCATTTTCCATTTTTTTTTTGATAATGACTTTAGTAATTACACAAAATATATTGGATTATTCGTTAATTTCGGTCTTGAAATATTCGGAATTCGAAAATATTTAAACTTTCAAAGTTGTAGATCTCTGAGTCTTCTTTAATCTGAAACTTGAATCCGCTCAATCGGATATTGGATGAAAAAGTTATGGCTAAATTACCAAACTTGCGCAAAACTGGAATTTAGGACTGCACTTCGTGACGCTTACAGTAAATTTTCGTTTTTGACCTTTTTTCCTCCGAATTTCATCGTTTTAGCCCCGAGTTTATTCCATTAAATCCCAATATTATTTTTATCTGTAAAATAAACAAAAACACATCAAAACGTTCATAAAACTCGAGAAACTATACAAAATATTAGGTTAAATGAGTGGGAAATAGTGATATAATTACCATTCATCAAGTAACTTGAAGATCAATTCATATACCGACGTAGCGATGAACCGATTGATGTACTGGGGAGACCCTTATAATGAAATCAATAGCGACAATGTCAAGTTATTACCTGAAGTTGAAATTTCCAACTCGGGAAAGGGTCGATGTTGTTTGTGGAAATCAGAGGACGGTGATAAGTTGTTTTGCAACTACTTTCAAGGAAACCTTGTGTATATCAGAAATTCCAGGACGAAAAAAGAAAGCTGCAAGAAAAGGAATAGACGAAAGTAGAAATAGCCGATCCCCGATGAGAGCATTCAGAGTGGTGAGACGGGAGAAGAAGTAGAAACCAACGCATTCTATGGCACATAGAAGATGGTAAAAGTCGGGGTAGGGCTAGAGCATGCACTGAAGACAAAACTTATTTGGTTTCTCAAGGAATATATCGATGTTTTTTTTCTTGGAATCATAAAGATATAAATGGAAAGCTGGTGAAGCAGAAGAGAGACATTTAATCAAGAGTGATATAAGGCCATCCACACGGAAGTGGATAAACTGTTACAGGTCGGGTTCATCTGGGAAGTGAAGTACCCGGAGTGGTGTCCAATATCATCTTCGTTAAAAAGGCAATTGGAAAATGGAGAATGTGTGTGGATTTCACAGATTTGATAAGACGTGCCCGAAAGATAGCTTCCCACTTCCTAAGGTCAATCATTTGGTAGATTCAATAGTTTACCACGAGTTTCTCAACTATATGGACATTTTTCAGGTATAACCAAATTATCATGTACCCATGGATGAGGAAAAAACAGCTTTTGTGAAAGACCAAAGGTTTTATTACTATAAAATTATGCTTTTCGGTTAAAGAATACAGAGGCAACATATCAAAGATTGGTGATGTATGAAAATTTTCTAGATATGGTTATAAAAGTTTATATAGTAAATGAAAGGATGTAATCTTTAATGAAGATTAAAAAAATGAATGGTATGTCCTTTAAGGGGAAAGAACATAACCCATAGGAATTGCCTTAATTGACATAAATGTATCTTCTCAATGGCACCCTTCCATGTCTATAAATAAGGTATTGATTTCTTATAAGTCTTACATATTAGGAGGTCTTGAGTTTTTTATATTCAAGAGAGTTCCCACCATTTTTTCTTGTTCAAGTTCTTGTGAAAGAGTTCCCATTCTACAAGAAGCATCTAAGTAATCCTAGGAGAACGTTAACCACAAGACATCCGTGGAGCACCGAGACGGGGTTAATAAGTTCTTAAGGACAGAGGCAACTCGACTTGGATTCAGTTTTTGTCATCATCAATATTTTCCAGATTTTTTCTAAGTCTTTTGGTTATTGTTTTGATTTTGGTAATTTTCATGTTAAACTTATTTAATGACACATAATATCCAACAATCTTAAGAATTTATTACTTTATATGTGTTGTTAAATGAAATTTTACATGTATTAATAATCATTTTTTTTGGAAAATGTGTTTTGTGCATGAAAAATATGCATGGGCATTCGAACGCCCAACGAACGCGTAGGAAAAAAATTCTATTTTCATAGCTGCGTTCAAACGTATATTCATACGCAACTCGAATTCCAGTCTTCTGGAAAGAAACGTTCGAATGCGTCTTCAAACGCAGCACGAACGCAATTCCTCTGGAAAGTTTCGTTCAAACGCGTTTTCAAACGCCGCACGAACATGAACTCACTGGAAATTTTTGTTCGAACTATTGAACGACCGTGACAATAACGAAAAATATAGAATCAGATTAATCTACATTATTGTTTGAAATTCATATGGAATTGACATTAAAGAACACATATGGTAATATTAACTAAGTAAAATCATATACTGAATCATATAAACTTGGCAGTATGGGTTTAAGTTATTATGAATCATATACTAAATTTTATAAACTTGGTAGTATAGGTTTAAGTTAATATAAGGATACTCAATTATCACAAGCATGCACCTGGTTTTATTGTGATAAAGTTGAAAATTATTTGTTAATTGTTGAATGTTTGTAGCATACTTGGTTGAGAATTAAAAGTATAGTCATGCACAAGTAATTCCATCCAAGCTTGATTTGATTTTACACACATACATAGTTACACATACTTAATATTTGTTAATTGAAAGTGTAACACTAAGATTAAACGTCTAAGATATTCTATTGAAAAAGTGTTTATAGAAATTCTATCAACAAGACGATAAGAGACTAAGTGGGCAGAGATATAAATGGTTACTCTGGACCCCCCTCGTACTTTGAGAATTTTCCTAGATTCACTTATCATAAGAAAACTTAGTCATAAATTGAAGGACTAGTGTCATTTGGTACTACTGTCCAATATAATAACAAATGGATTCTTAGTGTATCACTTAAACAAGATCATACGGTTGATCATTGTGTAATTTATCTTTTACAGACTTATTGTTTACTGTTATTTTTCCAGTTACATATGGCTAGTGGAAATATCACAATACAGGTCGCTCATGGAGAGAAATTGGATAAGTTTGGTGGAGTAAACTTCAAACAATGGCAGAGCAAAATGTTGTTCTACCTAACAACACGACAGTTGGCTAAGTATCTCAAAGATCCTCCGGGTCCTGTGGAGGGAGAAACAGAAACATCCAAACAACTGTGAGAAGAAAATGGTTGTCAAGAGATTTCTTGTGCAAGAACTACCAATTGAGAGGGTTGACAATACCTTATATAATGTGTATCAAGGCATGGATTCTGTGAAGATTCTTTGAGAATCTCTCGAGAATAAGTATAAAATAGAGTATGTCGGACCAAAGAAATTTATCGTGGGTAGGTTCATGGACTACAAAATGGTAGATTCAAGGACAGTAATGTCTCAGTTGAGTGAACTTCAGTTGATCATCCATGAAATATTAGATGAGGGAATGAAACTCTGTGAGACGTTTCAAGTTGCCACAATCATTAAAAAATTACCTTCATCATGGAAGGACTTCAGGAGCTACCTGAAACACAAGAAGAAACATATGAATCTTGAAGGCCTTGGAGTTCGATTAAGGATCGAAGAGGACAATCAGAAGTTCGAAAAGGCTAGTTACAAGACTATAGAGTCTAAGGCCAACATTGTCGAGGGTGTAAAGGGTAGCAAGAAGGGAAAAAACAGTGGAGCTGATTCTTCCCAAAAAATAAGAAGTTCAAATAGAAGTGCCCGTCTGTGGAAAAGGCGGTCATATGATAAAGGACTGCAGAAATAAAAAGTCTCGTGACAAGAGCAAGAAAAAGAAAACTGAGGCATATGTCACTAAATATGAGCAATTAACTGATGACATTTCAGACTTGAACCTCTCATCAGTTGTAACAGAAGCCAACTTGGTTGGAAACCTAAAAGAATGGTGGATAGACACTGGGGCTACTCGCCATATCTGTGCAGATAACAAGATGTTTTCTTCATATCAAAAGGTCGATGGTGGTGATTATCTGACTATGGGAAACTCATCAACTTCCAAAGCGGTTGGACAAGACACATTGGTTCTTAAGATGACATCTGAGAATGAGCTTACATGAAAGAATATTCTACATGTTCCTGATATTCGGAAGAACTTGGTTTCAGGCTCTCTCCTTAACAAGAATGGCTTTAAGCTTGTATTTATTTCTGACAAGTTTGTACTGTGTAAAAATAATGTTTATGTAGGAAAATGATACCTCACTGAGTTCCTTTTCAAGTTTAATGTAATGAATGTCAATCGATAAAGTGCTAATAATAAAGCCACATCTTCCACTTATATTATTGAGTCACAAAATATATGGCATGGTAGGTTGAGGCATGTGTAAATTAATTAATATGGACCTTATACCTAAAATTACAATAGAGAACCAACATAAATGTGAAGCATATGTTGAAGCGAAAATGAATATAGCATCATTTCATTCTATAGAACGAAGTTCTGAACTTTTGGAACTTATACACCTCAGTGTGTGTGATATGAATGTTGTGCAAACAAGAGACGGTAAAAAGTACTTTATCACTTTTATCGATGATAGCACAATCATCTGCTATGTGTATTTGCTGAGGAGCAAAGATGAAGCTATTGAGAGCTTTATACATTACAAGAGCGAAGTTGAAAATCAACTTGGCAAGAAAATCAAAAGAATCAGGAGTGATATGAGAGGTGAATATGTGTCACCATTCGGTGAATGTTGTTCCAAACATAGAGTTATTCACGAAACTACAGCTCCTTATTCACCTCAACAAAACGAGATTGTAGAACACAAAAACCGAACGTTGAAGGAAAAGATGAATACCATAGTGACAAGCTCTGGTTTACCCTATTACTTGTGGGGGGAAGCCTTGATTTCCACCAACTACGTTTTAAACAAGATATCACATAAAAGACTAGACAAGACACCATATGAATTGTGGAAAATGTTGGGATTTATGTCCTAAAGCTTCATGTATTGTAAAACAGAATTGATTATTGTAATAATAATAAATATACTATTCATTTTATCAAATTTATTTGATTTATATCGCATATTGTCCAATTGTCTTGTTTACCTTAATTACTATTGTACCTTCAGACTTAGTGTATGTTTGATGCACAAGAAGATTTAAGTCTGTAGTTAGTAATTTAAATAGTCCATAGAGAGCAAACAAAGAGAGTACTTTGTTTATGGTTTATCTATAGCTGCGGTCCATTCTATACTAGTATGACGACCTTGATCCGGGATCGTTCATGTAGTGACATGGGAATGAAGCCACCTTGTATAATGAGATCATATAGGACTGGACTCAGATAAATACGATTTTTTTTTAATATTCGTTAACCAAAGAAATTCATTTTATCTAATAGATGGTCATATATGGATTCGATCTTAATCCGGAGTGTACTACGAACTCCTGCATGACATGTTATGTTCTTTGATTTATTATGGTGAGGTTGGTGTTGCATTCCCGGCCAATAACTATGTAGTTTGGGGATATGATTTGGTGTGTAGCTGGGAACATTTTACATAGATATGGAATTCACTATTTCTTATGAGAAGCAGAAGAATATCTTTTTTTTAAACTTGATTCGAGGCTTGAACAATTTGAGCGCTCAACTTTTCTATTCCGAATAGAAAGTTTTATATTCATAATTGTTATGAACTAATTGTTCATTATAGAATCAATGGTGCATAAGAGATAGGGGTTTAACGGACTTATGACCCGTCTCTATTTATAAGAAATTCGTGGAGGGTTATATCCATATGTAATGACTATATCGATGAACACCGAAGTTGTTCAGTTTTTATTTTATCTATCTACGGTAACGGGAGTTCAACTTCGAATTTTTAGTGGAATAACGTAGAGTTAATAATTCGTAATATTTGATTACAGAGTTTAATTAATATTTCGGAATTATTGGAGCTCGGAACCGTAGGTCCATTTGGTCCCCGTGCTAGCTCGATTAACTGTAGCAAACCTAAAATAATTATATTGTCTAATTCTATGCTCACTTTATATTTATACATTATTAATGAGATTAATAATATTTATTGTCACAAATGAAAACTATGTTAAATTAGTTTAACTTAATATTTTCTAGAATTCATTGATTATGAGATAATCAAGTTAGTAATAATTATGAGATAATTACTACAACATAATTGAAGGTAAATAAATCATTATTAAGATATTGATTTTTATTTACCATTGGAGACAAAGCCATATGGCTTACCACGTCATCCAAGTAATTATGTCTCTATTAGGTGGCATGTATACACCTAATATATTTGTCATTAGCTAATGCATTTTATGCTTTGGTATGGCCTCCACATTTATGTGTTTTCCATTGAAAGAAAGCATTATATGCTTAATGACAAAGTTCTTGTCTTTAAATTATCATATCTTATGCTTTGGTATGACATTCACATTTTTGTGTTGGCCATTGCAAGAAAGCATTAGATGCTTAATGACAAGGTTAGTTGGCTTGTGTAAGAGAATATAATCTCTAACATTTCTCTCACTTCCTAAGGTTAACATTTTGCAAACATTCATACAAGTGTTGTGAGAAAGATTTTGAGAGAAAAAAGAGAGAGTTCAAACATTCACAAGTGTTGTGAGAGTGTTTGAAATTCCTAAAGCCAAACACCAATTGTGACATCTTGATTCTCTAAATCGTTTAGAGTTTAATCTTTGTGAGTGAAGCCCACACTTTGGTTTATTGGTTTTAAGTCATAGTTCGAAAGATCGAGTGGTTGATCCAAGTGTTGGACAACAAAAGATTGATCTCGGCTACTACAACAAAGGGAGAAGGCAAATAAAATTTTAAAGATCCATACCGAACCCGGTGCCACCATAAGCAACTTCCGCCGCGCTAAGGAAAGTCGTATCCTACAATTGGTATCAGAGCTTAAGGTTGAAAAGTTTTCTTAACCCTTCTCATTTTAGTTTTATTAATTTATATGAGATATATATTATTAAAATGCATGTTGTGATGAGTAGGCACAATTAGATTCATGAGATGAATGGTTTTAATGTTCATGTGATGAATGTTTACTTTTGATTCATGTGATGAATGTGCTGTATTGATCATTATTTTTTCCGGCTCTTGTTTTAGCATTGGAATTGTAAGATCTTAAGGTCATATTCTTTCAAGTGTTGTAAGTTAAGACCATAACGTCATATTATTTCAAGTGTTGTAAGTTCATTTCCTTTGTAATAAGTCATTTATGTAACTCTATTTGTAACTTGGATGAGCCGATGCCGTGAATATTTTTTTGACGGAGAAATTCCACAAAGAACTCAATAACACTCCATGGAACAAGATTTGAAGAGCAAAGAATGCCTTGGATTTATTGTACTAATTAGATTAGTATAGAAAAATAAGAGCTCGGTCAACGCAATTTGAAATGTGATGGATTTATGAAATTCAGCCTTTGGAAACAGAGGCGTGTCACAACGCGCACCTACGTGCACCGCGACTCAAAACATTCCAAAAACTACTGGAGTCTACTACCTCGATCGCGTCGTGACACAGCCTCACTCGCGTTGCGACACGACCCAATGCTAAGACAATTCCAATTTCTGGAATTGTGGGCGTCGCGACGCCCAGACCTGGGAATATATGTATGTTTTAAATTGTTTATTAACATGTCATATAGCCTAGGGTGCCTACTCTTGTATTTTCACATGCCATAACATGTAGATATGCATGATATTCTAGTCATAAAATATGATTTTATATAATTTAAATGTTAGATAATAATATGAGATGCATGCAAATAGATTAATAAGATTAATTGGTTTAAAGGTTTAAAAATTGTGAATTCAAGTTTTAGAAACAAATGGACCTTATGAGTACATTATTTTTCTTGGTATATCGGATGGAAACCCGGACGTAAATTCCATAGTCGGTTCTGAATGGACGGTAATATGGTCTGCACTCGGGATGCAATACCATGTACCTTTGGAATAAATAATGTGCTTTTATCGATTAAATGGTTTAATGACATTTGGTCCGTTCGTCAAATTCTAAATTTTAAAACATATTAATAGACTAATAATTTAAGAGTTAAATTGATTAGATCATTATAACAACTTGATTAAATTAGTTTAATTAAGTTAATTGGTTAGTAGAGACTAATCATGATTAATGAATAAAATTTTAAGAATTAAAATCAGTTAGATCACTAAATTACCAACTAGTATTAAAAAGGTTGTGACTTTAGCCGAGCATAATCTAAGATTTATAAAATACTAGTAAGATAGAGACCTTACACTTCAAAAGAATGAGTGGGAGAAAGGTATATCACAATATATCTCACGATCTCCATTGTTATCCAGAAACGTGAGATTCAATAGGCACATCGAGGCGGCTTTGCTTTCGTCCCCCTACAGATGGTGTATTTTTTGGGTCAATATCAGGTTTGGATTCCGAAAGGATATGGACTCTAGATTTATCTGGTGATTTGACCTACCCTACGGCGGCACTTCACTAGTTAAGTCCAAGGGTTCCGAAATAATGGGTAACACTCATAAATGAATTATTAAGTTGTTAATCAAAGTTTCATTGATCAAAATAACGGTAGTTGATTAATATAGGAATAAGAATTATTTCAGATATATTAATCAATTAAGAATGTCTCAGTCTATCATGCGAATACTTGACCTACCCTACGACGACACTTATTTGTGGGATGATAGATAACCGTGGCATAGTAATTCTTTTTGGTTTCTAATTCATTATACATTGATCATGCATCATGTTTAATTTTATGCCTAAATGTTTGAAAATTTTAATATGTGATGAATGAATGTTGAATACGTGTTTATTATTTTTTTTCAGCCATGGCATTTACAATAATCTTTATTCTCAAACAACAAGAAAAATTAACCGGGGATAATTATATTAAATAGAAAAGTGACATGAATGCTATTTTGGTCTGCGAAGACCTTAAACTTGTCATAATGGAGGAATGTCCTCTTGAGCCAGCACCAAATGCTGGTAAAGCTGCACGTAATGCATATAATAATTGGATTAAAGCTAATGAGAAAGCCCATAGTTATTTGATAGCATTCATGTTTGAGGTTCTTGCTGCACAGCATGAGCCTATGGCGACAACATCATTGATTATGCAGTCATTACAGAATATGTTTGGGCAACCTTCAGACCGGCAACAACATGAGGCAATAGTCTATGTATTGACCGTTAGAATGAAGGAAGACACATCAGTCTGAGACCATGTGTTAACGATGATGTCTCATCTTAATATGGTTGAAACCCATGGTGCACGTTTCAATGTGCAAAGCCAGGTGACAATGATCATGGAAACCATTCCTAAGAGTTTCCTGCAGTTTAAAAGAAATTGTTCTATGAATAAATTGACTTTTACGTTGACTGAACTGCTAAATGAGCTCATCAATTACGAGTCCATTATGAATGGTCCTCATAGGTGCAATGCCGAGGCAAATGTTGCTGAATCTTCTAAATCTGCAAATAATAAGAAGAAAGGCAATTGGAAGGCAAAGGCAAAACCAATGAAAAAGAAAAACAACAAAAGCTCTAAAGAAACCAATGCCAAAGGAAATTGTTTCCATTGTGAACAACAATGGCATTGGAAAATGAATTGTCTGAAATACCTTGTTGAGCTTAAATAGAATAAGAATACAGGTAAATATGATTTACTTGTCATTGAGTCTCTTTTGGTGGAGGATGATAAATCCATATGGATTGTTGATTCTGGTGCCACTAACCATGTTTGTTGTTCTTTGCAGCTACTTGACTCATGGAGGGACCTTGCTGAAGGTAGCTTTACCATGAGAGTTGGGACAAGGGATGCTGTTTCAGCAAAAGCAGTGAGAGTTTCAAATTTGAATTTTAATAAAAGTTATTTATGTTTGAATGGTGTGCTATATATTAATGGTTTTCACTAGAATTTGATTTCTTTAACAAAACTTATGGAATGTGGTTTTTCTATTTCATTTAATAATAAGTCAGATATTATCAGTAGAAATGGATTAAATATATGCACGAGAAACTCCGAAAATAACCTATATGTATTAAGGCCGCTAATGCATGAATCACTGCTTAATACTGAAATATTTAAGATTGAAAGATCTAAAACTAAACGGCAAAAGATTTCTCATGATTATACCTATTTATGGCACCTTAGACTTGGTCATATTAACCTTGACCAGATAGATAGACTTATTTAGAACGGAGTTTTAAATTAGTTAAAACTCAGTACTTTGCCTGTCTGTGAGTCCTATTTAGAAGGCAAAATGACCAAGAGACCTTTTACAGGAAAAGAGATAAGAGCCAAAGAAACACTTGAGCTAATACATTCGGTCGTTTGCGGACTGATGAATGTAAAAACCCGAGGTGGTTTTGAATACTTCGTCACTTTCATTGATGATTATTCTAGATATTGGTATGTTTACCTAATGCAGCACAAATCAGATACATTTGAAAAGTTCAAAGAGTATCGTGATGAGGTTGAGAACCAGTTAAGTAAAAGCATCAAAATTCTACGATCAGATCATGAAGGAGAATACATTGATAGAGATTTCGAGGAATTCTTAGTTGAGCATGGAATTGTTTCACAGCTCACAACACCTGGAACACCATAACAAAATGGTATTGCAGAAATGAGAAATTGCACCCTACTAGACATGATGAGATCAATGTTTAGTTATAGCATTCTACCTAGTTCATTCTAGGGGCATACATTGCAAACTGCAATGTATATCCTGAATATAGTTCCTTCTAAGTCTGTTTCTAAGACTCCCTTAGAGTTGTGGAATGGTCGTAAAGCTAGTTTGCGATATTTCCGCATATGGGGGTGTCTGGCACATGTACTAAAGAACAAGACTACTAAGTTGGAACCACGTTCTCAGGTGTGCCTATTTGTAGGCTATCCTAAGGAAACTAGGGGTGGATTCTTTTATAGTCCAGTAGATAATAAAGTATTTGTGTCGACAAATGCTACATTTCTTGAGGAGGACTATATGAGAGAGTTCAAACCTCGAAGTAAAGTGTTACTTGAGGAGTTACTTGCTGGTAAGACCAGTACACCATTGTCAAATGTTGACATAGACATAACACCTTCTACATCTGAAAGTCAGATGCAAGTTTATCAGGATACCATACCACCTAGACGTAGTGGGAGAGTTGTAAGACAACCTGAACGCTATCTAGGAAATTGTGAGATGCAAGTTGTTGCATCTTGTGATGGTATAGACGATCCATTGACCTATCATAGTGCAATGAAAGATACTGATAAGGCTCAAAGCCATGAACCTCGAGATGGAGTCTATGTACTCTAACTCAGTCTGGGAACTTGTAGACCAACCTGAGGGGGTAAAACTCATAGGTTGCAAGTGATATACAAGAGAAAAAGAGGAATAGATGGGAAAATACAGACTTTCAAGGCTAGGCTAGTGGCAAAGGGTTATACCCAGAAAGAGAGAGTTGATTATGAAGAAACTTTCTCGCCAGTAGCCATGCTTAAATCCATCAGGTGATGAAACTCTAATTTGGGGTTGTGATCCTATTTATGAACTTATAATATTTACTTAGAGTTTCTAAACATTTGTAGGAACTAAACCTCTAATTTGAGGTTGTGATGAAGCTCATATTTATGAACTTATAAATTGATTTTCTTATATTTTGTGTGATGTTTTGGTTTGTTTATTAAATCTCGTTATTAATGTTTCATGTTGTCTGATCACCAATAGGTTTGATGTGGTAAACTTGACAAATGAATTTTAGGTTTAGTCTTAGATTCAGTATCACACGATCTCATCTTAGAGATTTCCCTCCATGATAGAAATATACATGTAGGGCAAGTATAGCCATAATTAGAACTTGTCCTTAATGAATTTGGGTTGATTTTGTTAACATAGAAATATAATTAATTAAGTTACTTTGGATATTTACACTCGATTATCGAAAGAGGCTTGTGAATATCTTAATATTTCAGGTTAATAAGCCAATATATTACACAAGTTAAATATGGTTGTTTCCTTACAAAGAACCTTCTTCAACAGACAGGAGAATTTGAACTTGAAGTCGGTGTATATATAATGTATGTCTGCACTCTGCGTCATCACCTCTTCACCATTCTGCACTCTGCGTCATTACCTCTTCACCTTTCTACCTGTCACTCATGAAACAAGAACCCTCTCCATGATTACAGCCAATATATATATATATATAACTTATAAAAAAATTACAGTCATATGAAAATATTTATAAAAAAAATTATAAATTATCAAAAGATATTAAAAAAAAAAAAATTACGATCACATGAAAAATAAACACAAAATCGAGAACAGTTGCAGTATTTATATTAAAAAAATTAAATAACCCAATTAATTTTTTATTTGTTTTACATAGAGACCACTTTTAAGCATGTCAAAATAAACAAGTAGAGCAAAAAAGTCATTTTTTCCTAGTGAAACGACCACAGATTGACCTACATGCAAGCATCATCAACCCACGACTGTTTATTTAATTAAAACACTCATTTATTCACTTTACCAGAAGAATTTAAGAACAAACAAATTACGATCAGGACTAACAATTATACTGTTCATTAATCAATGTAACAAGATTAAGAACACTGATCCTTTATTGGCTTCAACAAACCGGTCACACTCACTGGTCGCCTGTGAAATTCGCTTCAAATAATGGTGACGTTAAGGCTTGGTGAAGACTTACTCCGATTCCTTCAGACTTGCTTTAGTTTCACCCTGAATATATACATGAATTTCATATCTTCAACAATTAAATGCTCTCAAGTAAAGAAGAGCGCTCTCAAAGTTTGATAAATGGGTCGGATCTTAAAAAATATATTCTTAAATTTAACTGTTATTAATTTGTTAATATTTTAAAATATTAGAAAAATTCAGTTTCTTAAATTTTGAATTGATTTTTTTAGTGTATTTTTTCTAATTTAAATTTTAAAAAAAATACTTAAAATATGATTCATCTTTTCAAAATTCCGATCATTCATGAAGCGAAAAGAAAGAAAAACAGAGGTGAAAGAAAGAGTAACAACTAGACAACTAATTTTTTTACATGAAAATAGTGACTGATTACTTATGATGCGCTTTTACGAATTTGCCCTTCATCGAACTAACCATTGTGAAATGTTACAAAACGGTAGGGAGGTATTCGCTAATAAATACATTTTCCCTATCTACTTGCAAACATATCAAACCTCAAGGGAGGTTCTTAAAAATTACCCGGACGAAAGGGAAAGGCTCTTGCTTTGACATTCTATCGGCAAGATGGTCAAAAGTTTGCGGAATCCCACAAACAACCAAAATTTTCCAGCCGGAACCGAAAGTAGCAGGAAGCTTCCTTTCAAAACTTCTATGAATGGCAGTGACGTGTCCCTGGACATTAATCATCTTCGACTAGTTGCATTTTCAGCTCTAAACACAGACACCTTTGCCATTGGCATAGCCAAATTAATCTGCTTAGTCACAATAAGCATGGATTTTGTTATTAATCTGCTTTGTCGCATAACTTTTGAAGGAAAAAGTTATGCGAAGTCGCACGAAAGTTCCTTTGAAAAGATTTAAATGAGCCTCTTCGCCATGCATATATATCAATATATGGTCTCAAAATAAAATAATTAAATAAAAAGTAAATTATTTAAAGAAGTGGGGGTGTTATTGTTATTCACCATTTGGGAGGTCAAGCAATTTGCATGTGTGTATATATATATATATATGAGTAAATAGCCCCTTCGAGGCTACGCCTGGCTTATCGTGTAAAAACACAATCATCTTTGCCATTGCTATTGCCAAGTTAATCTGCTTAGTCACAATAAGCATGGATTTTGTTATTGATTTGCGATTTTTGGTTCCGCCATTTCTGAACCTCATAATCTTCTTTCTGTTCCTGAAATCTCAGGATGCCAAATCTTGGGCCCTCCAAGACGGCACCAATCAAATTCTTTTGTATCCAATTTTAAAGCTTGAAATCTGGTTCCTGATTCTTGCCTTGGTGTTATTACTGCTGTTTCTCCTTACACCCATCAGACTCCCTGTGAATGCAAGCCTTCCTCTTTCTGTGAATTGTGGAAAACGAGTCTCTGTTGTCTTGGCAGTATCAATTATAGGCTCTGTCATTTTGGCTCCGTCACTTTTCTTGTTAGCTTATTTGTGTCTCATAACGTTATCAATCTGTTATGCAGCCATAGCTTCGCTGCTTAAGCACTGCTTCAACTGGTTTCGACGTCTCGCCGTAATAACATCCATTACCAGTCCCATTATCTCCATCAACGATGCACAAATCGACACCGTTCAAATAAGGATTGATACCTAAATTCATACCTGCTGAATAAGTGGCTCCATGGGTGTTGCCGGTCACTATTAGAATTTCCATCGGCAAGACCATGGGTAATTTAGTAGTTGCCGGCAAGACATGGGCAAATAACACCCAGGGATATTTCTTTTTTCCACACCTTTGAATCATTTTAAGGGATCGAACATTCAGAATACCAGCGACAAGTGATCCCCCTTATTAAGAAGCTGGCAGCTTTTGGGTATTTTCGGTCCTCAGTCGATACTCGATTGGCTGCTTATTACGTCAGTACTACTCATCAATGAGTGGGAGATCTTCTTTATTGAATATTATTTAAATTTTAATTTACATTTTAGATTTTGCTTGAATTTTTTTTGTCGCTTTATTTAAATGAACTGATGGATAAATGATAATAATAAAATATGCAGATATACTTTTTGTCTCGATTTTGTATTTTTGTTCCTACCCATTTTAGAGAATATGAAGTCTAACCGGACTGCCATTATCTTGACCCAACATGAGTCGTTCACAAGATTTTCCCATTCATTTTTGTGTTTTATAAGTAAACTCGCACGTGGCTACAATTTGTATGGTTGAAATATTTTAAATTTTATTGGTTTTATAATTTAATGAGATAATTGATTTATTTTTATTTAATATTTATGTTTCATTCATTTGTTTCTCAGTTCTCAAATAAAATTTGTAATTCACTATGTAAGAGCTAATACTGTAATTCACTATGTAAGAGCTAATACTCAGATTCTGCGTTTTGAATTACAATAAATAATAAAAAAATTATATAAATAATAATATATCCGAAATCCAAAAAATGATTAGGTTTTGTGGGCGGTTGCTATTTAAATTTCTTATTTTAATAAGAGAATATATTTTTATATTATAATAGATTTTTTATTTTATGAATTTTTTATTTTTATTTTATAATTTTATAATAAAAATATTAATTATATACATTAAGTGATACATTTTTTTTTTATCTTCTATATAATAATTACACGTAGCAAACTCGTTCATTGCAGTTCTATTATAAAAATTTTGTTTCATAGTGGGGAACATTGACATTCATTACAGGCTTCTTCAAAAATATTAATGTTGTGACTTAATTAATTCCACCGACTAAGATCTTTGATTCCGTCGTTATAGCAGGATGCTTGGACCACAAACTCATATCTTTTTAAGATTCAAACATAGATGGTCAGTTAAAGAATATTAAAATCTAATTTGATTGATCTAACATTTTAAAGCATTAAATTTGTCCGTAAAAGCTTCTGTTAATTGGTAATCCAATGGATAAGTACTAAATAGGGCGACACACTTTTTTGGCAACTTATTATAAAATTTTCCAATTGTATTGTGTAGCCAATTTGTCCATAAAAGCTTCTGTTAATTTGTACACATGCAACCCCTCTTTCCGAAGCAAAGTTACTGATTTCACCACCTAGCGTTTGCTGCTTTTGTTGGGGTCAAGTTATAGATTCGGCTACGATTTTGGTTCGGAATCAAAATTGAATCAGAAATAATCGTTTGATTTTAGTTTCTTTTAATTTTGATTTGGGAATTGAAATCGGAACCGGTTTATTTCGGTTCAGTTAGGGTGACCAACAACTAATTGCCGCTGGGCTAAAAAAAAGGCTCCTTGCAACAATTTTTTTATATTATTTTTATATTAAATCTCTAAATTATCCCCAATAAAAATTAGATAATTATCTATCAATAAATTTTTTATTATTAAATTATAAATAATAAATTTATTAGATATTAACCCGTATTTGCTGTACTAGAATGAACAGGCGAGAGACAAATCTTTCTACTACAGTTCAATACATAAGTGGAAATCTTCTTTAATAAAGATTATTTTATTTTTAATTTACATTTTAGATGTTGCTTGAATGGTTGATTGTGCATGAATGAGCCATTAAAAATCTGTGTACTCGTATTTGGCTGAATGAGTTCCTAGTGAATGTATTTTCGTTTCTTGCTTAGCTAGGCAATGGTAAGTGTGGTTTAAAAAAAAAACAAACCAGGACCTAACAGGCTCTGTTGTCTGCCGTGCGAACCACTGGAGATGGAGATGGAGACGCAGACGCAGAATCTACAAATTGACTTCAAGAGACATTAATTCATCACATGCTTCTTCAAATATATTGATAAAAATGTTCGCAATAAATTAAATGTGATATTATCCTCATTTAATTTTGAATATCAGATGAATAATTATTTTTGAATGTGAGCTATTTCTCATACCCTCTCGCAAATTGTATTGGGACTGATGGTTGAATTTGTTAGAGTGTATACGTTAAAATTAGTTATGCATGTTATGGTTTAAGGTAAAATATTTTATAATACAGTTGATTATTTATTAAAAATAGATATTTATTTTTTACACATTATTATATTCATATTTTTTGTGTATGTCCCGAGATATTATGTCAGATGAATATTGCTAATCTAAAAGACGTTTATGAGTATGAAAATCAACGATATATATACGAATAAGTCTCAAATTAAGTTTTGGATAAAATCTTATTATTATACATGACATTAATATATCACTTGATCGATATTATTTTGTGTCACCTAAATTAACATACGATGCTAATAGAATGGATGATGAATCTCATATCATAAAAACACAAATAATAGAGACTTTCATTAGCAGAATGAAATATCGATTACGACCACATAAGCGTAAGATCACATGATAATATTATCTAAGGTCATTGATCTTCGTAATAATATATTAGTGTCGTTATATCATCTCACCTGAGATCACATGATGATTTGTGCAATAATACTCTTGGTTTACTAGTATATCCTCATTCGACTATCTACGTCATTTGAATAAATGTTAGATGACAATGAGTTATTAACGTACGAAGTTACGTATGTTTCAAGAAGGGATCCAATAACTTTGATAATAAAAGTTAGAAATGTTTCAAGGAAATTCAAAGTTATGGATACAAATCTTTGGCCAAAGTAGACGATATCTTTGAGATATCAAATTCACGAGATCAAGTTAAAAAGATATGTCGAGTAGAAAGGATTTGACCTTACCATGATTCCAGAGTCGATAAGAAATATGAATATCAGAATGAATGAGATGACATGCTCAAAGTGTATTTTAATAGGTTCATGTGTTTTCCCACTTCAGTCATCGACTAAGGGCCATGGCTTACTATTAGGCGACTACCCATGGTCTGCGGGATATCACAGAGATAAAATATTAAAGAGTTAATATTATCTCACTGCTACTCGATAATAAACCTAGGACGGTCGCACAAATATAGTTGTTATCTATGTTACAAATTCAAGGATGTTTATTAAAGTTAATAAATTATTATTTTGGCAAAATAAGGTTTCCTAATTGGATTAGGATAATCGGAATATTTCATAAATATTAATTAGATTAATAAAATAAATATTTGATATTAAAATTAAATTAAATTAAATTCAACAAATTAAATTTAAATTAAATTAAATTAAATTAAATTCTAATTTTAATTAATTTTAATTAATTAATTAATTAATTATTGGGCCAAAATAATATTTAATCTATTGAGCTTTAATTTAGTGGGCTAACACGCTAATTAATTAGATTTCTAATATAAATTAAATAGGGGAGTATTTATTTAATAAGGAAACCTATTTAATTAAGTTTCCTACTTTATTTGGGAAATTTTTTTAAAGATATCTAATTTGATTTGGAGAGATGTTGAATTGTCCTTATTGTATTGCGATACAAACAAAGCAACTCCCATACTATATATAAATACATAGTGAATTCGGCCAATGGGGTATAATTCTTCCCTTGGCCGAAACTTGCTCTCCTTTCTCTCTCTCTTGGAATAGTTCCAAGAAAGTTTGTTTCTTGAATATTTAATCAGTTCAACATCTTAGAAAGAAAAAGAATTTTCTTTGTTCACAAGTGGGAGCAATTTGTTTCTATAGGAGAACTTGTATGACAACTAGAGGTGTAACGCTTAGTGCACTATACAATGAAAAATTTAAGAAGGAATTTATGGAAGACTCAAGAAAAAAATAAAACATTCAGGTATGTTTTAATATTGATAAATTATTTATGTTGATAAATAAAATTTATTTACATGTATGTTTAAAATTAATAATGAATAATTTTATTAATATTTTCGTTTACATCAACAACGATAATGATTAATTTTATTATTATTTTTATTTATATCAACAGCGGCATAACCACGATCATTAAAGTGATTTCGGAAGAAAATTTTAAATTTCAGTCTCATGAATGTTTACGCACTAATCGCAAAACCTTTCAGAATTGAGCACACTACTCAATGCCACAATATTATGATATCCCATCTGATTACAAGTCCGAATGTAATATCACACATCGTTAGCAAGGAATATCCTCAACTAATATATAAACTATGAGCTCTCTTAACCTGATAGATGTGTTTTGGATTGCAAAGACGAATAACAATTTCGTGATAGATTTTATGTTTAAAGCGGATAATATTTACTCAATTGTTAGATATTACAATGGTGAAAACGGGACGTGAAACGCCAGCATTGCAAAGTTCAATTTCAAATTCATCCGATGAAGAGGTAATTGCTCATATGTTCCCTGTTTTTGGGTTATTTTTATTTTTATTTTTTCCATGTCTGTATGTATATATTTTATGATAAGTGTTAATAATAATTATTTATTAATTTCAAATGCATATATGTCAAAATATTAATGAATAAATGTATCATGTCATTTATACTCCCGTCTCACATAATTCTTTTTCTCTTGGGTCTTAGGTTGGATATTGTTGAAAGTCATCACCATTGTTATTAAAAACGCATCAAACTGACCAGTTCAACAAGTCAAATAGATAATCGATCATGAGTCCGAGCCTGACAAAGGTAAAAATCGGTCTGAAAAATTAGTCACAATCAATCAAAATCGTTGAAAGGGACGAACCGGTTCAATTTTTTTATTTTTAATTAAATAAAATTATGTATTATATAAGTCCATTTTTTAGGCATAATTTAACCAATAGAACTTATAATCCATTGAATTTTTTAATTGGTCGCTTCGATCACCTATCCAATTTTGAAATCGCTCATCACCACGCCGCCTCTGATTCAGCAAGCCCTCTAGCCAATAATATGGTTTCTTAATTGAGAAGTCAGCCGCAACTTTTGACTACATCCTAATAGTTTCTATTTTGAGTGTGATAGTTTAGTTATTAAGGGTGAGTGCTTTGATTTTGAATTGGAGCAAGAAATAAATAAGTAAAAATGATATATATACTTAAAATTTTCCCAAATTTTATCCCGAACGTTTCACTGTAGCTATAATAATTTATTGCAGATCATTGTAGCTACAATGAGACGTTCGGGATAAAATTCGGAAAAATTTAAATATATATATCATATCCGAATAAATAAGTGCTCTGTTTATGCGTGTAGTAGCTTGAATTTCACGTACTCAGATTCTGATTCCATAATATAATAGTGTGTTTTTTTTTTCCCATTTAAGTGCCAACAGATATGAGGCGTCATCTTACGAAAGCTTTTTTAAAGCCTTTTTTCTGAAATACCAATGAGAGTTTGTACGCGTGCCTCATTTGTTACGCCGTAGAATTTGACCAATGGATATTTTGGATATAGACAACGTCAGCAACATTGGTTCCCAGCTCTATTTTTAGCTATACAGTTGTCTAAAATTCTCAAGAGCTGTGATCTCTCCCCCGATAATTCCCCTCCCTCTGTCTACCCTTAATTTCCTAAAATATTTTATTCTTTTGTCAAAAATTATATTTCTCAATAAATCAAATATATATCACTTATATATATATATATATTATATATATATATAACACATATATATATTTTATTTTATTAATTAATTTTTTTATTTTTTTAAATTTATTTTTTTTTTCTCTTTATATATATTCTTTTTTATTTGTTTAATAAATATTATAAGTTTCATATTTATTGTTATTTATTTTGTGTTTATTTATTCATTTAATTTCTGTGATTTTTTTTAATTTATTTAACACTACTTATGTATTATAAAAATGTTCTTATGTATATTAGAAAAATATATATTTACAAAATAGTACAAATAACAATATAAAAAGTTACACTTAAAAATATAAAAACATAAATTCTAATCTTTGTTGCCTTCAAAGTCTCCTCCTAGCGCATTTGGTGATATACATAATATTTCGTACTATAATTGATTACGAATCCTATAACGAGTGACTCATTCTTTAACTTCGTACGATAAATGTTCCCACCACCACATTGGGATGAGTGGTACAGGGTAATAAGGGTGTAAGAAAACTTGCACAAAGTGTCTGCCAACATGAGCAATAACTATTTCTTAAAGCTCTTACTCTAGAATTGCAGGGGACCTTAATGACAAGTGAGTAAAACAACTCCAAACATTCTCAACAAATGTATGCAGTACAAGATTGTACCTCGAAGTGATGACAATTTCTAAACTCATTGAGTCCATCCAATGTACCTCTGGTGCCGGTGACCGGAAGAAATGCAGTAAGTGTAATAGATTATCTGCCCATCCGTTTGATGGATAAAGTCGATCATATAAATCATTATTTTGTTGAATCTCTTCAATAAGGTCGCATCATACTTGACCCCATCCTTCTTCGCCATACCCGATTAGTGCAGCTATTGCTCTGGATCCACAATGACCATCAGCTTGAACATCAATAGTGTGAGAAATATAACGTTGATATGCCACAAGTAATTTCTTAATATAAGTATCACAGATCAATGGCAGTTGAGAAGATCATGGGTTGATCGCCTCCCACGGCCCCCTCTCTCTAGAGTCGTTACAGTTGGTTGAGTGATCCTAGATCCTGAAGTGGAAACATATCCAAAAGAAGGTATGCGACGTCTTCTTTGCTCATCTCTGCCTGTAGGTCGACTTCTATGTTCATTATTATACGAAATGACTCAAACTGTGCTTTGAGATGGATCCGCCATATCGAGAAACTTGCCTATCATATTCTCTCGCATACATAGATCCATCTCATCTAATATTTCAACAACGTTTGATATCCTGTTAGGCCATGTTGTATTATAATTGAACTCGTGTCCGTGCATAGATAACCTCCTCCAATGTGCAACAACACTTTGTATCGAAATTGGGATGGAAAGATGAAGGTAATATGCAATATCGTGCATGCATGACAATCCATATATCATTTTGAATGAGCAGTTGCACATGCCGGCTAGTTAGTGAGATGTTTCCTCAACACATTTCAGCTGATCATAAATGTACTCCATCGCCTCTAACAAAATCGGATACCTTATTTGATTAAAAATCTCCTCACGCAAATGTGTATGCCGTGGAATGTTTAAAGATTTCTCGAATGACTTCTGAATTTCCCCAAACTGATATCTCAACATCTTATGTATTTTTCCAAAAGATATTTATAGGGATGACATGGTATTTCCCAAATATAATTTTAGTCTCGAATGTGGCCCTGTAATTTAAAAAATATTGTATTTTTTCATTGGAAAAATTTACAATAATGACCAAAATTTAAATAGTAAAGCAATAAAGTAAATGTACCTTTGACTTGAATTGCTCCACAGGTGCATATATGTATCAATCCATGCTGAAACAAATCGGTCTCTGTAAGGGTGTAACCATGTCTCCCAAAGGTAATTTAAAGCACCATTGAATTGTCTAAACTCCTCGTGCATCACCTCCCATTTCTGCTGGTAAGACCATTGTGTTGATGAATTAATAAGGGGGTGCTATGATGAAAAACGTGCTTCCATTGTATACCAAGCATATGACTGCATTTCTTCACTACCACTGATTTATATGCCAAATACAAAGAATGTGACGAGTGTTGTGATATTTTTATATCGTACCGCAAGTGTACGGTGTCAAGTTTTAGTATAAATCAGAGTTAATAGTGTCGAACCCACATGGATTGTGTTAACTCGCACTAAGTACTGTAATTAATAATCCTAACTTTATTTAGAAAATAATTAATAAAGATTATTATAAATAAATAAATATAAAAATAATAAAATAGGAGGAACTAATACGATAGAGACTCTGGATCCTGATTTCACATACTTTTCGCCTATGTATTTGTCATACCAATTAATATTTGTTCAGTTATAATATTTATAAGTCAAGATTCCTAAAATATCCACTCCCTCTCTCAAGTGCCGAGTGAAAATATCATCAACTATAGACTTCGATATCTCTATAAAAATCAAATAGTTAACAACTCATTACTCTTTGTGATTCTATATTAACGACTTCAAAGGACTACAGATTCTCTCGAACTCTATAAAATCCTAGGTCATATTCTCTAGATCTATTCAAAATCCCCTATCTCGAGTGATAGATTCTAAACATTCATCATCTCAAATTGTGGCCAGCAATCAAGAAGCATTAAACTCGAAAGAATATAAACAAATCAATAGAACTTCATAGCAAAATCGACAATTAATACAAAAGGTTCAAGCATCGGTTACAATCGTTCTCCAAAATTAATGAGTTAATTCATGACAAAAGATAAAAACAATAATAAACAAGTCATGAATCTAATGGAAATCATTAGAGTTCTAAGAAAGAAACAAGAAGATAAAACTCGAATTGAATCTCTTCCTCCTCGGACGTCACCGCATTTGTCTCCTCTTGTCGCTCTTCAATCCTCTCATTGGATCTCTAAAGATATTTTTAATAAAGTAAAAGTAGATATGCATACTGATTATGAAATTAAATAAGAAAAACAACTTTTAATAAAGAAAATATAAAATCAGAATCAGAATCAACACTATTTTTAATAAAGTAATTTAAAAAAAAAATAGATATGGGTACTGATTTACGAAATTAAATAAGACAAATAATTTTTAATAAAAAAATATAAAATCAGAATCAACACTACTTTTAATAAAGTAGTTTTTTTTAATAAAAGTAAATATTGATACTTATTTATGAAAGTACATAAGAAAAATAACTTTTAATAGATATTTAGATTTATTAAACAAATAGACTATAAAAAAATTTATTTTATAAATTTATTTTATTTGGTTAAATTATATATTTTTTTTATACATAAGTAGTATTAATTAAATTAAAAATGAATCAAAAAAATTAAATGAATAAATACGAAATTTGTAATATTTATTAACAAAAAAAAAATATAAAAAATAAAATGGCAAAGGGAGTTATAATTAGTATATATTTATTTTTAAATTAATATATATATATATATATAGAATTATTGGCAAATGGACTTATAATAATTGGGGGAGTAAGTTTTGGCAAAGGAATAATTACATAAGGGGCATTTTCGGATTTTCTCATGAGGACATGGGGTTTGGTCCGGGGGGGAGAAAATTTACAATTCTCAATGTATCATATTCATTAGGATCCGGGGCGGTTATGAATTGTCCAGAATTTTAGAGATCCTAAATGAATTTGTGAAATTGGAACCTACCATTAAAATAATAAAAATACAAAAAATTATATTATACACATAAAATTTGAAAATTTTTTAGATTTGTGTATGGCCAAATTTTGGGGCTAAGCCAGCTGTTTGTGTGTACTGTGTTAAAGTGTATGTCCTAAAATCAGTTATAGATGTTACAATATTTTCAAGGCATTTGTTCCCTACACAAATAATTTTTAGATTTGTGTCAGGCCAAATGCCTTTTAAGGCATATTGTTTGTAATATAGTTTATTATTTATTAATAAAAGACATTTGTTCTCTATACATTGTTAAATCCATATTTCATGTGTATGTCTCGAGACGTTATGTCAAATAAATATCGTTAATCAAAAGGAATTTGTGATTATGAGAGTGAACGATGTTTATACGAATAAGTTTCAAAGTAAGTTCTTTGTAAAATGTGATTATTATACAAGATAATAATATATCACTCGACCAATATTATTGTGTGTCGTCTAGATTGACATTTGATGCTAATAGAATGGATGATGAGTCTCATATCATAAAGACACAAACAATTGATATATCATAAGGTCATTGATTTTCGTAATAGTACATTAATGTCGTCATATCCTCTAACCTGATTGTTAGGAGATCGTGGGCTGAGGCTGACACGCAAGTAATGTGAAATTGAGAATAATTCTTGGTTAGGAGGCTTTGTCTACTATATAACAGTACAATAATAATTAGGAGGCTTAGCCTACCATAAATATTAACAATAAAATAAAGCAATGAGACACAAATTTAACGTGGTAAAACCATCGATGTGAGGGAAACATCCACCGATAAATGTAGAAGGATTTCATTATAGTGGAAATAATTTTACAACTTCTCTCTAAACACAATGAGTAAACAATCTAACACTATTTTAGAATATGAGAACTACAACTCTCTCACAAACTCTTAAGAAGAAACAAAATTTTTCTCTCTTAGAATATAGAGGATTTGGTTGAGAATGAGATGAAGAAAATAATGAAATGAAGCTTCTATTTATAGGCATGAGATTTACTGTGTAAATAGTGAATTTTAATTTTTTATTATTTTCTTTTTGTGTGTGGGACCCACCCAAAATAATTTTTTAAAAAATTATTGCACTTTTCGGTGCAATGATTAACAATTCTCCCACTTGGAAACTTGATTGAAAACCAATCAGTTTCCACACCATCCGTTCTACTTTGCTGTCTTCAAGCTGCTTACGTTTCTACTAAGCCATAAGATGATCTACACCATACAAAATTGTATGTATTGATGGGTTTGGTCATTACGTCCGCAAGGTTCTCATTGGTGTGTACTGTCAATAAGTTTACACTGTATTCTTCCACTACTTCATAAACAAAGTGGTATTGTACCCCTATATGCTTTGTTCTTAAATGAAATGATGGATTCTTTGCAATATACAAAACACTCTGACTGTCACAAAATAATGGAATCTTCTAATGTTTATGCCCGCACTCATCCAATAACATTTGAAACTAAATAGCTACCTTGCAAGCTTTTGTAGCTGCCATGTATTCAGCTTTTGTTGTAGACAAAGCCACAACGCTCTGTAACTTGGATACCCAGCTCACTGCTCCTCCTGCAAGTATAAACACATAACTTGTAGTGGATTTTCTTTTGTCAGAATCTCCTGTAAAATATGAATCCACGTAGTCCCTGACAACTAATTCCGATCCTCCATAACATAATGTAGCATCTAAGGTTCCTTTGATATATCTATGGATCCTTTTAACATCATTCCAATGCTCTCTACCAAGATTCGCCATGAAACGACTAACTGCTCTCACTGTTTGCATAATGTCCGATCTTGTACAAATCATGACGTACATTAAACTTCCCACTGCTGATGCATATGGTATTCGAGACATCTCTTTCCTCACATTTTCATTGCTAGGACACATAAAAGAGGATAACTTGAAATTAATAGGAAGTGAGGTAGAAATTAGCTTACAATCTTCCATGTCGAACCGTCTTAAGATTTTCTTCAAGTAATTTTTCTGAGAAAGCCAAATCTTCATGTTATTTCTTTGTCGGTGTATTTGCATCCATAGGATCTTGTTTGCTAGTCCCAGATCCTTCATGTCTAACTCTCTAGCTAATTATGCTTTTAATTCTTGGACTTGATCTTTGTTAAAGCCTGCTACCAACATGTTGTCCATATACAACAGTAAAATAATAAAGTCATTATTTTCAAACCTCTTGTAATATGTACAATGGTCTGAACTGAGTCTACTATACCCAAAGCAAATTATGAAGGAATCAAATCTCTTATACCAATATCACATCACCTGTTTGAGACGATATAGAGATTTGTTCAACATGCAAACTAAGTTCTCATTGCCCATTTCGAAAAACCTTTTGGTTGGAGCATATAAATTTATTCTTCAAGTTCTCCATGAAGAAATGTAGTTTTTATATCCAACTGTTCCAGATGTAAGTCAAACGTAGCACACATAGCCAGGACCACTCTGACTGTTGTAAGTCGAACCACTAGAGAAAATATCTCGTTGAAGTCAATCCATTCTTTCTTAGCATATCCTTTTACCACCAATCGTGCACGATACCGCTCCACTTGATCATTGATATGTTGTTGATCTTATAGACCCATTTATTACCAATGGTTTTTCTTCCACGTGGTAATGGTACTAGATCCCGTGTATTATTTCTGTCTAAAGATTCTATTTCTTCTTCCATTGCTGTCATCCACAAAGATGAATTTACATCTTTTTTAGCTTCATGTAAAGTTGATGGCTCTCCATCCTCTGTTAGAAGACAATATGTAATGTTACTCTTCGTAATATAATCTGAGTGCAAATCTGGAGGTTTTCTCTCTCGAGTTGATCGACGAACTTCAGAGGCTTCAAACTCAATTGGTTCTGGTACCTCGTGCTCTGGTGCTGCTTCAGATGAATCTGAATTTTCTCCTTTTGGATTATTTTCTACCAGTATTGTTGTAGTCTCTGTACTTTCTTTTGAAGTGCTATCATTTCCTTCTTTCTGCAGTTGATCTTCTGCAAATATCACATCTCTGTTGATGATGATCTTGTTGGCAGTGAGATCCCACAAACGATACCGCTTTACTCAATCAGCATTACCCAAGAAAATATATTTTTCTAGATTTTGGATCTAGCTTTGTTCTTTCTATGAGCATTACAGAACAACCAAAAATATGAAGAGATGAGTAATCAACTGGCTTTTTGCTCCACACCTCCATCGGTGTTTCAAATCATTTGTTGTTGATGGAGATCTATTTAGAACATAGAATGATGTATGAAGTGCTTCTGCCCAAAAGCACTTTGGTAAACTAGTTATTCTGAGCATATCTCTTACTCTTTCCAGGAGCGTTATATTCATTCTTTCTGCCATACCATTTTGTTGAGGAATGTATGGTGTAGTAGTTTATCTTTTGATGCCTTCTTGCTGACAATATGCATCAAAATCTTTGCTTCAATATTCTATTCCATTATCTGTCCTTAAACACTTGATTGATTCTTTTTCCAGTTTCTACTTCAATTTGTGCTTTGAGTTTTTGAAAATTGACATCACATCTGACTTATATTTGAACGGGTACACTCAACATCTTTTAGAAAAGTCATTAATAAATGATACAAAATATTTTATTTTCCCCAGAGATTGAACTAATGCTTCCTAAACATCAGAGTGAATCAACTCTAAAATGATTTTACTCTGAGCACTTGACTTGCTGAATTTTAATCTGTTTTGCTTACTTGTAACATAATACTAATAAAACGGTAGATTATCTGCTTTCAAGCCTGGTAGTAGCTTTTGATTGACGAGAATCTTCATTCAGTGTTCTGACATGTAGCATTATTTCTGATGCCACAACATAGAAGTTTCCTCTTCAGAATCCAATGATGCCACCGATGTAGTTTCTTCCTGAATTGAGTCTCCCAAAAGCATATACAAGTTTGATGAGATCTTTTCAGCTTTCAAGACTGTAAGTGCTCATTTCACCATCTTTAATACCCCATTTTCAACAACAGTCTTGTATTTGAGGTCGCCTAACTGTCCAACTGATAAAAGATTTTTCTTCATTCCTACAACATGTCGAATATCTTGTACAATATGAATAGTGCCATCATACATCTTTATTTTGATGACTCCAATCCCAGTGATTTTCGAGGCATGATAATTGCCCAGAAAAACTAATCCTCTAAAGACAGGTTCATAATGACAGAACCATTCTTTCCTAGAGACCAGGTGCCATGTTTCTGCAGAATCAATCAATCATGCATCACTTAGCTGTTTTCTGCTATCATTTGACACCATTGCTACTTCACTGTAAACTACGCCACCTTCTTTAGAAGTACTTGCAACACATCCCTGAGATGTTATTGCAACATGAGCTTTTTCTGCACCATTCTTCAAATTTCAACAATCTTTCTTGATGTGCCCTTTCTTGCCATAATTATACCATTTAACATTCTTTTTACTTTTTGATTTCGATCTACCATGATTTTGACTCCCACTTGAGTCACGTTTCGTTGATCTCCCTCATGTCATCGATAATGCTTCTTCTTGTTGTGAATTAGATGACTTGTCTTCCTTATTTTTATGGCTAGACTCATCTTCCAGAGCAGCAGTTGCAACTTCATCAAAGATTAGATTACCGGTGACAACATTACTTGTCAGGTTGATGATAAGTTGATCATACAAATCAGATAGACTTTGAAGTAGAATCTCCGCACGTTCATTTGTTAATATACTATAATCTAACACAGTGAGTTTGGGAAAATAGTGTATTCAAGTTGTTGATATGATTCGTCATGGATGTGGACTTACTCATTCAAATAGTGTAAAGTCTACTCTTCAAGAAGATTTTGTTGTGTAGTAACTTAACCTCCTACGATTTGGTAAGTGATAACACATAATCTTCTAAGGCTAGATACAAGTTGCCCATAGCGTTGTCATCCATATCCTTCTATTTTTCATCAGTCATTACATCCGGTCTCTCTCCAATTGCTGCTAAGCAATTGACTTTTCTCAAAATTGCTTTTATTTTAAGTTTCCATAAGGAAAAGTTGCTCCCGTTGAACTTCTCAATTTCAAACTTTCCTGCCATGTTTATGATGTCAATCAGCTTCTCACTTGAACTATCTTTTAGAATTTCACAATGAATAGTACCATATACGTGAATAGTATCATATATGTGAATAGTACTATATACGTGAATAGTATAATATAAGTGAATAGTATTATATCATATATGTGAGCAATCTCCGTGAATAGTTTTTGTGAACAATAACCCTGAACCTGAAGCGCTATTGCCACCGTTAGAGGATCGTGGACTGAATCTAGTATTTAAGTAAAGTGAAATTGAGAATAATTATTAGTTCTTAAGGCTTTGCCTATCATATAACAACGTAATAATAATTAGGAGACTTAGCCTACCATAAATATTAATAATAAAATAAAACAATGATACATAAATTTAACGTGGTAAAACCTTCTATGCGAGGGAAATATTCACGGAAAAATGTAGAAGGATTTCACTATAGTAGAAAGAATTTTACAACTTCTCTCTAAATACAATGAGTGAACAATCCCACACTCTGTTAGAGTATGAGAATTACAATTCTCTCACAAACTCTTAAGAAGAAATAAAATTTTTCTCTCTTAGAATACATAAGGTTTGGTTGAGAATAGGATGAAGAAAATAATGAAATGAAGCCTCTATTTATAGGCATGAGATTCAATGTGTAAATAGTAAATTTTAATTTTTTATTATTTTCCTTTTTATGTGTGGGACCTACCAAAAATAATTTTTTAATAAAAAATCATTACACCTTTCGGTACAATGATTAACACTGAATAACTTATGTGATAGTAGTCTTGGTTCACTTGTATATTCTCATTTGACTATCCACGTCCAATGAATAAATACTACATGACCTTGTACTATTAACGTACGAAGTCAAGTGTGCTTCAAGATGAGATCTGATAGCTTTGATAATAAAAGTTAGAGGTGTTTCAAGGAAACTCAAAGTTATGGATATAAGTCTTTGGCCAAAACAGTCAATATCTTAGAGATATCAAATCCACAAGATCAAGTTTAAAGATATGTCGAGTATAAATGATTTGACCTAACCATGATCATGGACTCGATAAGAAATATAAATAGTGGAAGGAATGAGATGATATGCTTGAAGTGTATTTCTAACAGGTTCATATATTTTCTCACTTCATTCATCGACTATAGACCATGTCATGTTGCGAGACGTTTACCCATAGTCCGTGGAATATCATAGAGATGAAATATTAAAGAGTTAATATTACTCAACCGTTACTCAATAATGAACCTAGAACTAGAGATGGCAGTAGGTATAGTATTGTGCGAGTTTCCATTACCAAACCTGCACCCGCATATGTAAATAAATTAACAAACATGCACCATACCCGCTGCGGGTTTTAATTTTCATTACCAAACCTGCACCGCATATAAAAATAAATTACCAAACCTGCACTGGTACCCAACAGATTTTTTACGGGTTTTTAAAATATTGAATTCCTTTATGTTCTTAATAATATAATTTCTTAATTAAACATTAATATTTTTTCATAATATACAAAAAATATTTGACAATTTTCAAATGAGGAGTTTATGACACACAAATAGTGGCCTATCCTAGTGGGCTAATTTTGTTCCAGGGCATTATTTTTCATTTTAATATTATCAATATTTAGTTTAATTTATATTTAGAATATAATTAGGGATATATTTTAAATTACTCTCAATACTATAAAAAAATATATTAAAATTGAATTGCTACATTACAATAATTAATTATCAATTAAAAAGAAAGAAGTCTAAAAAAAAGAATAGCAGTATGGATTATAAAATATACAAATCCATTAAGCCTATATTCTTCGTCATCATCCATAAAATTTATTCAACTCATAAATCATAAAAACACATTCATTTTTGGTGGAAATACGATTAATAGAAAGTTGAAAAAGGAAAAGCACAATTTTGATATAATAATAACAAGATAATAAAGAAGCTTATTAAATACTTTAGCCCCATTATTTACATAATATTGGAGGACTTTCCAGGGGTACTTCTTTACTTGTGTCAATTCTAAAATGGAGAAGTCAGAAGATAACCAGAACCTAAGCAGAAGATGAGCAGGGGCCTGGGAGTGGGAATGTGGGAATAGTAGTTTAAGTTTTGTGAGTTCTTTTATTATGAGGGTTTTTTTATATTGCCCTAAAAATATAAATTAAAAAATAATAATTTTAAGGGTAGCTGATACCCGCTGCGGGTATCCGTGGATTTTACTTAATTACCAAACCCGCATCAAACCCGCAGCGGGTTTTGCTCTAAATTACCAAACCCGCACCAAACCTGCTATAATAATTACCAAATCCGACCCATTGCCGGCGGGTTTTTATGGGTAAAATTACCATCCCTACCTAGGACAGTCGCATAAATATAATTCTTGTCTATGTTACAAATTCAAGGATGTTTATTAAAAGTTAATAAATGATTATTTTGGCAAAATAAAATTTCTAATTGGATTAGGATATTCAAGATATTTCGGAAATATTAATTTGATTAATAATTTGAAATAGAAAATGTTGACGGTGGATTTTGGTCTCAGGGTAATACAGGAATATCACCTCCGAGGGAATCCTCCTCCAACTGTGAATTTGTTTGGTTATGAGGGACCAAAAGCAAATTTAGCGGGAGACGGGAAAACACACCAATCGACAAAGAGATTTAACGTGGTTCGGTGGATTTTTGGGATCCGACCTACGTCCACGGACAAGAACAGGGTGGTACTTTTTTATTACTTCAAATACACCTCTCAGGCCTCTCCTTTGCTCTTACAAATTGGAACTTTTATCTCTCACTCTTGTGATGATTTTCAGATGATGCCTTCAACTTGTCCTTCTACACTCCTATTTATAATAAAAACATGAATCAGACTCCTTCTCTTACAAGGGTTCCTAATTGAGTCAACCTCCTTCCGCCACAAGGTTTCCTAATTTCAAACTACCTTTACTTCCTTTATCCTATTAGGATATTAACTTATTACTTTACCCCATTAAAGTAGGACAACTTATCCCTTTTCTACAAGAATAGGATGTTTTATCTTCTTGAGCACGCCTCGTCATGTGCTCGGTCTTCATGAGGTCGGTCATGATAGCCATTTGAACTGAGAATGTTGTTGTCGATCTGATAATGCCCGGTCATCCGATCTCAAGTGGTCGGTCTCTACATGTTGTGGTCGGGTCGGCTTTAACGATCTCGCCCAAGAAGGGAATTACCCATTTTTACCCCTGCCGTACTCCTTAAATAACATAGTGCCCGGAAAACACCATCAACATCTGTCCCCTAGTTCTCGGTTCCAACTAGTATACAAGTTGGTGCCGGGAACTATAAAAAGATGGTGTGCTCATCGCCTTGCTGGTGGTCGCTCCAGAATTTACAGAGAAATTGCTTTCGCCATCAACTAAATCTTCTGTTTCTATCTTCATATCCTGCCGACCTTATTCAGAATGATTCTCCACCTCAAAGCAAATTGCTTACGGTGACGTCCTCGGTGGCATGTGATCCTGTCTTGAGCTGTGAGAGATGCTCGGACCTGGGGGAATTTTTCGTCCCCAGTCCGAAGGACTGACTCGGTGGGACGCAACCCGACCTTGAGCTGAGAAAGGCACTTGGACCTGGGGGAATGTTACGTCACCAGTCCGAAGGGCTGACTCGGTGGGACGTACCCCGACCCCGAGCTGAGAAAGGCACTTGGACCTGGGGGAATGTTACGTCCCCAGTCCGAAGGGCTGACTCGGTGGGACGTACCCCGACCCCGAGCTGAGAAAGGCACTTGGACCTGGGGGAATGTTACGTCCTCAGTCCGAAGGGCTGACTCGGTGGGACGTACCCCGACCCCGAGCTGAGAAAGGCACTTGGACCTGGGGGAATGTTACGTCCTCAGTCCGAAGGGCTGACTCGGTGGGACGTACCCCGACCCCGAGCTGAGAAAGGCACTTGGACCCGGGGGAATGTTACGTCCCCAGTCCGAAGGGCTGACTCGGTGGGACGTACCTCGACCCCGAGCTGAGAAAGGCACTTGGACCCGGGGGAATGTTACGTCCCCAGTCCGAAGGGCTGACTCGGTGGGACGTACCCCGACCCCGAGCTGAGAAGAAAGACTTGGCTCTGGGGGAATATTACATCTCTAGTCCAAAGAAGCCGACTCGGTGGGACGTAACCCGACCCCGAGCTGAAAGAAAGACTTGGCTCTGGGGGAATGTTACATCCCCAGTCCAAAGAAGCCGACTCGGTGGGACGTAACCCGACCCCGAGTTGAAAGAAAGGCACTCGGACCTGGGGGAATGTTACGTCCCCAGTCCAAAGGGCTGACTCGGTGGGACGTACCCCGACCCCGAGCTAAATAACCAAGCGGCCTCGGCGGAACGAAATCCAGCCCCGAACCGAATAAATAAGTGGCCTCGGCGGAACGAAATCCAGACCCGAGCCGATTAATCCCTGGGACTTATTCAGAAGGGAAGTGAATCAACCTTTGAAGCCCTACCGAATCTGGCATGGGCGTCCCTCTGCCAGGCCGGCGAAAAAATAAAAACAAAACCTTTGAAGGTAAAATCAAAAGGTGGGGGTGACTTAGCACTTGTCCCAAAGTAAAACTTTTCACAAGTGTAAACAACAGCACGGATGCCTCAAGACAACGTCCCGTCCGAGGTCCCCAAAACACAATTCTGAATCTTCCAATTCAGTGTCCCGGCGAACCAGGATTCGGATCAGAAGAGCGTTTGAATGGTAAGGGCACATCCTCTACACGTCGGTTCCCTGGGGATCCTGTGTATTGTATGAGGGCTCCTCCTTACCACACTGGAGCAGGCACACGCCACAGGGGTATACGCATCCCCGTGCTGTGTCTCTCACAGATCCGGATGATGAATGGATCAAAGAGTGTCCGGGGTACTAAGGGCATATTCCTCCTTAGGCCTGGCATCACTGGAGTTAGCAATCGTCACGGGGGTGTCATCATCCCCCGTGCTATGCTTTCCCACGGATCCATTACATCGGGTGGGCAAGGATCAGAAGAGTGTTCGACACATTAAGGGCATGTTCCTCCTTACGTTCGATAACACTGGAGTAAGCAATCGCCACAGGGGTAGCATCCCTCCCTGTGCTATGCTTCTCACGGATCCTGTATACTGAGCATGCCCCTGAGGGCCTAAGCCAGGAGAAATGCTTGGTTCTGGGGGAATGTTTCCTTCCCCAGACCAGTGAGTATTGACTCGGTGGGACGTAACCCGACCCCGAGCCGAGAAAGGCCTCGGCGGAACGAAATCCAGCCCCGAGCTGACTAACGAAGAGGCCTCGGCGGAATGCGATCCAGCCCCGAGCCGATTAATGAAGGGGCCTCGGCGGAACGCTATCCAGCCCCGAGCCGAAAGACGTACTTGGCTCTGGGGGAATGTCTCATCCCCAGACCAATATGTATGACTCGGTGGGACGTAACCCGACCCCGAGCCGGATAACTGAATAGCCTCGGTGGAGCAAGGTCCAGACCCGAGCTAAGCAAGTTTTATTGTTTGGTCGCTTCTTTCTATATTTAGGCGCTAAGTTTGTCCCTGGTTTTTGAATAGGTCCTTCTTTTTATGTTTTAAGAAAGTGGACGAGAACCATTTTTGAAAAGATAATTTTTATTTATGTTTCGGGGACAAACTGCCCTTTTTTCAGTTGATTTGGCGGCCACATGCTCTTTGTCTGGTCGTCATAACTTCGTGGTCAATGTATTTGTTCAGATATCCGTTTCTTGCTAGGTCTTCCATCTGCTCTCGCAGATCTTTACATCCGTCCGTTGCATGTCCTCTGGAGTTGTGGTGTACACAATAAGCTTTTTGGTTCCTTCTGTCTGGTGGGAATCTCCTTTGGTCGGGTTCCACTAAGAGGCATTTCCCCTGAATCTCCATGAAAATTTGTCCAAGTGGTTTATTTAGGGGGATGTATGCATCTTCCTCGACCACATGGTTCACTTGGGTCGGTGCCCTTCTCTCCTGATTATCCCGGTGTAGTGGCTTGAATTCTTTGTGCTTCGGGGGAGGTCTTCTGGATTCTCTTTCTGTTCGGCGAGGGGCGCCTTCCCTTGTGGTTTTATCTCTGATGGTGTTCCCTTTTCGGGACACTTTTTCTTCATTCTCTAACAAAACGAACTTCCGAGCCACCTCCAGAGCGGTGGCGTAGTCCGGGGTGTCCTGGATCCTTAGGTGGGTCCATAGTCTTCCGACCCTCAAGGCTCCTTTCAAGCTTTCTAGGGCCTCAGGGGACTCGTACCCTCCGACTTCGAGTACCATATTATGGTACCTTTCAATAAATATCTTCAGAGGTTCATCGTCTCCTTGCTTCATGAGCCGGAGTTCTCCAATCGTCTTTCTGGGGACACAAGCCCCCTTAAAGTGTCGTATAAATGACTTCTTCAGTTGCGTGAAGCTGCTGATGCTTCTTGGGGCTAAGCTCCTGTACCATAGAATGGCTGGTCCGGCCAGAGTTAGGGGGAACACTTTGCAGATGGCGTCCCCTGTTACCCCTTGCACTTCCATCAACAGGGTGAAACTTTCAATGTGGGTCTTTGGGTCGGTATGTCCCTTGTACGGTGTCATGGTCGGCATGTTAAATCGCTTCGGGAACTGTGCTGACCTTATCTCTTCTGTAAAGGGAGACCCCTCTTCCTCGCCTCGGGTGTCTCCCGCGCCGATCTTGAGGCCTTCTTCCCATCTGGTTATCTCTTTCCTCAACCAAGACTTTATTTCACGGGCTGTGCCCCCGTGTCGCCTTCTGTGTCCTTCTGTTCTCCTGTGGCGTTCCTTGAGCTCGGAGGTCTCCTGTACGTCTTCGTTGTATTTTCTATTCTCCCTCTCGGAGTTTTAAAAACTGTCGGAGGAAGGGTCGGGTGATTGTTCCTCATCTTCCCATGCGTCTTCTGATCGTGGCTCTCTTCCTACCACTTCAGATCTTATCCCATAAGGGCCTCTCTTTCTGGGTCCCTCGTCTTCGCTTATATCTACTACTCTTTTCCCTTTTTTCCTTCTTTTTCCTCTTCTGGTCGGCCCCGGTTTCAGGTTCCTCGTTGTTGGCTCCTTCCATTCTTTCTAGTCGATCCATCATAGACATCATGTTATCTTCCATCTTTTTCATCCAGTCCATTGCCGGACCTCCTGATTGGTGATTTCCGCCTTCCGCCATTTGTCTTATCACGTGAACTGCTTTTTGTGAAGTTCCCCACAGACGGCGCCAACTGTTGACGGTGGATTTTGGTCTCAGGGTAATACAGGAATATCACCTCCGAGGGAATCCTCCTCCAACTGTGAATTTGTTTGGTTATGAGGGACCAAAAGCAAATTTAGCGGGAGACGGGAAAACACACCAATCGACAAAGAGATTTAACGTGGTTCGGTGGATTTTTGGGATCCGACCTACGTCCACGGACAAGAACAGGGTGGTACTTTTTTATTACTTCAAATACACCTCTCAAGCCTCTCCTTTGCTCTTACAAATTGGAACTTTACAATTCGAATCTTTCACTCTTGTGATGATTTTCAGATGTCGCCTTCAACTTGTCCTTCTACACTCCTATTTATAATAAAAACATGAATCAGACTCCTTCTCTTACAAGGGTTCCTAATTGAGTCAACCTCCTTCCGCCACAAGGTTTCCTAATTTCAAACTACCTTTACTTCCTTTATCCTATTAGGATATTAACTTATTACTTTACCCCATTAAAGTAGGACAACTTATCCCTTTTCTACAAGAATAGGATGTTTTATCTTCTTGAGCACGCCTCGTCATGTGCTCGGTCTTCATGAGGTCGGTCATGATAGCCATTTGAACTGAGAATGTTGTTGTCGATCTGATAATGCCCGGTCATCCGATCTCAAGTGGTCGGTCTCTACATGTTGTGGTCGGGTCGGCTTTAACGATCTCGCCCAAGAAGGGAATTACCCATTTTTACCCCTGCCGTACTCCTTAAATAACATAGTGCCCGGAAAACACCATCAACAGAAAATATAAATTAGATTTAATTATTTAAATAAATATTTAATATTTATATTAATTTGATTAAGTATCCTAATTTATTTTGGAAAGATTCTTTTAGAGATCAAATCTGATTTGAAGAGATCTTGAATTGTTGTTATTGTATTGGGATACAATTAAAACAAATCCTATGCAAATACATGCAATTGGCAATTGATGTTGCATGTTGATAATTAATACACACACACACAAAATTAATGTGTTCACGTTGAGGCCGAATTCATCTATCTCTTTTGTGTGTTGTTCCAAATTGGTTTAAGGGAAGATTGTTTTTGTTTTTTTTAAATTCTGTAATTCTAGATTTCAACATCTAAAAAAGGAAAATAATTTTTCTTTGTTATCAAAAGTGAGAGCAAATTTTTTTTTTTTTTATTTATTTATATAAGAGTGCTAGTATGTCATCTAAAAGTGTAACGTTTGGTGCACTTCGATAAGAGAAAACGCAAGGAGGAAATTTAAGAAGGTTTAGGAAAATAATAAACACAACAAGATATATTTTATTATTATTAAATATTATTTATATTGATAAATAAAATTTATTTGCATGTTTATAAAATTAATTGGGATTAATTTTAAGTATTTATATATTTGTTTACATCTACAATGGCATAAAAACGATCCTTAGAGTGGTTTTGGAAGAAAAATTTAAATTCCAGTCACATGGGTACTTCCACACTAACCTCAAAATCTTACAATGGTATCAGAGCTATGAGGTGATGCCGTTTTGATGAAAACAACTTAAAGCATTCATTTAGGATCCTATAAAAAGCTGTTAGATTAGGCTATTATTTTATGTAGATAAAATAATTATTTTGGCCTGAAATTTTTTATGGAGACACTAGACATATGAACTAACGACTATATATTACAACACGTGCATGTAGCGCGATGGCTGAGCCCATCGCAAGGGCGCAAACAGCCCCTCCCCTGGTCTCTTATGTCATAGGGATCAATTTGTAAAATTTTAAAAGTTTTGGGGCTTTATTATAAATACCCAAAAGTTCAAGGATAAAATTATAATTTTTGAAATTATAAATTTTTGTAAAATTTCCAAATTAAATTTCAAGTAAGATTATTATTCCCTTTTTCATTAATATTTTTGGAAGGAAATCCAATAGAAATCGAGTTGTTGCTACTTTTGAACTAAATAACTTCTTAGGAAGTAGGGATGTTCACGGGTTGGGTTTTTTTGAAGTTTTTACGAACCGATTGGGTCTGGTCACGAGGGTCGCGAAACCCGAACCCGAAATTTGAGAAGTAAAATCCGATCGGGTCAGGTCGAGTAATCCAAAAAAATAATTTTTTTAATGAATTAATTATTTTGAAATATAAATATTAGTTATTTTATGTCACAAAAATTATCATATATATAAAGTTTCAAGACAACAAAAGTAATAAATAAATGAAATAATAGTAAAAACTTTAAAAAATAATAAAATTTGTAGAAAAATAATAAATTTTTTATAAAAATAATAAAATTTGTAGAAAAATAATAAAATTTTAGAAAAATAATAAAAATATTATAGTTTCGGGTCGGGTCGGGTCGGATTTTTCTGTCATACTGGTGACCAACTCGAAAATTTCGAGTCAGGTCAGGTTAACCCGAAAACTCATTATTTTTGTTTGAAACACGCACGAGTCGGGTCAGATCGGATCGCGGGTTGACCCGACCCTATGAATACACCTATTAGAAAGTTAAAACCAAATGAAATTTTTAATTAGATTAAAACTCAATCAGCACCAGAATCCCAATAGGACTTTGATTAAATCTCTTAATATTTAATATGATTAAAATATTACTTAATTAATAATTAAAGAGTAATCTTTTAAAAGTTTGAAGATTTGTAATAGGATTATTCAAGCCAAGAATGCCTAAGACCTTCTCGAACAAAGAGGTACTAAAAAGAGAACTCTGTCACCAAGGCAATAAGAGCTTAAGAAGGTAGGGACTTAAGTGGTCACGTCAGACCCCCCTCATCTTCTAGGAGTTTTGTCTAGTCATCAAATTATGAAAGATTGTCTTAAATCAAATTGAACAGTCTTATTAAAGTGTTAATAAAAAATTTGGATCCCCATCGTCTAAAGCTAAACATAAAAGTTATGTGGTAAATGTGCTTGTGCATGATGAAAGTATAAGTTACAAACACATCAAGAGCACTAAAAGAAAAGACCTAAATTATATAATATATGAATTATAAAATAATCTCGAAGATTGAATATTAAGCATTAACCTTCCAACATAATCAAATAGCCCACTAAATATATTTTGGTAATCCCAAAACCTATTAAGTGAGAGACCCTTATATGTTTAAGTACTATTTGACTTGTTCGTCTATGTAGTATAATTATTGTAAACCCAAAACCTATTAGGTGAGGGCCAATCACATGTGTTACGTGACGAAAAGTATTAGGCCTAACTTAACTAGTGAATATATCAAAACCCATTAGGTGAGACATTGTTCATTAGAGGTGGAAATGTCGAGCCTTGTATATAGATACAAACAAAAGGAGATTTGACTCATTGAAAATGAAGTGTCAAAACCCACTAGGTGAGGATGTCGTTAACAATGAGAACTTGATGTCTCACTAGAAATATATCTAACAATATTTTCATCTTCCGCATAGGGGAGTGTGAAATTCGAGTAAAATTTATGGGAGCAATATTGTTTAAAAAACTTTAAACTTTGGTTAAATATTTATTACAAAATAAGTATTACAAAATAAACTCACTGGCCTTCATTTCCTAGATTGGCGTTGTAAGCTCAAGATTATCTTGGATTACGAATGTCTCTACTATGTTTTCGATATGATAGATCCTGATCCTATTGATGATGATACCTCTATTGAAAATGTTATTGCTTATCACAAGTGATAGAATGATGCGCTCAAGGTAAGAAGCTACATCGAAGCCTTTATAAGCTTAGTTTTTTAAGAGCAATACGAAAGGTTTGATTCATCGGTGGACATCATGGAACACCTATATAAGTTTTATGGTGAAAATAGTGAAACTGCTAGATACGATATAGCTAGAAAGTTATTCAGGATGAATATGAAGGATGAGACTCTAGTCTCCGATCATGTGCTCCAAATGATCAATTTGATTGATCAAATATATACATTTGATCTAGGGCTAACGTTCAAGGTTAATGTGGATTTGATCATAAAATCCTTGACTCCCTCATTCAAGAGCTTCATTTCTAACATCAATATGAGCAATTTTATTAGATCAACTAGGTCACTTAGGAGCTTCATGGATCATTAAAGACCTATGAAAAGACTGAAAACATCTTGAAGGTTGAGGGAAATAAAAAATGGGTTGTTCTTGTAATCTCTGGTCCTCACAAAGGTAAGAAAAAGGGAAAGGCAAGAAACAAGCCTCCAAGAAATATAATCCCACTAGAGGCATATCAAAGAAAAGAAAGGAAAAAAATACCTAAGATGAGTGCTTTTATTGCAAGAAGAAATGAGACTAGAAGAGGAATTGTCCACAGTACCTTATAAGCTTAAGGAAGCAAAAACAAGGTACGCCCTTGTTCTTTGTTATTGAAATGGATATTAGAATAAATGTTAGTTTTATTTTTGTTATTAATGTCTGTAAAAAAATATGTTCAATTGAGTTGTAATAAGTCTTGAAGATCTCGGAGCAATTAGACAAGTATTTGGACAAAATCAGATGGAGTTATCCGAGTGATATTCACACTTTTTAATATTTCAGAAGCTTTAGAGCTCAAATTGACATGATGTCAGTTACATTTGAAAGTAGACTCGAAGACGATCTCGTACATATAAAGAACACATGATTTGGCCAAGAGACAAGAAAGTTATACGCGATTTAAGGTGTCCCTGAAAACCAGTCCGCGACCCGCGTTTGTGTGGCGTTCGTATTTTTGTTCAAATGTTTTCGAGGCAGAAAATTTGCATTTGAGTTGTGTTTGAAGTGCGTTCGAACGTCCATGCATAATTAGGTTATTTTGGACACGTTTTAAAGCCAAAATAGAACTAGAAAACCCTTGTCTTTGCCCTACCTATATAAAAAATATTGAGCCACCTTCACAAGTGTTAAAAACACAATATCTTGAGCCAAAACACATTCTTAGTTTTCAATCTTCTTAATTTCACCTTGAAGACTTATTTTTCTCTTTTGTTCTTTATTTTGGTGAAAGTGTTCTTTGTTAAACCATCAACACAACAAACCCAATTTTGTAAACCTTCAGAGTTCTCAAGGAGGAAGCTTGGCAGTCGGAGTTCCAGCAGTCGGAGTTGCAGAGTTGATTCACTCAGAGACTTCAAAGGTTCTGAAGAAAATCGTGGGGTACGGGCTTGATGAGTTCTTCGAGTTCTTAAAATCTAGAGGTACTAGAGTCGGTGTTGTTGAGACCATAGGTCTTTTACCATCACTGTAAGTTTTTCTTTTTATAGTGGATTTGAGTTGGTAGCCGAGATACCTATAGTAATTTTTTACTCACACAAGTTTTCCATTTCGTCACCAAAATAACTTGTGTTGATCTTGTATGGTTAATTTATTTTCTACTTCAATATTCTATTTTAATTTATTTCTAAAACCAGTCCGCTACCCGCGTTCGTGTGGCATTTGTATTTTCTTTCGAATGTTTTCGAGGCAGAAAATTTGCGTTTGAGTTTTGTTTGAAGTGCGTTCAAACGTCCCTGCGTAAGTAGGTTATTTTGGAAACGTTTTAAAGCCAAAATATCACTAGAAAACTGATGAATGATATTTATATCACTAATTCTCACTCATTTGACTTAATATTTTGTATAGTTTCTCGAGTTTTATGAACGTTTTGATGTATTTTTATTTATTTTGCAGCTAAAAATAATATTTGGACTTAATGGAATCAACTCGGGACTAAAACGATGAAATTCGGAGGAAAAAAGGTCAAAAACGAAAATTTACTGTACGCGTCACGAAGTGTAGTCTGAAATTCCAGTTTTGCGCAAGTTTTGTATTTCGGCCATAACTTTTTTATCCGATATCGGATTGAGCTGATTCAAGTTGCAGATTAAAGAAGACTCAAATATCTACAACTTTAAAGATTTAAATATTTTCGAATTCTGAAGTTTGGAAGGCCGAATATGATGAATAATCTAGTATATTTTGTGTAACTACTATAGTCATTTTCAAAATATAAAATAAAATTATCTGCTTGCATGTTTGGTGCCATGTTTGATGCCATGTTTGGTGGAGCAATCGGTGGAGAAATTGGTGGAAGCCTTTAGATTTTTCTATAAATACCAAGCCATTTCATTTGTAATTCTCATGATTTCCTTAGGTTTTTGTAAGGAATTTAAGAATTGCATCTTGTGTGTTTATTTTCAGTAATTCAATTTATGCATTTTTATTTTCAGTAATAGTAGTAGTTCTTCTTCTTCTTCTTCTTCTTCTTCTTCTTCTTCTCTTTTCTTTTATGTTTAGTAGTTAGATTTCCGCTGGGGGAAGGGTGAAGCTTTTTTATTTTAATTTAGATTAATCTCCCTTAATTATAATATGGAAATTATAATTCAAACTAAAAAGATTACCGCCTTAATGGCTGGTTTTATTTATTTAACATAAAGTGGCGCCGCCTATATGGCCGGTCTTTAGGTAGCAGATAATTACCGCCTATATGGCTGGTTTATGGACAAATAATATTACCGCCTTTATGGCTGGTCAGACTTAATTAAAATCTAATTTAATGAGGATACCGCCTTTATGGCTGGTCGGTAATTTCACGGTTAATTTCTGTATTATAATAAGGGAGATGTCTAAATTATAAATAGTAAAAGTGGATCCTCAATCCCAGTATTTTATTTTTATTTTTATTCTAGGGAAGTGATGAAACACAATATCCACACTTAATAATTGATTTTCTTTTTATGGATAGTTCTTTAGTTTCTTTATTGAGTCTTAAGCTTGATGCTTCTTGTTAACTGGCCATTAATAAGATTGATGGGGTAAACTTAAAATGAACTAGACATAGAGATTTTAGGTTTTAGCCTTAGATTCAATAACTCACGATCTTCCTTGAGGATAGATAACCATTTAATAGATTTCCTTACAGGATAGGAATATACCTGTCGGGCGTGGGTAGCCATAATTGGAACTTGGTCTTAATGAATCCAGATAATGTGGTTGACATAGGAATATGGTTCAATTGTGTTATATTGGGTATTTGCGTCTGACCATCGGAAGAGGCTTTTGCATATCATCGTGTTCCAGGTTAGCAAATTAATTTATTACACATAAATAAGAGAGTCAATTCATCTTTTTAATAATATTGTGTGGAGTCACGACCCTAGATCTTTTGAGTCTTTTATTTAATTTCCTTGGTATTTTCTTTTGTGACTTTGATTTATTTTATTTAGAAAATCCACATTCAACCAACCAAAAGCAATCAATTCCCTTCTCCCTATAATTAGATACCTGTAAATAAATAGTATCAATAATTAATAACAACAGTAGGAATTAAGTCCTCGTGGGATCAATATTTTTATACTACTTGAACGATATGTGCGCTTGCGTTATACGTGTGTGTTTATACCGGTCAAAAACCCTTGTCTTTGCCCTACCTATATAAACAAACATTGAGCCACCTTCACAAGTGTTAAAAGCACAATATCTTGAGCCGAAACACATTCTTAGTTTTCAATCTTCTTATTTCACCTTGAAGAATTCTTGTTCTCTTGTTTTCTTTATTTTGGTGAAAGCATTCTTTGTTAAACCATCAACACAACAAATCCAATTTCCTAAACCTTTAGAGTTCTCAAGAAGGAAGATTGGTAGTCGGAGTTCCGGCATTCAGAGTTGCAAAGTTGATTCACTCAGAGACTTCAGAGGTTTTGAATAAAACCGTGGGGTACGGGCTCGATGTGTTCTTCGAGTTCTTACAATTTAGAGGTAGTAGAATCGGTGTTGTTGACACCATAGGTCTTTTACCATCACTGTAAGTTTTTCTCTTTATAGTGGATTTGGCTTGGTAGCTAAGATACCCAGAGTGATTTTTTATTCGCACGAGTTTTTCATTTCGTCACTAAAATAACTTATGTTGATCTTGTATGGTTGATTTATTTTTTGCTTCAATATTCTATTTTAATTTATTGCTATTAGAATTAAGGTTGCTTGTTTAGAATCCATAGACACATTAATTAGGACTTGTCTTATTTAATTATGATAAATTCTGCATAGGGTCGGAACCTTGGACTTATAAAGAATTTTCAATAAGTTCTATATCTCATTCATGGATTTTAGATTCGGCTGCCACCTCACATATTTTTATATCTCCGCGGATTCTAAAGAGTAAGAGGTTGCTCAAGGAAGGAGAAGTGGTCCTCAAAGTTGGAAATGAAGAGCTTGTGTCCGCAACCGCATTGAGGACATGTCATTTTCCTTTGCCGTCGTGACATTTAATTTTATTAGATAATATTTTATATTTTCCTAGTGTAATAAGGAACATTATTTTCATTATAGTATTGACAAAATATAATTATGAATTTCATTTCATTAGTGAGAAATGCAATATTTATTATTTGAATTGCACTAAACGTAAATGAGTTGTATGTCTTGCAAATAAATGAGAACCATAACAAAGAATTAAATACAATAATAATGAAACGACAAAGAGATAATCCCAAATCAAGATTGCTTTGACACTTAAGTTTAGGTCATATTAGAGAGAAAAGAATTCACAAATGAAAAATGAAGGCGTACTTCCTTTATTAGATTTAGAACTTTATCCAACTTGTGAATCATCTCTCAAAGGAAAAATGACCAAATTAGCTTTTCTAGGACAAAACAAAAGAGCCAAAAAAGCCTTGAAACTCATACATACTGATGTATAGGGCCCACTTTGTATAGTCGCCAAAGGTGGTTTTCAATACTTCGTTACTTTCTGAGACAATTGTTCAAGATTTGGTGTAACATCCCCGATCTGGGAGATGTTACCGGCATGGAAAAGCTGTACTAACCCCATAAGCCTCTGAATTTCTGAATGTATCGTAAACTATTCTAATGCAATGTCATGCATATAGACCATAACTCAATCAACATAAAACACTTTCATTACTCATAATGCGTACTCAGAAATGTTCACTTTTTTACAATACTTTAATAAATACTTATAATGACTATCACAACACTAATGCATATATGCAACTCTGACCGGACTATTATACTTTTGACTCTGAACTGGTGGACTCCATCTCTGGTGACTGCATCAGTATCCATCCTTCTGAGCTTGTCTTCCTGGAATCCCTACAAAACAATAAAGACTGGAGGGGGTTAGATCGCTATACGATCTAAGTGAGTGGACAATCTATGAAAACTGAAACAAAACTCTTTTTACTTCAAAACCATAATTTCAAATATCTTTTAGGAAAACTTGGTTTCTTAAACTTCATCTTTCTGAAAACTGTCTTTAAAACACTGGTTTCTGAAAGCTCTTTATTAAAGTCTGATTTGTGAAATCTGAATACTGAGAATCTGAAAGCTTTAAACTGGAGATCTGAAAACTAAAAAATGAAAGGAAATCGGTAAACTAAAACTGTTCAATGTCCAGGACAACAGCTCAACTAGCAATGTAGAACTCTGACATCTCTGAAACTGGTGGTGCCCTACGTCCAGGACAACAGCTCAACTTGCAAAGTAGAGCTCTACACCTAGGAAATCAGCTCAACTGGCAGTGTAGCCACCAAACCAGGATTTCGGGGATCTGTCAACCCTAGTCCTACTCGAGGATCTGAGAGCGTCCCCTCAGTCCTCCACATATGCACATGTCTCTGAATCCGTCAATTCCACTGTATCATAAGTTACATACTAGGGTGAGGTTTTACCTCATGCCCCGAAAGAAAATAACATAAACATGTACTGAAAACATATATCTCAAGCTGAAACATCTATTTTTCCATAAAACTTCTCAAATCAAGCTAAAACATATATGATATAAAAACAAACTTGGCTAACGCCCTAGTTGCTGAAAAGTAAGTCTGACTGAAGAAAGTGCGAAATGAAAATCAAGTAAAAGGGAAAATGTCTACTCACAGTGATCAATTTCTGGCTGGTACTGAATCATTGAGCAAAAAGAATTGTGCTTCCTAAGGATAACCTATGGTAGGAACTTGATTAGAATCAACATATCCAATCAACTTCGTTACTTTAAAGATCTTTAAAGATTTACTCGAAAATCATATACTTAAGGCTTTGTAATGGTCATAATTTGATGTAGAATATGAAGATAAATTGATACGAGTTCCGAAAAGTGGTTTCTAACGGGTTAGAATGAAACTGGGGATCTAAAACTGGTTTGGGAAATTTCTGTCTCTCATCGGGACGCGCAGTCCTTCTGCGTCGTGATGAGTGACGCCATATTCCCATATTCGGCTTCCCTCTTGCGTCGCGACGCGCAGTCGATTTTCAGGTTTCTGGTTTCTTCTCCAAACTCATCCAAAAATCAAATTATCTAACTCTACTCCTTTTCAATACTTCCAACCCAAAATACAACATACAAAACATCATGTTACACTTTAATTTTCATCATCTAAACCAATAAAGACTGGATGGGGTTAGATCGCTATACGATCTAAGTGAGTGGATGGGGTTAGATCGCTATACGATCTAAGTGAGTGGACAATCTATGAAAACTGAAACAAAACTCTTTTTACTTCAAAACCATAATTTCAAAAATATATTTTAGGAAAACTTGGTCTCTTAAACTTCATCTTTCTGAAAACTGTATTTAAAACACTGGTTTCTGAAAGCTCTTTACTAAAGTCTGATTTGTGACATTTGAATACTGAAAAATCTGAAAGCTTTATACTGGAGATCTGAAAACTAAAAACTGAAAGAAAATCGGTAAACTAAAACTGTTCTACGTCCAGAACAATAGCTCAACTGGCAACGTAGAACTCTGGCATCTCTGAAACTGGTGGTGCCCTACGTCCAGGAAAACAGCTCAACTGGCAACGTAGAGCTCTACACCCAGGACAACAGCTCAACTGGTAGTGTAGCCACCAAACCAGGATTTCGGGGATCTGTCAACCCTATTCCTGCTCGAGGATTTGAGAGCGTCCCCTCAGTCCTCCACATGTGTACATGTCTCTGAATCTGTCAAGTCCACTGTATCACAAGTTACATACTGGGATGAGGTTGTACCTCATGCCCCGAAAGAAAAGAACATAAACATGTACTGAAAACATATATCTCAAGCTGAAACATCTATTTTTCCTTAAAACTTCTCAAATCAAGCTAAAACATATATGATATAAAAATAAACTTGTCTAACACCCTAGTAGCTGAAAAGTAAGTCTGACTGAAGAAAATGCGAAATAGAAATCAAGTAAAAGGGAAAGTGTCCACTCACAATGATCAATTTTTGGCTGGTACTGAATCATTGAGGAAAAAGAACTGTGCTTCATAAGGATAACATATGGTAGGAACTTGATTAGAATCAACATATCCAATCAACTTCGATACTTTAAAGATCTTTAAAGATTTACTCAAAAATCATATAATTAAGACTTTGTAATGGTCATAATTTGATGTAGAATATGAAGATAAATTGATACGAATTCCGAAAAGTGGTTTCTAACGCGTTAGAAAGAAACTAGGGATCTAAAACTAGTTTGGGAAATTTCTGTCTTGCGTCGAGCAGTCCTTCTGCGTCGCGACCCGCGATGCCTTATTCCCTGATCCGGCTTCCCTCTTGCGTCGCGACACGCAGGTCCTCTGCGTCGCGACACGCAGTTGATTTCCAGGTTTCTGGTTTCTTCTCCAAACTCATCCAAAACTCAAATTATCTAACTCTACTCATTTTCAATACCTCCAACCCAAAAAACAACATACAAAACATCATGTTACACTTTAATTTTCATAATCTAAACCACCAATTCTTCATCAAATTAGTTCTTAATTTGTTTCATACATTCTACCAAATCGTACCCAAATGTGTCCTTATTCCTTTCATAACAAATCCAATACATTATCCATCACATTTCATCAATTCTACACATACTAAAGCTACCATTTTTTCATCCTTAACTACTCATTTATCCACTTAATCATCATCACAAATTATTTCTTTAAACTTTCTAAACTTAACAACTTACCACATAATTCATTTCTTAACTAATTAAACACTAATAAACATACATAATCATGCCTCTACAACATCCATACCAACCATTTATCAAAATCTCATATTTTAGGATTTGGGTCAAGTGGGTTTTACCTATTTTTCTTGGATTTCATCATTCACTAAGTCTTCCATTGTTGCTAGGCTCTCAAGCTTGCTTCTTCTTCTTCTTTCTCTCTTTCTCTTCTTCTTCTTCTTCTTATTCTTTCCCTCCATCTCTCTCTCTCGTTCTTCTTCTTTCCCTCCCCCTCTCTCTCGTTCTTTTTCTTTCTCTCACGCCATATCCTTCGCTTTCTCTCTAATTATCTTTCAAAACTGGGTATTTGTAAATAGTAAATCCTTTATATAGTGGGGGGTGTTAGATATTTGGAAACTTATGAGAAAGTTGTGGAAAAATCTAAAGAAATTGAGATTTCTCTCTTTTAGCCCCGAAATTACTATTCATCCAGATTTTGATTTGCATGTTTGTCCCGGTTCTGGTCTCAATTTGGAAATATGTTTAACATGAAAGTTGTAGGTCTCGGTCCAAGATTTTCAAAAATATAAAATTCATAAAAATCGGAGATGGTATGAAAAAGTTATGCCCAAAATACTATATGTAGTACAAAAGGGGCACATGGTACAGTCTCTTCTCAGGACTTTGAGAAATTTACCGATTGTACCCAAAGTCTTCTCATGATTTTATTTGGATCCCAACATGATTTATTTTACGTTCCTTTATCCCGTACGTAATAATATTGTCGTATGTAGTAGCAAAAACCACCGGTCGTTACAAATTCTTCCCCCTTAAATAGGATTCGTCCTCGAATCCTCACTGGGGTCTACTCGTGATCTTCTTAACTTCGTAATTATGCAAAGGTGCTACTAAACTTATCTCTTTGTCTCTAACCATTGCTGTCTACTAGATCCTCATTTTTCCCTTATTAAGTTATCATTTTGTAGTACTTTTTGCTGAGTACTCTTGACTATTGTTCCTCTGTTCTTTCGATGTACCTTATACCTTTATTTATAAGATTTATTCCTTTTAGTCCTTCACTTATGTTCCATAATTCCTTAATTTGAGCAAGTTATTAATTAACTAGTATCTTGGCTCACCCCGAGAATTCTAATATCTCATACATATACTTGATATTTCTCTATTTCACTTGTCCAACTTGACTTTAACATTATTTCTTATTCTCGACTATCAACTCCCTATATTTCCTTTACAGCTCTCAGCAGTCTTTAAGCTTTCCTTCTTCAACAACCCCTTTACATTAACTTATTTTGTCGTCCCTGTACTATAATACAAACCTACCAAACCACCCATAACCCGCGGTTAAACCATCCCAAACCCGTAGTGGTTTGGTCTACTTAAGCTAGGGCTGGGTATCTTACGCAATTCCTCTCTAACTCTTTCTTAATATTCTTTTCATCCTTTCTTTATTTTACTCAAAGCTTATTTGGTCTATGTTTTATCCTTGGTCTATATCTTACTTTTCATATTAGTATCAATCATCTTGTTGATTTACTTTTCTGTTTCATTCTCTATCTGCGCCTATTATAGGTCATATCTTCTTTCTTTACTTTGAAGGATATCTGATCTCATATGTCTTTGGTTATTCTTAACACTATCATTTACCTTCTTATCATATACTTAGTTACTACTTCTTCTCTTGTTACTTTATCTAATGGTTTCTCTCTACACCTATTACTCAGATTATCTTTTCTTGTTATTCTGATTTGATGCTGTCCTTAAGGGTCATACGTTTCAGTTTTTATCACTACTTTATACTTGCTTCTGGAGTATCTCAAGGTTGCAGTTCCGCTCCATTTGATATTGGTATCGTTCGAGGGTTGGGAGGGTGGGGGCTAATCTCGAACTCTCAGTGTTTTGATGATATACGCCTTACCTAGAGCGTTCGTGTATACATGTCTGATGTCTTTTCCTACATTGGGTTTACAACCAAAACCTCTACCTTTTCTAACTTTACTCCTGGTAATTTTAATTACTCACTTTACATCTTATACAAGTCTTCCTAGAGGTACCCTCTGTCATATTCCTTATATTATCTTGTTGTCCTTCTATAACTTAATTTCCTGCAGATACTAAGTTCTTCCATTGGGTACTCCTTTAATCATTTCTATTATCTTTTCTTAGGAACTTATTCTACTACAAAGGTTCCTTTCTAGTCCTAGTCCTTCGACTCCTTATTCTTTGATTCATACACTTCATTCTTTCTAAAATCCTTCTTTTCTTAATACCATGAGGTTCCTTTATAAGTTTCTCGCTATATCCTATGAATCCTTCTCAACATAGTGTTAAACCTTCTCTTTTTCAAGTTCCTAGTCTATGATTCTCCAGATTCATCACCTAGTTATCGATCTATCTCGTGATTTTGTTTGATCTTTAATTGTTCTCTTTTGCAGGTTCTTTCTTTTACTAAGTTCTAGGGTCCTACAACCATCATTAATTCAATTACTTCCTTGCTACTCCTCATAATCCTCATACCATCTGCATATTCTGTTTCATTACCATACTTCTTACTATTGAGACTATTTGTGAGTCATTTCTCTATTTGTTTCTTAAATTGCAGTCTTATGTTCTTGCTATAAATCTTGGTTTGATCACTTCGTCCTATCGTCCATACTGATACTCTTATCACTTCCTTAAATACTTCCAATCTTATAGATTTATTCTTATACTTATCCTTATGCTTTCCTATGAATCCTTACTAGCTCAACTTATCTGTGGTTTCTACGATATCTGACTTTCTTGTGATCCTTTGCTGGTCTAGCAATCCTTACTCTGACTTCCTTAATCTTTGAACTGTCATAGGTTTTCCTCATTTATACTTTCAAAACTTCTTTGATCTTTCTCTTAGGTGGATGTTCCTGTCAAAGTCCTCCTTACTTCTTAAAATAGAACCCCATTGGGTTTTCCTCACAGTCGTTTATACCAATTAGAGCTGTTCACATTTCATTAATCCTTTTCTTTATGCCTCAGAAAGTTTCATTATCTTTGTGCTAGTACTTTATGTCCTGATGGAGTCCACTGCTCATGTAGGATAGATATGAGATTGACTCTATCAGGATAACTTCTTTAACTGGTATCTCGAAGGAGTGAGAATCTGGATAGGTAAAAGTCCTATCTATTGGATCTCTTGACTATGGGGAGTTATCTATTATTCTAATCGTCATTTCATCTTGTTTGTCTACAAATTGAGTTTCGAATGACCTAAAGTCTCTCTTTCTCTATTGGCATTTTGTGTCCATTAGAAGGTTCTCTGATCGTCCTTGAGTTCTTACTTTTCCCATCTTATAACGGTCTTTGATTAATCTTAGGATTCGCTACCTATATGCGATGGTTTACGGGATATTGAATCAACTCGGAGGAATTCTTCTAAGTAAGAAGGGTATCTTACTTAATGAAAGAACCTTTTCTTTGATCTTTTCACCTTTTATTTTGTTCTAATCTTACTATGTTTATCTTTACTTCTAGTCTTGGTATTATTCTTTATTACTTAACTGCATGTCTCTAATTCATACTTCCATATATTCCTTCATTTCTTATCTATTTCTATTTCCCTATCTCCATCTACTTCTGTATCTTACTCTTGTTTCCCAAATCCTTATTCTCCATCATTGCTATAGGTTTTCGGCTATGTCACTCCATTTTACGCTTCATGCTGTTGCTTAGTTACTTTTAACTCTCCTTATCTTCACGAGTCTATTCCTGTATATTCTCATGGATTTCTACTGATTTTGGATTGATCTACCTTCTAAATTCATGGGTGAACTCTTGTCAGAACTCGTATGATTATCTATGCCTATGAGGTAGGCTCTATCATGGAAACTCATTTATCTGGTGTCATTGGAGAATTTAAAGACTTGTTAATCTAAGGTTTCATCTCTGTCAGATCGCTAGAGGTAAGATAACAAGCATTTCTTGCTTTGCATTTAAGGATCTGGATCAGAGTTTAGGTTTCGGAAGTTATTTAAATCATCTTTTGATATCTAGGTTCGTTAGGGCTCTCAATACTATTATGAGTTTCTTAATTCTGTTGTCTCTCCAGCTATTCTTCGTTACTCGGGGAAATTCATCCTCTATAAGAAGATTTTGAAGGCTATGGAATTCTTTTGAAATGATTTTCCTGAGAAATGAATGAGTCTTACTTTTACTAGACAACTCTAATACTTGCTGGGGCTTTGTCTACTCTCTAGCTACTATAGATTTCCTGTACTGATCTGATTCTATATTCTTTTCTTCTTTACCCATGATAACTGACCAATCTTATACCTTTTCCTTAATTCTCTTCTAACTTTTCTTTTCCCCCTCACTTTACTAGGTAGACATCTTTAAGCTTTTCTATTTTACTTTGCCTCTATATATCTCTGTCTCTAATTGGTTCAAACTTCTGTGTATTTTTTCTTTAGGCTTTCTCTTTTGCTCTCTGAAATATCTCTCTTTGAGACTTACTATCTGGTTTCTTAACTTATATCGAATTTCGAGAAATAATCTAAGATAATCCTTAACTAGAATGAGGAAAAATAATTCAAATGGATGGGAAGCATTTACTAACCTGTATGTGAAGCTTTGAGGACGTACTCGAGGATCAAATACTGGAGAGGTAGTGCCTCATATACGGGTATCCCGGACACACTACGTATACAAGACCCCATCACTCTGCCCACTGCAGTCACTGACTCCCTAGACCATGCTCTGATACCATCTTTGTAACATCCCCGATCTGGGAGATGTTACCGGCAGGGAATAGCTGTATTAACCCCATAAGCTTTTGACTTTCTAACTGTAACGTAAACTATTCTAATGCAATGTCATGCATATAGACCATAACTCAATCAACATAAAACACTTTCATTACTCATAATGCGTACTCAGAAATGTTCATTTTTACAATACTTTAATAAATACTTATAATGACTATCACAAAACTAATGCATATATGCAACTCTGACCGGACTATTATACTTTTGACTCTGAACTGGTGGACTCCATCTCTGGTGAATGCATCAATATCCATCCTTCTAAGCTTGTCTTCCTGGAATCACTACAAAACAATAAAGACAGGATGGGGTTAGATCGCTATACGATCTAAGTGAGTGGACAATCTATGAAAACTGAAACAAAACTCTTTTTACTTCAAAACCATAATTTCAAAAATATATTTTAGGAAAACTTGGTCTCTTAAACTTCATCTTTCTGAAAATTGTCTTTAAAACACTGGTTTCTGAAAGCTCTTTACTAAAGTCTGATTTGTGACATCTGAATACTGAAAAATCTGAAAGCTTTATACTGGAGATCTGAAAACTAAAACTGAAAGGAAATCGGTAAACTAAAACTGTTCTACGTCCAGGACAACAGCTCAACTGGCGACGTAGAACTATGGCATCTCTGAAACTGGTGGTGCCCTACGTCCAGGAAAACAGCTCAACTGGCAACGTAAAGCTCTACACCCAGGACAACAGCTCAACTGGTAGTGTAGCCACCAAACCAGGATTTCGGGGATCTGTCAACCCTATTCCTGCTCGAGGATTTGAGAGCGTCCCCTCAGTCCTCCACATGTGTACATGTCTCTGAATCCGTCAATTCCACTGTATCACAAGTTACATACTGGGATGAGGTTGTACCTCATGCCCCGAAAGAAAAGAACATAAACATGTACTGAAAACATATATCTCAAGCTGAAACATCTATTTTTCCTTAAAACTTCTCAAATCAAGCTAAAACATATATGATATAAAAATAAACTTGTCTAACACCCTAGTAGCTGAAAAGTAAGTCTGACTAAAGAAAATGCGAAATAGAAATCAAGTAAAAGGGAAAGTGTCCACTCACAATGATCAATTTCTGGCTGGTACTGAATCATTGAGCAAAAAGAACTGCGCTTCCTAAGGATAACATATGGTAGGAACTTGATTAGAATCAACATATCCAATCAACTTCGATACTTTAAAGATCTTTAAAGATTTACTCAAAAATCATATACTTAAGACTTTGTAATGGTCATAATTTGATGTAGAATATGAAGATAAATTGATACGAATTCCGAAAAGTGGTTTCTAACGCGTTAGAAAGAAACTGGGGATCTAAAACTAGTTTGGGAAATTTCTGTCTCGCGTCGCGCAGTCCTTCTGCATCGCGACCCGTGATGCCTTATTCCCAGATCCGGATTCCCTCTTGCATCGCGACACGCAAGTCCTCTACATCGCGACGCGCAGTTGATTTCCAGGTTTCTGGTTTCTTCTCCAAACTCATCCAAAACTCAAATTATCTAACTCTACTCCTTTTCAATACTTCCAACCCAAAAAAACAACATACAAAACATCATGTTACACTTTAATTTTCATCATCTAAACCACCAATTCTTCATCAAATTAGTTCTTAATTTGTTTCATACATTCGACCAAATCGTACCCAAATGTGTCCTTATTCCTTTCATAACAAATCCAATACATTATCCATGGAGGAGAATACTTAGGTACTGAATTTAAAGATTATCTCAAGGAACATGGAATAATATCACAGGTAACACCTCCTTACACAACTTAGCATAACAGTTTCTCTGAAATGAGAACTCATACCCTATTGGATATGGTACGATGAGTTTTGTTGATATACCCGTTGAGGCAGTTGTGGAACCCCTAGAGTTATATCGGTGCCCGGGCAGCGGAAATGGGTCTAACCCATGGATATAAAGTATGGGTATAATTGTAAATTATTTAATGAAATACTATAGTCCATTACGAGTGTATAGGAAAAAATCAGGACTGAATCGGAGTCCGGAAACTCCCGAATGAACAAAAATACAATTATCGCGCGCGTACTACAATGCACGCGCTCATTGTGCGTGCTACAATGTGCTCACGCACTGTAGCTAACAACAACATTCCTTTTTTTTCTTTTTTTAATTTGAATTTTTATATGCTTCAGCTCACTTTCCAGTGAGCTGAAGCAATTTGGGTATTTTACCCGAATTACTTCCAGTCTTCCCTAAACACTTCAAAAATACCTAAAATTAATTTTTAATTTCAAAACCAATATAAGCACATGTTATAGAATAAAAATCAAGTTTTTTAAAATATCAAAATTTTTTACAAAATCATAAATTAATTCTAAATATGCACTTTCGTAAATGTTGAATCTAATTCACAAACAAAATTAGAATCCCCATAAGAAATGTCTCGTGAATAATTTTAGGTCTCCCAAAGATGGTCAAGTGATTCTAGAATGGTAGCCATACCTCTAAGCTTTAATCTAAAGTTCCAAACTCTAATAAATTGTTCCATGTCTAACAGGAATATCTTTGACCTAATTACAAGCATGTTGTGTTTATATTTCTAAAGTATCCTAACATAATTGATTAGCCTTATTCAACATTAAGCTATGTGATCATGCATCTAATACAAAAATAAATATAGCTTAGGAGAAGATCAAACTTTACCTAGTAAGCTTGATGCAAGATCTAATATACCTCTCATTTGTTGAAATTATTGGAGAACCTCCAAGGTTTGCAAGCTTGACTTCAAGATCCAATCTTGTTTCCAATGCTTCCAAGCTTCACTTCAAGATCCAATCTTGATTTCTCCTAGATGAAATGTTGTAGAAAACTCACAAGCTTCTCTAAACACTTCTCTAACTTAGGCTAATCTCTCAAGAATTTGCTTATGCTTGTATTTGTACTTGTAATTAAAACCTTCCTGAAGCTTTTTATTTATAGCAAAACTTATGCAATTTTTAATTAATAAAAGTTGTAATCAACTTTTAAGTGGGCTTAATCTAATTTGTCCAAATATGTATAATTAGGCGTGACTAGTCTCCATTGTCTCTCACTTAGATTTAATCCAATTAAATCAAGCCAAGGATTAGGAAATGAATTAGTTCAATGTTTGGCACTTTGATTTAATCCAATTAAATCAAGCCAAAACCACCTATTATTACATACTTTCAATTAACATAATATCCTGAAATGGTAGAGATAATTATGATTTTACAATTAAGCCTTATGTAATTATTTAATTAATCCAATTAGGTCAAAGTAAATAATCAATGTTATCCAATAACACTTGATTATCTTAGTTGATAATTATAATATCGAATATTATCTTTTATCAAAAATAATTGGCTACTCAAGTGCTCAACGAGTACACTTCATAGTGGGACTCCTAAGTTCAGACATGTTTGTCATATAATCCTAGCTAATATGTACGCAATTCGACTACCTCCGAATTCGCAAAGAATATGAACGACCTTTCTTAACTATACAAGTCGAGGTTATCACATATGTTTAACAATCTCTCTGTAGTAGGCTATCCGAATTGTGCTTAGGAAATATAGAATATACTGTCAAGTTTTCGAGATGCACATCTCATGTTGACATGTCCATGATTCTTCATAACTGATGCGATCCACCCTAAGTGATCGACTTTGGCTAGAGATTTAAGAATCGTGACTTTACTCACATGGATACCTAAACCCCTTATGGTACACATACGGGCCGACGGATCCTATCTTACTTCGTACTTGATTACTGAGTGCATCAGTCCACACCCAATGAACATCTAGAGGCAAGACCATGAAAGGTTTCTGAAATACATGGCATCTAAGTTTGGAGGATCTCACACAAAATCAATGCTATCCTATAGTCAAATGATTACATATGTTACTCGACTCGAGGAGATTCCTATTGACGATGGTGTGTATATCCAACTATTAAGAATCGCTCGTGAGTCATTCAGTATTCGCTTCAATGAATACCCACATGTCTATATTGTTGGGGTTTCGGGCGATGGGCGCAGCGGAAGCGCGGTTTGGGCGAAATCGTAATTTTAAAACTTTTTCAATTACCGAATGAATTATTCAATATCTAATATGAATAATTTATTCATATTTCACTTAAACACATTTATTCGATATCAAATAACGACATAAATAAGGTAGAAATATCGCAAAACGTATACGAAAAATGTTTTTCCGTAAAATGACGCAAAACGCGTTTTTGACCGAACCGACTACCCAACACTTATGGGAACTGCCCAGGTCAGCCCCAATAATGTTAGGACAGTTCATGGGCTGCCCAAACAGTGACAAATTCACTATTTGGACAACCGTTACCCGGTTGCCTCAAAAATCACCCGGTAACGTTGTTTTTCGCCGTTTTCGCTTATTTCAACTCCGAAATACTTTCCGGCAATTGTTCCAACTCCCAAAAAACATACAATACATTCATAAGACATATTTTTCATCACCAAAATATCAGATATTCTAGGTCTAAAACAGGAAAAAAAAAATACCAATTTTTCATGCTTTAAATCCAAAATTTCAAGATTAATCCAATTAATCAAAGCATCAACCAAAGTTAACACACATGAACACCCAAGAATAATTATAGACATTATAAGAGTGGTCATAACACTCTAGAATGGAAACGTATCATCTAATGATCAAATTGGACAATAATTACAGTAATACCATCCAAATCACTTCACACATGCATCAACACTTCCAATTCCATCCACCACAACCAAAAGCCCCAAATTTTTTGAAAAGAAGAAACCCTAGGATCTCATAAGATCATCAAGAAATAAGAAACAAAATTTCTAAGCTTAGGGAGTTGAAGAATTACCTTTAATCCTTGTTTTTTATAAGCCTTTTTCTTTGATTTTCTTCTTTTCTTTCATTTGAATCATCAAGTAACTATGAAACCCATTTTCCCTTTGAAGCTCTCGGCAATGGAGAAAAATTTTTCAATTAAAATGAAGTGTGACCGACTTTAGGGGCCATTTTGGTCATTTTATAAAAAATTAATCCAATTAAAATTATTAAACTTTATGTTAACCAATCATAAATTTTAATTTAATCATGCCATATGTTCCAACAATAATTAAACATATTTCATAAAATTTATGAAATATGGATATTATTTAAATATTCAAATATTTAACAATTAGATATCTAAATAATTAATTAATATAATTATTATTATATATGTATTTTTATTTATAATAAATAACAAATACATATATTTATGGCATGTATCAAAATATCATTTGATAATTAATTAATGTGTATCTAATCAAATTATGTATCAAATACAAATACATAATAATTATAATCGGCCAAAATCCCATAATGTATGTGTTATCGTTTAACCGATTAAACGATTCGAATTAACTCACTTAATCCGATGAAGTATTATGAATAATTCTTATTATTCATAATGCGTTGCCCAAATGATTTCCGAAGTTATACCACAACCATGGATTTACTAAATTGTAAACACGTAAGGATGCCTATGCCCTGTACACAGGACTGACGGATTCTATCTTGATACGCACTGGATATCATGAGCATCAGTCCACACCTAACGAACATGCGGAGGTATGATTTAAATAGATCGGTGACGTGACTGTCATCAAAGTGTGGAGGATAACTCATATATCCCACTGTGGTATCTCAAGTCGAAGGACCACAATGCTCGCTCAACTTGAGAAGATTCTTATTGACGTTGGTGTACCATCTATTCGGAAATCTTCAGTAAGTCGTTTAGTGTTTATCAAATAAACACCTACATGTCTATACGAGTCTCCCGAGACTCATGGTTTATTGGGATAAACCATCAGACCAAGTCACGATATACGACATATACTGGTCTCAGCGGATTTTGCTAACCGACCCGTGTTAGTAAATCTTTATCAGGAACTTTATTTAAGGATATACAACTTATAGTGACGCTTCCCAATGTCAATTATAAACTATGTTGTAATTGCGCACTACGTTGTAAATCCTAGGGTCTTTGTCTAATATACACGTATCAATAAACCAGATTTACTTTCAATCTAATTGTAATTAAATATCTAATCATAATTAGACCAAATATGTATATAAAAGACAAGATGTGTTACCAGTAAATAAGTAATATTATGGAAAAAAAGAATTGTTCGTATTTATGAATCTGACATAAATATGATCCAGATTGACATTTTGAGCACCGACCCTAACAATTTATTCCACTTGCTCTAGTGCCAATCCACGGTATCATATGCACATCTCAATGTATATCATATACTTATGGCCTTCAAGATCTCACCTAGCACTCAAGAGTTAGGCAACAACAGTAAGACTGCTTTAACAAATTGAGTCTGTCTAACAAACTCAATCGTTTTCCTTAGCAAGCATCATTCATATTTTGTGGAATCCAAATTTCACATCAATATGACTCAGACGCTATATCAATATTGTGCCACAGCTACTGAGTTGTCTATGTATTTATAGATCAAATCCAAATACTATGAGACAACCACAAACACTACACTAATATGAAAACTTCTAATCTATAGGGTCATTATGCAACTTCATAAGTCAATACATCATAAGTTGCAACTGATTCCACTAGTTTAATAGAATCAACGGTGACACTCCCACTGCATCTTTTCTGTATTATATGACATATACCATCTAATGTCATAATTAGGATCAAAACTAATCTAGCCTTATGGTTGCAGACTAAATTCTCAATGTATAAGAAACTCATTTTTATATCTCTAAGATAACAAAGAACATGTTTCAAGACCCATCATATGGTTTGCAACATATCAAAATAACTCGAAACAATTACGATTAAATTGATATATTTAATCACACATAATATAGTATTCACTATGCCATTATCCTATAATGCATAAGATTGATTAGACATTCTAATCATCTTCTTTTTCGACTAATGAATCATCATTTATGAAAGATGAAAACTATATATATATATAAGACATGTTAACTGTCATACAAATAGTCTTACTATGTCCTTTATTAGATCATATCTAATACGCAACTAATAGGAGTATCTCACAAGTCTCTTAGTTTTATATCATATATAAAACTTTATATCAAATATAACAAAGACTACTCTCACTACTTTCACGGAGAAAAGAAGACTTAGGATATATACAATGCTAGAAAGAAGTTTGTACGCTCCCACTGACCCCACTAACAAATATGTATTCTTTATGCTTTGGTCAAAATTAGAGAACACGAATTTTCGAAAAGCTCACCTGCGTCTATAATAGGCTCTATAAGCTAGTATATCAAAGTGTGATATTAGCAGAATACAAAATCTATGGCCATTCTAGAATGAAATCTTCAAACAAAGAAACCACAAAGGATCTCTCATTCTAAGAAAACTTTCAGGAACGCCACTTTGCATTCTTTATCGAAAATATAGTTTAATATCAACATTAACCAACAGATCCTTAATTGTTCAATTAGTGTGACTTGAGACAAGTTTTCTCAGAATCTACAATAGATTACTGAGTAAAACCTTTCTCATTGTCATACTATAAAGGTTAAACCTTTATCAAGCTCACTTTGCTTTTGCTGCGCAAATAATTTGCACATTTTATGAACTATTCATAACGAAAGCTCAGTCAAGTTCAAAACTTGATCGTAGTAACCTATGAAAAATCTTAGATCTGTGGTTCAATGCTAACTTCCGAAATCGATATCAAATATCGCTCCCACTATAAGTTATAGGATAATTTTCTTCGATAAGAAAACAACAGAATCATTAAGTATCAAATACTTTGTAAATGATTCTGACATACTATTGAACTTATACAGAAGTTGTCAAAGGGTCTTATTAATTATGTAGTCCCACTTATAGTTTATCATTCTCACATTTGACTTCAATAAGTCAAGTCTTTTCTACAATTGTCAACATCTGATGTTAACATACCAAGTAATAAAATAATTTTATTGCTCGGGATCTTAGAAAAAATATTCTATCAAATAGAATAAATGATAAACCTTACTTGTACTTTCGAGGCACAAGTACTTTCAATCATATAACCATTATACAAAAGAAAGATTCAAATCTCAAACTTTTCAATATTCGAATTTTCTACCTATACATATCATATACGTAACTGTAGAAACTAATGGAACAATAATTAAAAGGATGAATTAGTGTAACTGGAGCATAACCCCAAGAGTATTGAAACTAATTCGGTAACACTCAATATTAAACAAATCAAATCAGATAAGATTCAATTTCTCCCACTAACCAATTCCATCACGATGGAATCGTAGAAGAATAATATTGAGTAAGAATCACATTAATTAAATAACCTTAGAACTAATTACCATAAATTCATATGTTTGATCATATCAAACATCCTTGAACAATTCAAAAATTCATGATGAATTTCAAAGATATAGTTTTCAACACTTCAAATAGAATATCTTTGAACCATTCAAAATATTTAATTCACATTTCATCAGAAACATATTATAAGTTCTCGAACCATTCAAGACGTTCAATATATATTCTTTTAGAAACACGCAACTAAGTCATGACAATTCATTAACTAAGTTACGGAGTAAAGAAAACAATCTAGGGTAATTTCTAATTCATTAAACTACATACATACAATGTATTAGTCTAATAAATCTTGTGGTCCAATGACAATCATTGGTTAAATGAGCTTTAATCACATTCCTGAATACAATATTCATTAAATGGATAAGGATATATGGTGTGATCTCATATCATACCATCCTTTACCATACAGAACATCTAATGTTTATATGATAAAATCTCATAAAGCATCGTTCTAAGTTATTTAGTTAACCGAATATTTTCTTCATGTTTATCTTTTCATTAATGACACTACTAGTCATATTAAAATATGTAACAACAGTTTATATAGAATAAGTAACTATCCAATAGTCACAAGTTATGATATCAAATATCAAAAAAGTTATTAAACATTATTTTAATTAACTAGACAGAAGATCCGATATCCAATACCTATAATTGTCGTATTGTGAGAATCAATAATCTCTACACACAACTATACACATCACATTTCTTAAGCTTTATAATTTGCGTTCAATTATTCATAATAATTGCAAATGATTGATTAGAAAATTGTGTCAGACATGTGACTTCTAAAAGTCACTAAAGCCAAGAAACATGATTATAATAAACAAATACTAATGGATTTTTCTTAATGCCAGTCAAGAATCTCGAGACTTGAACTAATTCAAGTCAATTCTCACTGCATAAGAAACTATTCTTACTAGACAACAAAACAGGTAACTATTTAGATTACTAATCGCGACTTAGTAACTAAGTCACTAACCATCTTGATTTTTCAAGAAAATCGGAACAACAGTTCCCGATGGTTTCAACTAATCTAACAATATCTAAGTCTACTGTCATTCTAGAACCTATTCTAGAAATACGCAACCATAAGTAAAGTCAGAAAACATATTCAAGTAATATGCTATGCAGTGGATTAAAAGTGTAATTCTATAAACAATATAGAATAAAGGAAAACAAAAGCAAAAAATTCCATAAAATTACACACTGCTTTAGTTATGAATTTTTAACCCAGCAGTGTCTCCCACTACTTTACGTAATACCGTAATCCCCAACGGAGAACAGGAATTCAATAATTAAATTGAATTCCATAATGAGAGTAGGATCCCATGAATATATTTTGACTCACAGCTTTGGCACGATCTCGCCTACGTATATTCATTAGGTAGACAACTCATTGTCAATCACTCACCAGTGACTCCTGATTTTGGTCTTGATCGTTTCTCGTTATGACAAATTTGGCACGTTCACAAGGAGGCGTATCAGGGCTTCACTTGCCAATAACAAACTCAAGCTACCGATGTAGCCTTGATAGCTTTGGCACGTTCAGGATTTCCACTTTCACTTGAATTTGTCTAGTATCAATATACAACCAGCATAGATAAAATTCTATCAACTACACCCTCACTGCTTTGGCACGATCTCGGATGCAGCCATAGAAAGTTACCCATAAACCGTATTGACAAGACGAACCAAGAAACATGCATCCAATACATGTTACTTTATAGCCTTATTTTAAGCGGGGATATTCCTCAAGGAAGCATTGCTCCACATCAAATGCAGAATTTTAATCTAAATCATTTTTTAAACAACTCAACTCTACCTTAGAAAACATAACTCAATTTAACCATTAAATTTCTATTACATTTCCGTTAGTGTAGAACCGAAAAGTCAAGAAACATATAGATTACATACATGTGCAAATATTAAAATTGGATAACATATCATATATCAAGCATGACTAATGTAATGGATGAAGCATCAGACCTTCTCTGATACCATTTTTGTTGGGGTTTCGGGTTAGGGCGAAATCATAATTTTAAAATTTTTTCAAATTACAGAAAAAATTATTCAATATCTAATATGAATAATTTATTCATATTTCACCTAAACACATTTATTCGATATCAAAAAATGACATAAATAAGGTAGAAACATCGCGAAATTTTTACGAAAAACATTTTTCCATAAAATGACACAAAACGTGTTTTTGACCGAACCGACTACCCAACACTTATGGAGACTTCTCAGGTCAGCCCCAATAGTTTTGGGGCAGTTCATGGGCTGCCCGAACAGTGACAAATTCACTATTTGGACATCCGTCACCCAATTGGCTCAAAAGTCACCCGGTAACGCCGTTTTTCATAATTTTCGCTTATTTCAACTGTGAAACACTTTCCGGCAATTGTTCCAAATCCCAAAACACATCCAATACATTCATAAGACATATTTTTCATCACCAAAATGACAGATATTCTAGGTCTGAAACAGAAAACAAAAATGCCAATTTTTCATGTTTTAAATCCAAATTTTCAAGATTAATCTAATTAATCAAAACATCAACCAAAGTCACCACACATGAAGAACCCAAGAAAAATTATAGGCATTACAAGAGTGGTCAACTCGAGAAGAGTCGTTCAGTGTTTATCAAATAAACAACTACATGTCTATACGAGTCTCCCGAGACTCATGGTTTATTGGGATAAACCATCAAACCAAGTCATGATATACGACATGTACTGGTCTCAGCGGATTTTTCTAACTGACCCGTGTTAGTAAATCTTGACTAGGAACTTTATATAAGTATATACAACTTATAGTGACGCTTCCCAATGTCAATTACAAACTAGGTTGTGACAGTGCACTATATTGTAAGTCCTAGGGTCTTTGTCTAATATACATGTATCATTAAACTAGATTTAGTTTCAATCTAATTGGAATTAGATATCTTATCGTAATTAGATCGAATATTTGTATAAAAGACAAGAGGTGCTACCAGTAAATAAGTAATATTATGGAAAAATGAATTGTTTGTATTTATGAATCGGACATAAATACGATCCGGATTGGCACTCTGAGCACCAACCCTAATATATACGAGTTTCCAAAACTCATGGTACATCGAGTTAAACCATTGGAATTCCAATTCTAACATACGACATGTGCTAGTCTTCTAGGTTATAGGAATTCGATCGTATTCTAAAACCACCGACTAGGAATATTTACTTTAAGAATATTTTACACCCAGTGTCAAAACCATTCTAAGGTCGATGTCATTCTTAACATATCTATACATCAATCTAATACGCATAATGACAATACCATTAATAAGGTATGAAATGAAAATTATAGTTATTTTATTATTAAATAATAAAATGTACAAATTGGATTGGCACTCCAAGCACCAACTCCATCAAACTCCCACTTGCTTAGTGCCAATCTGGATGATACCGTAGTCCCATCTCCTCCACATGTTTATCGAATAACTTAGGAGGTAAGGCCTTTGTAAGCGGGTCTGCTATATTGTCTTGTCCTTGAACCTTCAAGACCACTATGTCTTTTCGATCAATAATCTCTATAATTATGCGATATTTCATATCCACGTGTTTAGACTTGTAATGCACCCTCTGATCTTTAGCCTGGGTGATGGCTCCATCATTATCACAGTACAATGGGATTGAATCCACAATACTAGGCACAACGCCAAGTTCTGTGATAAAATTTCTAATCCAAACAGCTTATTTAGTAGCTTTTGAAGCCGCTATAAATTTCGCCTCAGTGGTGGAATCAACTGTTGACCCTTGCTTTGAACAACACTAACTAACAACACCATCATTAAGGGTAAATATGTATCATGATATAGGTTTTCTATCATCTGGATCTCTCTGGAAGTCAGATTCTGTATAACCCTTAACTTGTAGCTCATTTTCTCCATATATTAGAAACTTACTCTTGGTGCTTGTAAGATATTTTAGGATATGTTTCACGACTGTCCAATGATCATTACCTGGATCAGATTAATATCGGCTAGTCACATTGACGCCGAAACTGATGTCAGGTCTAGTACATAACATAACATACATTATGCCTCTAATATAAGAAGCATATAGCAAGTTAGACATTCTAACTCTCTCTTCCTCAGTTTGAGGTGTTATTTTCTTCGAAAGATGTATGTCGTATCGGAAATGTACATTTGCTGCCTTACAATTGGTAAAACTGTACATTTCTAACATCTTGTCTATATACGTCGATTGTGACAACCCAATAAGCTTCCTAACTCTATCTTGATAGAGCCTTATACCCAATTTATAGGAAGCTTCACCCATATCTTTCATGGAGAAGTTCTTGCAAAGGTAGGCTTTCACACTTTGTGTCATCCCTATATCATTTACTATGATAAAGATACATACAAGATTAAGAAAACTATCATGCTCCCACTAACTTTCTTATAAACACATGGTTCCTCCTCATTTTTGATGAATCCAGATAATCTAATTATCTCATCAAACGATAATTCCAGCTTCAGGATGCATGTTTAAGTCCATAAATAAACTTTTAGAGCTTACAAACCAAGTTTGAAGTCTCACTGGATACGAAACTCTCTGGTTGTTCCATATAGATATCCTCTTCAAGGAATCTATTTAGGAAAGCGGTTTTCACATCCATCTGCCATATCTCATAGTCGTGATATGCAGCAATGGCTAAAAGAATCCTAATGGATTTTAGCATGGCTACTGGTGAAAAGGTTTCCTCATAGTCAATCCCAGAACGTTGAGTGTAACCTTTCGCCACCAGTCGGGCCTTAAAAGTTTCCACCTTTCCATCGGGCCCTCGCTTCCTTTTGTAAACCCATTTACAACCAATAGGTTTAATTCCTTCAGGAAGTTCAACTAAGTCTCAGACTTGATTGGCATGCATTGAATCCATTTCAGATTTCATGGCTTCTTGCCATTTTCCCGAATCGATATCCAATATCGCTTCCTTATACGTAGTCGGATCTGTTTCTTCAAAGATGAGAACATCAAGGCTCAGATCATATGTTAAAAATAGTCTTTCTGGAGGCATTGATATTCTATTCAACTTATGTAGAACTTTTTTTGTAGATCTTTAACCTAGTTGAATCTCTGGTTCCATATCAGATTCCTTAATGTTGGGATCAAACTCATCAAGTTTGATCTCTTTACAATTTCCATTTTCTCTCAAAAATTACTTTTCAAGAAAAGTTGTAAAGCGAACAACAAATACATTTCGTTGCTCAGAATCGTAGAATTGATATCCCATAGAATTATCAGGATATCCAACGAACGTATATTTATACCCCATATGTGCTAGTTTATCCCGCTGCGCAATTATAACGTATGCAGGACAACCCCAAATCTTTAAATGCTTAAGACTTGGATTTCTACCAAATCATATTCTCCGGTGCGTAATCACACACGTATAACGCAAGTGCACGTATCGTTCAAGTAGTATAAAAATATTGATCCCACGAGGACTTAATTCCTACTGTTGTTATTAATTATTGATACTATTTAGTTACAAGTATCTAATTGAGGGAGAAGATAATGATCGCTTGATTGGTTGGTTGTGTTGGGCAAACAAAGTCCCACATTGGCTAGAAGTAGGGAGGATCATTGGTTTATAAGTATGGACAATATCTCCATTGGTATGAGGCCTTTTGGGTATAGCCCAAAAGCAAATCCATGAGGGCTTAGGCCCAAAGTGGATAATATCATACCAATGTGGAGATAGGTGATATCCTAGATTCCTTACAGTGGTATCAGAGCCATGCCCCAGAGCTAGCCATGTGGCTGAATCCTCGGAACGCAAAACAAAGAGGTGGTGAGCCTCAATCATGATCCGTGAATGTGCTCGGTTAGATAGGCGGTGTGCTCTGGTCTTCATGGAGTGGACGGATGGATGATCATTTGAGGGGAGGCTCGGTGGTCATTTGTTCGAGGGGAGGATTGTTGGATGTGCAAAAAAAGTCCCAAAGTCCCACATTGGTTAGAATGGGGAAGATCATGGGCATATAATGATGGACATATATCTTCATTGGTATGAGGCCTTTTGGGTATAACCCAAGAGCAAATCCATGAGGGCTAAAGGCCCAAAGTGGACAATATCATACCAATGTGGAGATAAGTGATGTCCTAAGTTCCTTACAGGTTGATTGTGGATTTGCTAATTAAATAAATAAATAAAAACACAAAATAAAATGATAAGGAAAATAAATAAAAGACACGAATATCTAGGGTTGTGACTCGACACAATATTATTTTAAAGATGAATTGATTCTTTTATATATGTGTAATAAGTCAGTTTGCTAACCTGGAACACGAAAATATCCAAAAACCTCTATCGATGGTCAGATGCAAATACCCAGTATAACCCAATTGAACCATATGTCTATGTCAACCAAATTACCTGGATTCATTAAGTTCAAGTTCCAATAGTGGCTACCCCCTGTTGGACAATTATGACCCATAGCGTCACTATTTGTACAGATCATAGTGTTGTTGTACAAATTAACTATGTGACAAAGGAGATTGCAGTCTTATCATTTGTGATTAGATCACCTAGATATATAAATGATGAGAGGTCCCTATGATTTGTTCCTGGACAGAGAATGATATGAGACAGTATCAGTCCACTAAGGATAAATCATTAAACATCCCTAGTCAGAGTATTATCGAGATTGGACATCGGTAATGCGGAAAAGACTAATATTTCACTTGTGCACGTTGTGAGGGCATAACAGGCATAGTTCTCATATATTTAAGTATTGGATACTTATACAAGTGCGGTAGGAGGTTGTGTTTCACCGATGGTACGGGAAACAGCTTCGCTCTGGATAGACCCTGCGGAATCCCATTGGTAGTATGACTATGTGTCTATGGGAGTCTGCAATCAAGGTAGGTGTATTTAGTCTTAACCTGAGACTTGCACCGCTAATACATACGACAATCAATATACTTTAGTTGAGGTCGTCCAGGGCTTTAACCGGTTCTGTATACGCTGATACTGGGTATATTGGGAATCGTAGTGTGTTGGGTGTGATGTCAAGACAGAAATATCACTCCAGTCATAGTGGAGATGATGGTCACGTAGGATACGGAACTCGTTCTCTTAAATGCTCGAGCTATCGGGATATTATGACTAGGTCATGTATATCCGATTGTAGAGACTGGTTACCAGACATCCGATATGTGCTTCGTACGGGGCAGACACAATTCCAGCCCCAGGCCTTGCACGTGAACATCCGATACTGGACAGAAATGCGCAATACTTCGGTATACTACGCTTGATATAGATCACATATTCCTATAAGGATATTTCCGGAGAATTGGGTAGGCATGACGCTTTGCTAGAAGCCAACTTGTCTTGTAAATCGGAATAAACGTAGTACGAGGTACTTACGTGTTCGGACAGTCCGACGACCGTATTTACTGCCAACATATCCGGGGATCTCATGGGTCGCTTCCCAAAGATTCACCGATGACGTATGACTCGCACTTTAATTAATCTGGGATTAATTAGAAGAGAGAGAAAATTAATCTGGGATTAATTACGGAGATATTTTATCTGGGATAAAATATTAATTAAAGAGAGAGAACGATTAATTTGGAATTAATCGATGAAATAATATATTCGATATATTATACAAAATTGGATTTCGACGCGGAATTAAAATTAGATTTTAATTCGGGCGAACGAATTAATTTAGAATTAATTCGTTAGCGACGTGAATAGTGATTTTGCTAGGCGTAATCATTTAATTACGACGCGACGGAAAATTCGTTAATTCGGAATTAGCGAACCCGAGCCCGAGAGTGGTTGCGAGCGCATTCGCATTTCGAATTCGAGTGCGGCACGCAAGTCACATCAAGCGTCAAATCGCTTGTCGCATCAATTGTCAAATCACATGTCACTTTGAGTGATGTGACATGACATGACATGTTGTCACTTTATTAAAGTGACTTGATGTGAATAGTGATAGATGATTGAAAAGCACTTTTTGCTTTTTGACTTTTTGAGATTTGAAAAGGTTTGTGTATTTGTTTTATTTTATTTTTGGAAAATAAAATATATATAAACAAAATACATATTCCTTTAACTCTCTCTCTCTCTCCATTTTTTAGGGTATACGATTTTTTTGAGAAACCAATTTTTCCCTCCTCTTTCTCTCTTCCTCTCTCATGGTCTCAAGACTGATTTCTTCCAAAATTTTCTGTTTGACCGAAAATAATGAAGAAGAAGGAGTGCTAGCACACATATGGGTTGATACAAAGGTGATAGGGTAGTGAACACTTGAGCATGGAACCAATTTTTGAAGCTTGGAGCTTGGAGCTTGGAGCTTCCATGGTGTCTTCCATGGCCGAATTCTTGGAGGAGTTTCACAGCCCAAACCGAGCCATCCACTGCCATGGGGAGTCATTGCCGTGACCTTGAAGAGGAGGAAGAAGCTTGTGTTGTTTGATGCATCCAAACCAATCATTGTGAGTATATGTTTCCGCCATTATTCCTCGATGTATTCATGCGAATTTTATGCTTGATTTGTTGATCTTGGGACCTATATTAGAAACCAACAATGGTATCTTGAGCTATTATCAAGCATGAAACTTTTAGGGTTTGAAATTGGGGATAATCAATTGAAGCATGATTTGGTTAAATTGGATGATTAAGTATGCTTGTATGTTGATGAATTGAAGTTGTGCATGATCAATTTCATGAAATTGGATTGGATTCAATTTTCCCAAAATTTTGGGCATGGCAAATTGGGTAAAATCAATTGAAGCATGATTTGGTTGAATTGATTGATTAAGTATGCTTATATGTTGTTGAATTAATGATTGATTGGATCAATTTGAAGAAATTGTGTTTGGAACAAATTTCCCCAATTTGTTATGTTGGCCTAAAGTGAAAAATTTGAGTAAACTTGATTTTGAGCATATTTTGTGAAATTGGATGAATGAGAATGCTTAAAGTATGTTTAATTTAAGATTGATTGGATCAATTTGTTGAAATTGTGTTTGGAACAAATTTCCCCAAATTGCTTATGTTGGCCGAAATTAAAGAACCCTAAATTTCTTGGTGATTTTGTTTGTTTGATCATTGGATGACTTAAAACAATTGGGTAATGTTGTTTTGAAGTTCAATTGGATTGAATTTTGATTTGGAATATTTTTCCCAAATTAAAGTGGCTTGGCCGAATTCAATTGAATTTGAAATTCATTGTGTTTTTTGATTTTAATTCATTGGATGAATTGAATTGATTTGGGAAATGATGATTGTGGATTCAATTGGATTGAAACCGAATTGGATTGGAAAAACCTCTAATTGCCGAGAACAGTAGCATGTAAAATGGGTTTGATTTTAATAAATTGTGTTGGACACTATTTGTCATTAAAGTGCATGATTAAGTATGCTAATTGATGTTTTAGAAATATTAATTGGGTGGTTAATTGTGTATTACACTTAGGTTAATTAATTATGGAATTTAGAATTTTATAAGTTAATTAATTGGGCTTGTTTTTGGAAATTGGGCCTTATAGGTTTTAATTGGGCTTTTGGGCTTGGTTGTACCAAGTTAGGTAGGGGTGGGCATTATCGGATTCGGATCGGATCGGACCGAATCCGAATCCGATCCGATCCGAAATGCCCACGATTGTTTGATTCGATCGGATCGATCAAACAATCGAACTCGATCCGATCCGATCCGATAATTTCGGATCGGATCGGATTGGTTCGATCCGAATTCGAATCGAATCGAATCGGACCAATTCGATCCGAAATCAGCCTATTCGGATCGGATTGGTCCGATCCGATCCGAATTCGGTGGTTTTGTCAAAAAATCGAGCGGATCGGATCGGATCGGATAAAATCCGATCCGATCGATTTTTTTTTTTTTTTTTTTTATATATATACGACGTCGTTTTGCAATATTAAAAAAAAAAAAAAAATTTCGATCGGATCGGATCGAATCGGATAAAATCCGATCCGATCCGAAATTCGTCGAACCGGACCAACAGGATTCGTTCGGATTTGCAAATCGGATCGGATCGGATCCAATCCGATCAAATCGGATCGAATCGGATCGGATCGGATCCGATCCGATCCGATGCCCACCCCTAAAGTTAGGTTTAGGCCAATTTGGTTGGATCCAATTGGGCTGGATCCATTGGGCCTAAAACCGCATCCATAAAGTCCAATTATGACTTAATGGACCTTAATTATTTAATTGGGCCTAATGGGCCAAAATTAATTTAAAGGCTTATGGGGTAACTCCCGGATTGGATTTTGGTTATTCGGTTTGACCCGAGTTGACCAAAAGTCCACGCCTTAAGAAATTAATTAAAGCTCATTAGACTTTAATTAAATAAACACTAGATGTTTATCGGGCTTTGAGACCCGTTACGATTAAATTTGGAATTTAAATCGTAGAGGTTCGTTAATAAAAGTGTAATATTTAATTTGGAATTAAATAGTGAATTAGAATTAAATGCGTATTAAATTGGATTTAATAATGTAGTTTAATTTAATTCAAGAATTCGTACTTTGAGTACTTATTCGCAAAACGAGTTTGACTCGAGCAAAAATCAAATCGTTGTTTGAACATTGGATGATCACTAATTATCAGATTAATTAATTTGATTAGATTGATTGATAACATGCTTGTATGAATACATGGTTGCGATGCATGAATAATGTATATCGGATGGATATTAGTCGGGTGGGGCAATTTTGGAAATTGTGTAATAAATTTGATTTATTAATTGGACCTGCGTGTTCAACCTTATCACCTCTACACTCTTTGTATTCTCTTCTCACATATTCCCCTCAATGTAAATGAGGTTTCTTTAGAAGTGTAGTGTAACGGGTAGAAGTAAATACATGTGCTAGCTTTGGAGAGAGAAAATGAGAGATTTGATCTAGGATCAATGTAAAGTATCCATCCGCATATCATTATTATTTTATTTCATATGCGCTTTATTATGTGTTTAGAATGCATGTTTAAGGGTGTATGATGATGAGACCTTAACAAATAATAAATTGGTAGCCAATTGCACGCGAAAAACCCTCACTTAATATCAAGTGTTTTTCCTTCCATTGAGTGATTCTTACTCAAGATCCGAGATTGGCATTGGGTTGTTGGCCAAAGTCAAGCCCTTTGTCCGTCGAAGATGTGTTTAAATCACGAAGGCTTAGTTCCATATCGGTGTCTTGTCCAAGTTGTGGTTTGTTGGCCAAAGTCAAGACCACTTCTTGTCACTCGACATTGATTACGAAGCTTTCCATGGTCAATGGGTCACGCTTGACTGGGATCACTAGGTTTATTGTGCCAAAGCCAAGACTTAGTTGATTCAGAGGAAAAAGGTTAGGTAATACATTGGATGTATTGGCATGTATAAGATATATGTTTAGGATTTGGATATCCGCCTACTGGATCTAGGAATTGGATGGGATCCAATTGATCTTCGAGATATACCTAGTTAATTATCATACAATTTGTTGGCCAAAGTCAAGATTGTGTGATATTTAACGGGATCCTAGCCCACTAGGAAACACGGTTTCCCGAGTACTCGACAGAGGGTTAGAGGCTCGCCGAAAAATAGTGGGAGGCAAGAATTGAATTTGCAATACTCGTTCAATTACTCGCCATACGCGCTCATTCAAATTATTTCGTCGTTAGATTAAATGTTAGTTGGACTAATATTTAAATTTTTATTTTAATAAACAGTTGGACTGTATTATAGTTGATTATATATAATTGGATTATATTAATCAATATATTTGAATTAATTAATTTCAGTTTACAATTGATTTTATAATTGGATTATAGTAATCAATGTAATTGAGGTTAATTAATTTAAATTATATTTGATTATATAGTTGGACTATTATAATCATTATAATAAATAGTACCACAAATCGTTGATTAAATAGTTGGACTATTAGAATCAAGATATAAATGAAAGATTAGTGTTTAAGACATAATCCTGGGTGAAAATGTATTTAAACGACTTTAATTTTCAAATTGGAAATAAATTTCAAGATGGTCTTGGAAAAATAATTAGTTATTTTATTTGATAAAATATATTTAAGCCTAAGCCCGGAGTTAAGCAAATAAGTGAAACATGATATTTGGAATATTCATGTAATGATAACTTTAGTGCTTAATCCATAATACTTGTCATATAGACTCCTTAATTTCTTTATCAGAACTAAAGATTAGATTCTTAAAGTATGATATTGAAATTGAAGGATATTCAAAGATTAGATCTTAGAAGTACTTTTAAAATTGCAATAAATAATTCTTGGAGAATTAATGACTATTCTCAAGGAGACAAAGTCAAAGTTTGCAATTAGGCAAGTATTGCAAGACACACCTTACTACAATATTCTAGAAACCCGAGGCTTGGCCAAAGGATACCGGAATATTGAAAAAGGCAAAGGAAAAATCATTATAATATTCTAGGAAGATAAAAGGACATATCCCAATGAGGATTTGAAGACGAGCAAGGCTCTGACTTCAAAAATGATTGTCATAATTATGTTCATAGCTAGTATTAAAATTAGATTTTAGGTACTTAGTATGGTACATAAAATATATATATTGATGTTCAGAATCTGTTTTGAACAGGATACTGACTTCAATTGAGATTTATCTGCGAATTGTAAACGGGACGAAAGTCGCTGTTTTAACCGTAGATACCTAAGTTTAGGAACTACCCTCGGGTGTGTACCTAAAATTCGAAACTGTTATAATGTAACTAGTTTGACTAGGAACATTATCTTTATATCAGTGTTTAACCCGTTGCGGGTGTACCTTTATATTCTAGAACACTAAAGTGTTTCATTATATAAAGATGATACTGAGATAATCACATAAGATGTGAATAACAGCATTTATATTTTGAATATAAATAATATCTCAAATATATAACATGACAAATAAATAGCTCAAACTGATTTGATCAGTTAAGAAACTTAATTCTGGCATAGTTGTCAGGGACACTACTAAACAAGAATCGTATATCCGCACTTTTGAAGAGCGGGTACCAGGACTGATTTGATTCCATTCAAATAAAGTCTACGAATCTAGTCTAATTGAGCAAAGTGTCTAAAACACTATTTACTTGGTAAAAGTGTAAATGCCACCGATCTGTTAGCCCTACTTCATAGTTAAGCAAGTGGGCCCATGTCTAGCTAGGCTAGATATGAATATGAATATTTCGTGATCTGTACGGATATGGCATCGCGTATGGTTATGTGTTTCTTTTGAGACACAAATCGGAAACTTTCACAGTTTCGACACGAAATAGACAAACAGATCGGCTAAAGTATTAAACCGTCACGGTAAGACCGTAATGAAAAATACTTAAGCAATAAGTTTCTTGTATACTTGAAAGAGTATAACATTCTTTCAATGAGGACTCCTTCCAGAACACGTCAGTTTGACGGTGTGTCCGAACAGATTAACCGAATTTTGTTAGACATGATAAGGTTAATCACGAGTCGCTCTGAGCTACCATTTCCTTCAACGGATAAGCTTTAAACTCAAATAGGATAAGTGCCAATTGTAGGTAATCCTAGGGATACCATAAGTATTGTACTTATACGCCTCACATGAGAACAGTTAGATTGTTGCTCACCATGCAGTTTTCCTAAGAGGAATACCGATATGCAGTGGTAAGTGGGAGGATAGTATAACTTGATGAAAATCGGAGTGATACTATTCAAGGCACTGAATCCTAATGGAACACAAATGGTTCATCAAGGATGAAACTATTACTATTAATCTTCGAATACACAAGAACCGCGTAGGTCGGAGAGAGTCAGAAAACAACCTGGGGTATGGGTTTCTGATCGCACCTCATAAAGATGCCTATCTTATTGAGGAATACCAACTGACTACGTATGAGGAAGTGATACAATGTATCAACTCCCAAATTATGGCAAAGTGCCATATAATCCGAAATGGATTCCATGTATATCAACCAGTTTGGATATAAGTTGATGTACCACAAGGCATTGTGCCTATTGGTACTTAAAAGTCTTCAAGGAAGACATACATGGATGGCAACATACCAACGTATAAAGCTAGGCTTTAACGGAAATGTAATCGTTATCAACATTGTGTTGATTAGATTCAACCTTTTACCTGTTACCCGGTAAATCCATTAGATAATGCTTGTTATTCGCTTCCATCCATGATTGGATTGAAGCAAGCATTAGGAACATCCGTTAGTATCTTAGAGAACTAAGGATGCTGTCTTAGTCTATGGAGAAGGAGAACTTAAAGTGACTGGGGTCACTGTAGCAAGTTTCCAATAACTGAAAAAGACGACTAAAAGTCGCAAACGGTACTATACAGTTTGAATAAAAGTACAGTGAGCTGGAAATCTTCCAAGCAAGATACTGTTACCAAATAAACAACAAATGCGGGTTAATTGCAGCAGCTGAAGCAGCAATAGAAACCATCTGGGTCAATAACAAATCTAATTAGATTAGATATAGTTCTGTTAGCGGCTGAGCTAGGCGTCAGCACAGGCTAAAGAATTAATGGTCTCATCAACGATCCAGATATATACTTCACTATTCATCTGATTCGTTCGGATCATACATCGTGGCGATGTGATGATCGAATAAATCGCATCAAGATGATAATTATGCAAATCCGCTGACGAAAGCTATTCTCAGCAGTTTGAGCCAACCGTACATAGTTCGGGTGTCAGAGACTATTTGTACAGATCATAGTGTTGTTGTACAAATTAACTATGTGACAAAGGAGATTGCACTCTTATCATTTGTGATTAGATCACCTAGATATATAAATGATGAGAGGTCCCTATGATTTGTTCCTGGACAGAGAATGATATGAGACAATATCAGTCCACTAAGGATAAATCATTAAACATCCCTAGTCAGAGTATTATCGAGATTAGACATCGGTAATGCGGAAAAGACTAGTATTGCACTTGTGCACGTTGTGAGGGCATAACGGGCATAGTTCTCATATATTTAAGTATTGGATACTTATGCAAGTGCGGTAGGAGGTTGTGTTTCACCGATGGTACGAGAAACAGCTTCGCTCTGGATAGACCCTGCGGAATCCCATTGGTAGTATGACTATGTGTCTATGGGAGTCTGCAATCAGGGTAGGTGTATTTAGTCTTAACCTGAGACTTGCACCGCTAATACATACGACAATCAATATACTTTAGTTGAGGTCGTCTAGGGCTTTAACCGGTTCTGTGTACGCCGATACTGGGTATATTGGGAATCGTAGTGTGTTGGGTGTGATGTCAAGACGGAAGTATCACTCCAGTCATAGTGGAGATGATGGTCACGTAGGATACGGAACTCGTTCTCTTAAATGCTCGAGCTATCGGGATATTATGACTAGGTCATGTATATCCGATTGTAGAGACTAGTTACCAGACATCCGATATGTGCTTCGTACGGGGCAGACACAATTCCAGCCCCAGGCCTTGCACGTGAACATCCGATACTGGACAGAAATACGCAATACTTCGGTATACTACGCTTGATATATATCAAATATTCCTATAAGGATATTTCCGGAGAATTGGGTAGGCATGGCGCTTTGCTAGAAGCCAACCTTGTCTTGTAAATCGGTATAAACGTAGTACGAGGTACTTACGTGTTCGGACAGTCCGACGACCGTATTTACTGCCAACATATCTGGGGATCTCATGGGTCGCTTCCCAAAGATTCACCGATGACGTATGACTCGCACTTTAATTAATCTGGGATTAATTAGAAGAGAGAGAAAATTAATCTGGGATTAATTACGGAGATATTTTATCTGGGATAAAATATTAATTAAAGAGAGAGAACGATTAATTTGGAATTAATCGATGAAATAATATATTCGATATATTATACGAAATTGGATTTCGACGCGGAATTAAAATTAGATTTTAATCCGGGCGAACGAATTAATTTAGAATTAATTCGTTAGCGACGTGAATAGTGATTTTGCTAGGCGTAATCATTTAATTACGACGCGACGGAAAATTCGTTAATTCGGAATTAGCGAACCCGAGCCCGAGAGTGGTTGCGAGCGCATTCGCATTTCGAATTCGAGTGCGGCACGCAAGTCACATCAAGCGTCAAATCGCTTGTCGCATCAATTGTCAAATCACATGTCACTTTGAGTGATGTGACATGACATGTTGTCACTTTATTAAAGTGACTTGATGTGAATAGTGATAGATGATTGAAAAGCACTTTTTGCTTTTTGACTTTTTGAGATTTGAAAAAGGTTTGTGTATTTGTTTTATTTTATTTTTGGAAAATAAAATATATATAAACAAAATACATATTCCTTTAACTCTCTCTCTCTCCATTTTTTAGGGTATACGGTTTTTTTGAGAAACCAATTTTTCCCTCCTCTTTCTCTCTTCCTCTCTCGCGGTCTCAAGACCGATTTCTTCCAAAATTTTCTGTTTGACCGAAAATAATGAAGAAGAAGGAGTGCTAGCACACATATGGGTTGATACAAAGGTGATAGGGTAGTGAACACTTGAGCATGGAACCAATTTTTGAAGCTTGGAGCTTGGAGCTTCCATGGTGTCTTCCATGGCCGAATTCTTGGAGGAGTTTCACAGCCCAAACCGAGCCATCCACTGCCATGGGGAGTCATTTCCGTGACCTTGAAGAGGAGGAAGAAGCTTGTGTTGTTTGATGCATCCAAACCAATCATTATGAGTATATGTTTCCACCATTATTCCTTGATGTATTCATGCGAATTTTATGCTTGATTTGTTGATCTTGGGACCTATATTAGAAACCAACACCCCCGCCCAACCGGTATATATCTATCATGTAAGGAAAATTAAAGGGTTATCTACCCTCAAGGAAGATCGTGGGCTATTGAATCTAAAGCTTAAACCTAAAATCCCTTCGTCAAGTTTATTTTAAGTTTACCAAATCAATCTTATAATGGTCAATTAACAAGAAGTATTAAGCTTAAGACTCAATAAACAAACTAAAGAATTACCTATAAAAATAAAATCAATAATTAAGTGTGTGGATATTGTGTTTCATCACTTCCCTAGAATAAAAATAAAATGCTGGGGTTGGGGATCCACCTTTACTATTTCTAATTTAGAAATCTCCCTTATTATAATATGGAATTTATCAGTGATATTACCAACCGACCATATAGGCGGTATCCTCATTAAGTCAAATTTTAATTAAGTCCGACTGACCATAAAGGCGGTATCATTATTTGTCCATAAACCAGCCATATAAGCGGTAATCATCTGTCACATAAAGACCGGCCATATAGGTGGTATCACATTATGTCAAATAAATAAAACCAGCCATTAAGGCGATATTACCTTTTATGTTAAATTATAATTTTCATATTATAGTTAAGGGAGATTAATCTAAACTAGAATAATAAAAGCTTCACCATTCCCCCAGCGGAAAATTAACTACAAAACATAAAAGTAAATAAAAGAAAATAAACTACTACTAATACTGAAAATAAAAATACATAAATTAAATGCTAAAAATAAATACAAACAATATGCAATCCTTAAATTCCTTACAAAAGTCTAAGGAAAGCATGAGAATTACAAATGAAATGGCTTGATATTTATAGGAAAACTTAAAGGCTTCCACCAATTTCTCCACCAATTGCTCCACCAAACACTCCACAAAATCCTCCACCAAACACTCCACCAAACATGCCACAAGATACTCTACAAAACACTCCACCAAACATGCAAGCATGTTTTGTGAAAGTTTGACAATTGTAAATTGTCATTTTCCATTTTTTTATTTTTTGATAATAACTTTAGTAATTACACAAAACACATTAGAATATTTGTTAATTCCGGTCTTGAAAAATTCGAAATTAGAAAATATTTAAAATTTGAAAGTTATAGATCTTTGAGTCTTCTTTAATCTGCAACTTGTATTAGCTCAATCTGACATCGGATGAAAACGTTATGGCCAAAATACCAAACTTGCGCAAAATTGGAATTTAGGACTGCACTTCGTGACGCGTACAATAAATTTTCATTTTTGACATTTTTTTTCCTCCGGATTTCCTCATTTTAGCCCCGAGTTGATTCTATTAAGTCCCAATATTATTTTTATCTGGAAAATAAATAAAAACACAACAAAATGTTCATAAAACTCTAGAAACTATACAAAATAATAGGTTAAATGAGTGAGAAATAGTGATATGATTATAACTCATCACGCCCCCAAACCTAACATTTTACTAGTCCTCGAGCAAAACAACAAAATAAAATAACTTAAATATATTTAAAATAAAATTAAGCTAAGCCACTTTTGTAGGGATCACGGTTGCATTTAGCATATGCAACAAGCCTTTAAACCTCTAGGTGTCCTTAATGGACGAGTTGTAGTCTCGTGAGGGTTTACAGTAACGATACCCACAAACATTTGATAAAAGTAAAAAGATAGTAAAACTAATGCACACAAAAGCAAAAAGACAAGAGAAAAGAGAATAAAGAAGTCAGTGACTAAACATGTGATACTTATACTCCAAGTTAGTAGTTGTTTTCTTTCTTTCTAAATTACTGAATAAGTAAGTAAATTCTCCGATTATTTTTACCATTCTTCATATACACAACCAACAAAATATTAATCAACTCATTTTGCCCACAATAGTCACAAGGGCAGTTGAGAAGAGAGTAATATTTTTGTCCTAAAGTTTTATCAGAATTCACAACTTTTTGTAGAAATGGAATAATTTTTTCTGATTTTTTCTTTGATTTTTGATTTTTTTTTTATTATATACAATATCTTCCATATATATAGCGAGCTTTGAGTCAGTGACTCCCAAACAAGTTGGCTTTAGGGCACTAGGTGTTAAGACATCCCTACATAATTAATTACTCAGACTTCAGATATATATATATTGGCAACATCTTCGATCCATGTAACGAGCTTTGGGCCAGTGACTCCCAAACCAGTTGGCTTTAGGGCACTAGGTGTTAAGACACCCTGACAGACTTAATAACTCGGATCTCAGACCTTTTTTCACATTTCTTTCTTTTTTTTTTCCCATCATTTTTTTATATGCTTCCTCCAATTAAACTAGAGCACTGAATATTACAAACTCGTCAATTACTTCTCATGTCCGTATGTTACCATGTATGTTGATAATATCAGCCAACTGAGAATATGAAGATTCATTTTAGTCAGTTTTATGGAGAATCCATAAATTAAATAATTCAAAAGGAAATAAAAAAAATTTAAATTGTTTTAAATATGGGTTTGAGATACGTCTCAGGAGTGGAAATTCCTTACACAGCTATCTCACACCAATTTCACATGATTAATAAAATTAAAAACATAAAAAACACAAAATATTTTTGTAATTTTTGTAAAATTTTTCAATTTTTTTTGAATTTTTCGAAAACTTTTGGACTAAAAATAACACAATAAAAATAAGATACTATTAACTATTCCTCTCCCCCAAACCTAAATGAGACATTGTCCCCAATGTCTGAAAAAGTAGAAGAAGCGTTTAGAGGATAATAACTGGTTAGCTGAAATTCTACGAAAAATTACCGAATAAGATCTATGTCTAATTTACGTTTTTTTTCCACGATCGCTATCTGACCAATTTAACTTGGAAAGAATGGGGTCGATTTTTGGTTCAAAGGCTAAGATTTGGTCAATTAATTCTTTGGTCTTTGTTGTAGTCATGAAAATATCTTGTACTGATTTTGTGACGAACTTATGCCTTTTGGCTTCCGCAAGAAATACAAAAAGAAAATCGAAAAAATGATCAATGTTAAGTAATCCAATGGGCTTCCGATGAATGTGCAAGTGCGCCCATGATACCATCGTGGATATCTCTTCAAATGTTCTGAGTCCACTTGGTAAAGCAATAAAAGTATAAGCAGTTTTGACCATTTCAAGGAGTTGTTCAGACATACCCGAGATAATGCGTTCATCTCCATTTGTTTTTTCGATTATGTGTTCGTCCGCCAATGTTTTTGGAATGATTCCCAAAAGGTGACTGCCACCCTCCTGAACGGCTTTTGAAATGCTTCCCATTAATCCAAGATTTCCACCGCCATATACTAGGTGCATATTTCGTTCTGCTATAACTCTCCCAAATTCCTTTGTAGCCTCAACAAACTCTGGTTTATTACTAGAGTTGGATCCACAGAAAACACAAATTCGCTTGACTCGCTGCTGTGAAGTTGCTTCCATTTTCTCTCTTATTTGGATGTATATCTGGATGTGTCGAAGAAAGAAATGTAGAGCTGAATTTATAGAACCTGAAAATGGGTGAGTAATATTAGCACTAGTACCTGCCAAATAACAATTATTAGATGAACGTTAAAATAAATCGTGAAAAGTCAAAAAGTTTAGATCTTGTCGGCGAAAATAAAGGAAATAAAAACAGAAAAGCAAATCAAAGCAATTATTAATGCAACAGAATTGTGTACGCAATACACCACTAGCTTAGTATAAATTCATAAGGATGCGTCTCAAGAATTCATTCTTTACTCAGCCATCACTAATGACTTAAATCCCATCTTTGTGATTGCCAAACACCATTCCTCCTTAAATGCTCCGTTTGTGCCTTTTCCTATAAAAATAACACACAAAATTAAAAACTTTACAACATGTATACACAAAATATGAAAACAAAAATTACAACAAAATTGCATGGGTTGCCTCTCTGCTAGTGCTAAATTTTCCGTCTTCAGCCAGACGTGACCGAAATCCATCTGTCAAAGAGGTTTCAGTGTGGTTTTGGATGTCCGATTAAAGACGATCTCGTGAGCGTTACTTTTGAAGAGTCTCTTCCAACGATAAAGTGGAAATTTTTTTATCTCATCCAATGCTTGTGCCACCTTTTTAAACTTTGTCGCTCCAGTGGTTCCTAAAAAGAAAGAAAGAAAATCAGAAGGTCTCGTATGGTGCTTGACTTGAAATGGAAGTTCCATTCTGTCAAGCTTATCGGTGATATCTTTGATTTGTACTCCTCAAAATAGTGATGTTTCTCTTGAATATCCGAGATCTTTAATATGGTCAGACTTTTGCTCCTCTATTTTCTCTTCTTCTTGCTCCACATTTTCTTCACATATGTATTTTAAAATTTCCTCATTCATCTCTTCATCCGTCATCTGTGAAATGCATGCTCCATAAGTGTCAACATGAGGATGTAAAGAGATGTCTGATTTTAGGTCTTCATCCTCTGATATGACTGAAATGATTGGTTCATGTAGATCTTCTTCAAACATTTATGCGATGCAACCTCCAAGATCTTCATTTTGATGATACATAATTTCATCCTCAATTTTTGATAGTACAAACAGCTCTGCTTCTTCATCCTCGTCAGAGTCAGAAGAGTAATAAAAATCATATCGAGACTTTCCTGGTGCAGGTTCCTGAACTGATACCTCTGGTTCTTGATACTGCTCAGCATATTCCTCTGTTAAAATGTCATCATGAAATGCTTGGTACTCGAAAGCTTCCTCAGTGTCATCTGAAAATGCTCCTTGAGATATGTAGCTCTGGTTTTCTGTTAATTGTCTCGCTTGATCTATCATTCTCTATATGGATTCTGCTTATCTCTGAAATTGTACATCAATTTGAGCTTCCCGTTCCCCGAGCCAATATTTGAGCATGTAAATAATCTGATCTTCCTCTGATGGTTCTGGATCTTAATGAAGATCATAGGTGGATGGTGGATAAGATGGAGAATAAGGTTCAGTGAAATATGATGGTTCTTCGTACTTTGAATGATTCTGATAATTCTGCCACTCTAAAATGTAAATGCATTGATCGCTAGGGTGGTTACCATCACATATCTCACATCTCCCCATTGTGTTATGTTGAGAAAATGTAATATTGCTTGGTTCTGACATCCAGTGATAATTATTGGGCTGGATAACAGGCCTCAGAAAATCAGACTGTTGCTCCCAAATTTGGGGTGTATCTTCTTCTAGTAAAGCTCGTAATCTCCAATATTGTTCCATTTCAACCACCTAAAAAATAAAATAAAGAAATAAAAATTACAAATAAAAATAAAGAAAATTAGATACAAGTAAATTAGATAGCTTCAAAATTAACAACTCAAGAAATATAAGTCCCCGACAATAGCGCCAAAAACTTGTCCGGTGCGTAATCACACGCGTATAACGCAAGTGCACGTATCGTTCAAGTAGTATAAAAATATTGATCCCACGAGGACTTAATTCCTATTGTTATTATTAATTATTGATACTATTTATTTACAAGTATCTAATTGAGGGAGAAGAGAATGATCGCTTGATTGGTTGGTTGATTGTGGATTTGCTAATTAAATAAATAAAAACACAAAAGAAAATAATAAGGAAAATAAATAAAAGACACAAATATCTAGGATTGTGACTTGACACAATATTATTCTAAAGATGAATTGATTCTCTTATATATGTGTAATAAGTCAGTTTGCTAACCTGGAACACGAAAATATGCAAAAGCCTTTGTCGATGGTCAGATGCAAATACCCAGTATAACCCAATTGCCATATGTCTATGTCAACCAAATTATCTGGATTCATTAAGTTCAAGTTCCAATAGTGGCTACCCCCGCCCAACAGGTATATGTCTATCCTGTAAGGAAATCTATTAAAGGGTTATTTATCCTCAAGGAAGATCGTGGGTTATTGAATCTAATGCTGAAACCTAAAATCCCTTCGTCAAGTTCATTTTAAGTTTACAAAATCAATCTTATTAATGGCCAATTAACAAGAAGCATTAAGCTTAAGACTCAATAAACAAACTAAAGAATTACCTATAAAAAGAAAATCAATTATTAAGTGTGTGGATATTGTGTTTCATCACTTCCCTAGAATAAAAATAAAATGTCGGGGGTTGGGGATCCACCTTTACTATTTCTAATTTAGAAATCTCTCTTATTATAATATGGAATTTATCATTGATATTACCAACTGACAATATAGGCGGTATCCTCATTAAGTCGGATTTTCATTAAGTCTGACCGACCATAAAGGCGGTATCATTATTTGTCCATAAACCAGCCATATAGGCGGTAATCATCTGTCACATAAAGATCGGCCATATAGGCGGTATCACATTCTATCAAATAAATAAAACCAGCCATTAAAGAAGTATAACATTTTATGTTAAATTATAATTTCCATATTATAGTTAAGGGAGATTAATCTAAACTAGAATAATAAAAGCTTCACAATTCCCCCAGCGGAAAATTAACTACAAAACATAAAAGTAAATAAAAGAAAATAAACTACTACTAATACTGAAAATAAAAATGCATAAATTAAATGCTAAAAATAAATACAAACAAGATGCAATCCTTAAATTCCTTACAAAAATCTAAGGAAAACATGAGAATTACAAATGAAATGGCTTGGTATTTATATGAAAACTTAAAGACTTCCACCAATTTCTCCACCAATTACTCCACCAAACACTCTACAAAATCCTCCACCAAAAATGCCACAAGACACTCCACAAAACACTCCACCAAACATGCAAGCATGTTTTGTGGAAGTTTGACAATTGTAAACTGTCATTTTCTATTTTTTTTATTTTTTGATAATAACTTTAGTAATTATACAAAATACATTGGATTATTTGTTAATTCCGGTCTTGAAAACTTCGGAATTCGAAAATATTTAAAATTTCACAGTTGTAGATCTTTGAGTTTTCTTTAATCTGCAACTTGAATTAGCTCAATCAGATTTTGGATGAAAAAGTTATGGCCAAAATACCAAACTTGCGCAAAATTGGAATTTAGGACTGCACTTCGTGACGCGTACAGTAAATTTTCATTTTTGACCTTTTTTCCTCCGGACTTCATCATTTTAGCCCCGAGTTGATTCTATTAAGTCCCAATATTATTTTTATCTAGAAAATAAATAAAAACACATCAAAACGTTCATAAAACTAGAGAAACTATACAAAATATTAGGTTAAATGAGTGAGAAATAGTGATATAATTACCACTCATCACATATCTAAGAGGGGGTCGTAGAAAGAGCTTTCGATGGAACCCTATTAAGTATGTAAGCATCATTTAGTAAAGCGTAACCCCAAAGGTAATAAGGAAGATTTGTATAGCTCATCATTGTTCGCACCATATCCAATAAAGTACTATTTCTACGCTCAAACACTCCATTGTGTTGAAGTGTTCATGGTGGGCTATATTGGGCGAGAATTCCATTCTCCCTTAAATAATTTCTGAATTCTTCACTCATGTATTCACCGCCTCGATCTGATCTAAGGCTTTTGATGAATTTACTAGTTTATTTTTCTACTTCGTTTCAGAATATTTTAAACTTGTTAAATATTTTCGACTTATGTTTCATTAGATAGACATATCCATATCTAGACTTGTTATCTGTGAAAGTCACAAAGTATATGGAACCATCACGAGCGACATGATTTAATGGACTACACACATCACTGTGTATTAGCTCCAGTATATCTCCAGCACGGTTTTTAATACCTTGAAATGGGGCATTTGTCATCTTTCATTTGATACATGACTCACAAATCAGATAAGGATCTAAGGTAAGATTTTCAATCAAACCATCATTTACTAATTTGGATAGACGTCTAACACCTATGTGGCCCAATCTCATATGCCATAATTCAGTATTAATTAGTTTAAACTTCCTACTTGTATTTTTCTCTATATTAAAGACATCCCTACATGTTTCCAAAATATAGTGACCGTTTGATAAAGAACATTCACATTTCAATAAATTTTCTTTATCATACAAACATGAAGTTTCATCCTTAATGTTTATTTTATATCCATCTTGTAGATCTAATTTACATCCATTTTGTAGATCTAGAACAACTGTTCATATGGCATTGACATCCAATGTCTCGCCATTGCCAACTTTAAGCTGGATCTCCCATTTATTTAGCCTTTTTTTAACCCTCATTTCCTGGAGGGAATTGCAAATATGAGTAGGACTGCCAGTGTCTAAAATCCATCCAATATTTGCATTTAAGGCTAATGAGATGTCAATAATTGGAAAAATACAAAGCGTACCTATGGGTCTGATGAGCGGAAAATATATAAATATTTATCGCCCCTTTAACTTAATATTTTGTTTAGTTTCTCAGGTTTGATGAACGTTTTGATGTGTTTTAGTTTATTTTGAAGATAAAATAATATTGGGACACAATGAAATCATTTAGGACGGAATGTGGGTCAAATAAGGGCAAAAATTGGACTTGACATATTAATTTTGGAGATTGGAAACTTGAAAGAGCGTTTTAAAGAAGTGCAGTTTTGGAAATTCCAGTTTTGCGCATCTTTCGTATTTTGGGCATAACTTTTTACTCCGATATCGGATTGACCTGATTCAAATGCCAGATTAAAAAAGACGCAAATATCTATAACTTTGAAAGATAAAATATTTTCGAATTCTGAAGATTTCATGATCAAAATTGATGAAACATCCAGAAGTGTGTTGTGTGTAATTATTAAAGTCATTTTCAATCATTTTCAAAGCAAATAAATAATAAAATTATCAAATCATCACCAAACATGATAAGAAATTAGTGGAGCAATTAATAATGGATTTGGTGGAGAATTTGATGGATGATTTGATGGAGGCCAAATTTTACCTATAAATACCAAGCTATTTCATTTGTAAATTCAAACTTTCTTCTTTGAAATTCCTAAAGAATAAATAAGAAGATTGTATCTTGTTTGTTTATTTACAGGTTTCAGTAATTAATTTCCGCTTTCGCACTTTCTTTTTGTTACTTGTCAGTTTTTACTTTCCACAATTTACTTTTACGCACAGTACTTTCATTTCTTTACTTTTTCAGTTTTTACGTTTCAAGCAATGAGGAGGTAACTCCCCCTTGCTGGGGTGAAAGGTAAAGCTTTTATTATTGCTATTTAGATTAATCTCCCTTAATTATAATATATAAATTATTTAAAACCTGACTTAATGAGGATACCGCTATATTGGCAGGTTGGTAATTAATTATAAATTGGTTTTAACCTGACTAAGTATGGATACCGCCTGATTGGTCGGTTGGTAATTAATTATTAATTTGACTTAATCAGAATACCGCCTATATGGCTGGTTGGTAATTGTCACTCAAAGTTAATATATTATATTAAGGGAGATATCTAAAATAATAGTAATAAAAGTTGATCCTTTAACCCCCAACATTTTCTTTTATTGTATTTTTACTTTATTTACTTTCAGCAATTTACTTTTCAGCAATTTACTTTCAGTAATTTACTTTTATTTTTTTTACTTTTTACTTTTACTTTATATACTTTTCAGCAATTTACTTTTCAGTATTTAATTTTCAGCAATTTACTTTATGTCTTTTTTTTTATTTAAATTTTTACTACCCGTAAATATGTGTCGTAACTAAGCCAGTTATCTGAGGTTGTGATGAAATCCAATATCACCAGTTTATAAGGGGTTAGATTATAGTTTGGGTAATATAAAGATTTATTTATTGAGTCTTAATCTTAATGCTTTTTATTAACTGGCCATTAATAAAATTGATTAGGTAAACTTAAAATGAACTTGGAAAATGGATTTTAGGTTAAAGACCTTAAACTCAACAGCCAACGATCTTCCTTGAGGATAGATAACCCTTTTAATAGATTTCCTTACAGGATTGGAATATACCTGTCGGGCGGGGGTAGCCATAATTGGAACTTAATCTTAATGAATCCAGGTAATTTGGTTGACATAGACATATGGTTCAATTGGGTTATACTGGGTATTTGTAATTGACCATCGGAATAGGCTTTTACATAATTTAGTGTTTCAGATTAATAAATCAATATATTACCCAACTATAAGGTAACCACTTCATCTTTAATTGATATTGGAAGAATTCACAACCCTAGATAATTTTATAATTTCAATTTTCTTTAATCTACTTTCGTGCCATTTTATTTACTTGTTTTAATTTTTAAGTCACCATTCCAATCAAACAATTAATCCATTAGATACTAGTAATCATTTGACCTCATTAAAATTAATAGCATAGGTATTAAGTCCTCATGGGATCGATACTTTTTATACTATTTGAACGATACAAGCGCTTGCGTTATACGCGTGTGATTACGCCGGTCAAGTTTTTGGCGCCGTTGTTGGGGACTTAGTTATCTTTTACTATTAGTTTTTGGGTTAGATACATTACTTGTGTCTAATTTTTTCTTTTTATTTATTATTTATGTTTTCTTGTGTTTCAGGTTTTCACACACTACATGAGACGAACCAGAAGCTTTGAAGTCCGTCTGCTTGACCCATAGATTGAAAGAACTATCAGACAGTTGAGAAAGGAAAGGCGAGAAGGCCAAGAAGTAATTGTTAACATGGAACCTGAACCCTTGGAGGTTGCACCACCAATTCCCATTCGAGATAAAACTATTCAGGTGGTTGACGGCTTCATTTCCTGTATTGTACTTCCTCCATTACCAGCAAATGCATGTGACATCAAAACATACATTCAGATGATTCAGCAGTCAGTTCAGTTTGGGGGAATGCAACTGAAGATCCTAATGCCCACATCAACAACTTCCTGGAAGTTTATGGCACTTTCAATTACAACCGAGTAGCTAAAGAAGCAATGAGACTGAGAGTTTTTCCATATTTCTTAAAAGATATAGCTAAAGCTTGGCTATATTCACTACCAGCAGGTTCCATCACAACTTGGAACACTTTAGCCACCAAATTTCTTGTAAAATATTTTCCACCAGCCAGAACAGCAAAGTTGAGGAATGACATCACATCATTTGTGCAACAAGATTCAGAATCCCTTTGCGAAGCTTGGGAAAGATTCAAGGATTTGCTTCGGAAATGTCCTCACCATGAGATTGCAAAGTGGCTACAAGTCCAAACCTTCTACAATGGACTTTCTGGACTAATGAGAACCACAATTGATGCTGCTGCTGGAGGAGCTTTAATGGAAAAAGGAGAAGATCAGGCCTGAGACTTAATTGAAGAAATGGCCAACAATAATTCTTTGTGGCCAACAGAAAGGAGCATGATCCAAAGAATCGCAGGAATTTATGAAGTTGGAGCCAACACAGCACTGAATGCCAAGCTGGATATGATTTACAAAAATCTGGAAACTCTTAACATGAAGGTTAATGGTGGATCCACAAGTTCACCATATGGAGGAGCACTAGAACTAATTCAACATAAAGAGACGGTGAACTATGTCAATAATTTCAACAGATAGGGGAACAATCCATATTCCAACACCTACAACCCAGGGTGGAAGAATCACCCCAACTTTTCATGGAGCAACAATTCAGGGTAAAAGAACTATCCACCACCTGGATTCCAGCAATAGAATAAAGGCCAAAAGTTTGAAAAAGAACCAGAAATGAAAGAATGGATTGCAGAGATGTTCAAAAAGCAACAAGCAGCAGATGATGCTATGTTTCAGAGCCAATATGCTTCTATCAAAGCACTGGAGAATCAAATTGGACAACTGGCCAATGCTTAAAGTTACAGACCGCCAGGGAATCTTCCCAGCAATACAGAGCCAAATCTAAGGAACCGAGGGAATGAGCAATGTCAAGCCATTACTTTGAAAAGCGGTACTGAGATCAATAAAGATGTTGGAATCAAGGCAACCAAAGAAGAAGTCTCAAAAGAAGCAGAACAACAAATGGAGGAAAAAGAAGTAAAGGAAAAAGAACCAAAACAGATCACTCCACCTCCACCTTTCCCACAACGTCTTCAGAAAAAAAAAAAATTGAACAAGCAGTTTGCTAGATTCCTGGAGGTGTTCAAAAAGCTGCACATCAACATCCCATTTGCAGAAGCGTTGGAACAAATGCCCAGTTATGCCAAATTCATGAAAGACATTCTTTCACGAAAACGGAGATTGGGAGATTATGAGACAGTAGCATTATCAGAAGAATGCAGTGCCATCATTCAGAGAAAACTTCCCCCAAAGTTGAAAGATCCTGGCAGTTTCACTGTTCCTTGCACCATAGGAGAGCATGACTTTGGTAAGGCTCTGTGTGATCTAGGCGCGAGTGTTAACTTGATGCCTTTTTCTATTTTCGAGAAACTGCAGATTGGAGAAACAATGCCCACTTCAGTCTCTCTACAACTTGCTGATAGAACGCTCGTATTTTCGAGAGGTGTAGTTGAAGATGTGCTGGTCAAAGTTGACAAATTCATTTTGTTGGACAATTATGACCCATAGCTTCACTATTTGTACAGACCATGGTGTTGTTGTACAAATTAACTATGTGACAAAGGAGATTGCTCTTTTATCATTTGTGATTAGATCACCTAGATGTATAAATGATAGAAGGTCCATATGATTAGTTCCGGATTGAGATGATATGAGACAGTATCAATCCACGAAGGTTTAATCATTAAATATCCCTAGTCGTAGTATTATCGAGATTGGACATCAATAATGGGGGATAGACTAGTATTACACTTTTGCGTGTTATGGGAGCATAACGACATAGTTCTCATATATTTGGGTATTGGATACTCATGCAAGTGTAATAGGAGGTTGTGTTTTACCGATGTTACGGAAAACAGCTTCGCTCTGGATAGACCCCCTCGGAATTCCATTGGTAGTATAACTATGTGTCTATGGAAGTCCGAATCAGGGTAGGTGTATTTGGTCTTAACCTGAGACTTGCACCGCTAATACTTGCGATAATCAATATACTTTGGTTTTGGTCATTCAGGGCTTTAACCGGTTCTGTGTACGCCTCTTCTGGGTATATTGAGAATCGTAGTGTATTGGGTGTGATGTCAAGATGGAAGTATCACTTCAGTTATAGTGGAGATGATGCTCACGTAGGATACGGAACTTGTTCTCTTATATGCTGCAGTTATCGGGATATTATGACTAGGTCATGTATATCCGATTATAGAGACTAGTTACCAGAGATCCGATATGTGCTTCGTACGGGGCAGACACATTTCCAGCCCCAGGCCTTGCACGTGACCATCTGATACTGGATCGACATACACAATACTACGTATACTACGTCTGATATAGATCGCTTATTCTTGTAAGCATGTTTCTGGAGAATTGGGTAGGCATGGCGCTTTGCTAGAAGCCAACCTTGTCTTGTAAATCGGTAAAAACGTAGTACTAGGTACGTACGTATTCGGATAGTCCGATAACCGTATTTACTGCCAACATATCCGGGGATCTCATGGGTCACTTCCCGAAGATTCACCGATGATGTATGACTCACACTTTATTAATCTGGGATTAATTAGAAGAGAGAGAAAATTAATCTGGGATTAATTACGGAGATATTTTATCTGGGATAAAATATTATTTAAAGAGAGAGAACGATTAATTTGGAATTAATCGATAAATTAATATATTCGATATATCAAACAAAATTGGATTTCGACGCGGAATTAAAATCAAATTTTAATTCGGACAAACGAGTTGATTTAGAATTAATTCGTTAGCGACGTGAATAGTAATTTTACTAGGCATAATTATTTAATTAAATTTGATTTAATTACGTCGCAACGGAAAATTCGTTAATTCGAAATTAGCGAACCCGAGCCCGAGAGTGTTTACGGGCCCACTCGTATTTCGAATCGAGTGGGGCCCACAAGTCGCATCACTCGTCACATCACATCGTACATCATTCAAGTGATGGATGTCTTCTCACTTTGAGTGATTGACAACCAGTCACTATTCATGAGTGATGTGAGTTGATGGAAGTTGATGGAAAGCATTTGATGGCTTGAAAGACATTTAACATTATTTTAATTAATGATATTTGACTTTCAAAATTTGTGTATTAGATACACTTATTCCTACCAACCAAAAAAAACTTCTTCTCCCTCCTCTCTTCTCTCAAACTCTCGGCCAATGAGCCAAATTTCTTCCTCTCACCAATTTTGGCTAGGCCGAAAATAGAAGAAGAAAAATGGAAGATTTGTGGCAAATCTTACCAATGCTAGCACATGAAGAGTCATCCAAGGTGATAGGGAAATAAACTCATGGGCATGGAATCACCATTTGCAAAGCTTGGAGCTTGGAGCATCAATGGAGGACATGGCCGAAAATCAAAGGAGCAAAAGATTTTGTTCTTCGCATCGCAAAGCCGTTCAATGTAAGTATGATTCCGCCATATTTCATTGTTGTATTCAATTGTTTCATTGCTTGAAAATGATCATTGGGACTTAATAGAAACCCAACACATTTTCCCAGCTGATTTTATTGTCCTTGATATGGAGGAAGACGCATATGTGCCGATAATCCTCAGGAGACCATTCTTGGCTACTGGTCGAATCATTATTAATGTACAAAAAGGAGAACTAACCATGAGGGTACAAGACCAAGAAGTAACATTCAATGTTTTCAAGGCCATGAATTTCCCAAATGATGAAAAGAATGAGGAATTTTTCAGACTTGATGTGATAAACAGTACTATCCAGAACTCTGATGCAAAACAAAGTTCTACTAACAAACTTAAAGCATGTCAATCGTCTGTAGAGACTGAAGATAAAGCTTCTTGTGCACTGAAAAAGCCAAGTCTTGCCCTACAAGCAACAGAAGAGAAACAGTCCCACCAGCTCAACGAATTGGAGGAATTTCACATTCAGCCTTTTGATAATGCCAAATTGTACAAAGAAAAGGCCAGGAAAAAGACATGATGAGAAGTTAGTGCGCATACAACTGGAACCAGGGCAGAAGGTACTGTTAAACAAATCAAGGATGAAATTCTTCTCATGGAAGCCAAAATCATAGTGGTCAGGTTCATTCTTGATCACTAAGGTTTTACCAGACAGAGCCATTGAGATATATGATCCTGATTCTAACAGAACATTCAAGGTTAAAAACAAGTGTGTCAAACACTATTGGGGAGAATCATTTGAGCGATAAAAAGAAAGTGTCACACTTTCAGATCTAGCATAACATTTGGGCAGTCACGTCTAGCTGACGACGTTAAAATTAGCGCTAGCAGGGAGACAACCCATGCAATTTCTGTATATATTGTGATTTGGTGTGATTTCATTTTGTGTGTTTAGTTTTTGCAGATTAAGTTATTTCAAAATGGAAGAAGTTCTCGAAAATCTTCACAAACAATTTCCTTCTCTCCCTAAAAAATCTTTAATGAAAGTTTACAAAGCTCGCTTGGAAAGAATGAGACTACTGACGATCCATGGTATTCCTAATGACATTCGTTGGGTAATTGAAGCACAGGTCCGATTAGCAGGTGAGTATTTTGATTCTTGTACTTCTTATTTGTCTGGTTTTGGAAGAAGCACCTATGCAAAAAACCGTAGAGCTAAACAAATGGGTGTTTGTTTCAAATGTGCACGCTGGAATTGCAATACTCGTTTTCTGATGAGTGGTAATTATATCACTATTTCCCACTCATTTAACCTAATATTTTGTATAGTTTCTCGAGTTTTATGAACGTTTTGATGTGTTTTTATTTATTTTGCAGATAAAAATAATATTGGGACTTAATGGAATCAACTCGGGGCTAAAACGATGAAATCTGGAGAAAAAAAGTCAAAAACGAAAATTTATTGTACGCTTCACGAAGTGCAGTCCTAATTTCCAATTTTGCGCAAGTTTCGTATTTTGGCCATAACCTTTTCATCTGATATCTGATTGAGCTAATTCAAGTTGCAGTTTGAAGAAGACTCGAAGATCTACAACTTTGAAAGCCAAAATGAGTTCGAATTCGGAGTTTTCCATGGCCGAAATTGAAGAACATTCCAGTATAGTTTGAGTAATTACTATTGTCATTTTCAAAATATAAAATAAAATTAATACAAATACAAATACAAATTTTCAAACTTCCACCAAACATGCTTGCATGTTTGATGTCATTTTTGATGCCATGTTTGGTGCCATGTTTTGTGCCATGTTTGATGTCATGTTTGGTGCCATGTTTGGTGGAGCAATTGGTGGAGCAATCAGTGGAGAAATTGATGGAAGGCTTTAGATTTTCCTATAAATACCAAGCCATTTCATTTGTAATTCACATGCTTTCCTTAGGCTTTTATAAGGAATTTAAGGATTGCATCTTATGTGTTTATTTTTAGTAATTTAATTTATGCATTTTTATTTTCAGTAATAGTAGTAGTTTTTTTTCTTCTCTTTTCTTTTATGTTTAGTAGTTAGATTTCCGCTGGGGGAAGGGTGAAGCTTTTATTATTTTAATTTAAATTAATCTCCCTTAATTGTAATATAGAAATTATAATTCAAATTAAAAGAATTACCGCTTTAATGGCTGGTTTTATTTATTTGACATAAAGTGACACCGCCTATATGGCTGGTATTTAGGTGACAGATAATTACCGCCTATATGGCTGGTTTATGAACAAATAATAATATCGCATTTATGGCTGGTTGGACTTAATTAAAATCTGACTTAATGAGGATACCACCTATATAGTCGGTTGGTAATATCACGGATAAATTCTATATTATAGTAAGAGAGATTTCTAAATTAGGAATAGTAAAGGTGGATCCCCAACCCCCAATATTTTATTTTTATTCTAGGGAAGTGAAGAAATACAATATCCACACTTAATAATTGATTTTATTTTTATGTGTAATTCTTTAGTTTGTTTATTGAGTCTTAAGTTAATGCTTCTTATTGTCTGATCACCAATAAGATTGATGTGGTAAACTTAAAATGAACTTGGAAAAAAGATTTTAGGTTTAAGTCTTAGATTCAATAGCTCACGATCTTCTTTGAGGATAGATAACCCTTTAATAGATTTCCTTACAGGATATGAATATACTTGTCGGGCGTGGGTAGCCATAATTGGAACTTGACCTTAATGAATCCAGGGAATTTGGTTGACATAGGAATATGGTTCAATTGAGTTATACTGGGTATTTGCATCTGACCATCGGAAGAGGCTTTTGCATACCATCGTGTTCCAGGTTAGCAAACTCAGTTATTACATATATGTAAGAGAATCAATTCATCATTAGAATAATATTGTGTGGAGTCACAACCTTAGATCTTTGAGTCTTTTGTTATTTTCCTTAGTATTTTCTTTTGTTTATTTTATTTATTTTAATTATGGAAAACCACATTCAACCAACCAATCAAACAATCATTCTCTTCTCCCTATAATTAGATACCTGTAAATAAATAGTATCAATAATTAATAATAACAGTAGGAATTAAGTCCTCGTGGGATCGATATATTTATACTACTTGAACAAGACGTGCGCTTGCGTTATACGCGTATGATTACGCCGGTCAAGTTTTTGGCGCCGTTGCCGAAGACTTATTTTTCTTGAGTTATTAATTTTGAAGCTATCTAATTTACTTGTATCTAATTTTCTTTATTTTTATATGTAATTTTTATTTCATTCCTTTATTTTCAGGTGGTTGAATAATGGAACATTATTGGGAGATTGAAAGATTTCGAACTTTTCTAGAAGAAGATACACCTCCATTCAGGGAGCAACAGTCCGATTTTCTGAGGCCTGTTGTCCAGCCCAACAGCTATCACTGGATGTCAGAACCAATCAACACTACATTTGCTCAACATAACAAAATGGGGAGATGTGTGATATGTGATGGTAACCACCCGAGCGATCAATGTATATACCGTTCAGAGTGGCAGAATTATTGAAATCATTCAAGGTACGAAAAACCATCATATTTTCCATCTTATCCACCATTTACCTACGATTTTCATCAACAACCAAAACGATATTCACCAGAGGAAAACATATGATAAGAGAGATGGTGGACATGCTCAAGAAAAGTAATGAAAAATGGGATGCAATGCTTCAGAGTCAAGAAGCATCCATTCAGAGACTGACAGAACAAACGAGACAATTAACAAATAACCAAAACTACATACCTCAAGGAGCATTTTCAGATGACACAAATGAAGCCTTCGAGTACCAATCATTTCATGATGACACTTTAGCAGAAGAGTGGGCCGAGCAGTATCAAGAATCAGAGGTATTAGTTCAGGAGCCCGAACCGGCAAAGTCTCTGTTTGACTTTTATTATTCAGACTCTGATTCTGATGAAGAAGCTGAGCTCTTTGTACCAACTGCACCAACGATGGAAGATCAAACTTTCAATTCTCAAAAAGAAGATCTTGGAGCATGCTTTGCAACGATGTTTGAAGAAGATCTACCTGAACCAGTCATATCAGAGGATGAAGACCTAAAATCTGATATCTCTTTACATCCTCAGATTGACACTTATAGAGCATGCATTTCACAGATGACAGATGAAGAATTGAATGCGAAAATCCTAAAATATATCTGTGAAGAAAAGGTGGAGCAAGAAGCATAGCAAATGGAGGAGCAAATGTCTGACCTTATTGAAGATCCAGTGCATTCAAGAGAAACATCATTGTTTTGGGGAGTACAAATCAAAGACATCACCCAGAAGCTTGAAAAAATGGAACTTCCATTCCAAGTCAAGCACCATACGAGACCTCCTTATTTTCCTTCTTTCTTTTCAGGAACCACTGGAGAGACAAAGTTTAAAAAGGTGGCACAAGCACTGAATGAGATAAAACTCTTTTTGCCATCTTACCGTTGGGAGAGAACTTTCAAAAGCAATGCTCATGGGATTGTCTTTAATCGGACATCCAAAATGACGCTGAAACCTCTTTGACAGATGGATTTCAGTCACGTCTGGCTGAAGACGAAAAATTTAGCGCTAGCAGGGAGGCAACCCATGCAACTTTGTTGTAATTTCTGTTTTCATATTTTGTGTATACATGTTGTAGAGTTTTTAATTTTGTTATTTTTGTAGGGAAAGGCACAAATGGAGCATTTTAAGACAGAAGGAAATGTGTTTGGCAATAACAAAGAAGAGAGCTAATTCATTTGAGATGGTTGAGTAAAGAATGAATTCTTGAGACTCATCCTTATGAATTTATACTAAACGAGTGGCGTATTGCGTACACAATTCTATTACCTTAATAATTGCTTTGATTTGCTTTTATTTTGTTATTTTCCTTAAATTTTGCCGACAAGATCTAAACTTTTTGACTTTTCACGATTTATTTTAACGTTCATCTAATAATTGTCATTTGGTAGATACTAGTGCAATTATTACTCACCATTTTCAGGTTCTATAAATTCAGCTCTATATTTCTCTCTTCGACACATCCAGATATACATGCAAATAAGAGAGAGAAAATGGAAGCAACTTCACAGCAGCAAATCAAGCAAATTTGTGTTTTCTGTGGATCCAACTCTAGTAATAAACCAGAATTCATTGAGGCTGCAAAGGAATTGGGGCGAGTCATAGCAGAGAAAAATATGCACCTAGTATATGGCGGTGCCAATCTTGGATTGATGGGAAGCATTTCAAAATCCGTTCAGGAGGGTGGCGGTCATGTATTGGGAATCATTCCAAAAACTTTGGCGGATGAACAATTAATTGGACCAACAAATGGAGATGATCGCATTGTATCAGGGATGTCAAAACAACTCATTGAAATGGTCAATACTGTTGATGCGTTCATTGCTTTACCAGGTGGGCTTGGAACGATTGAAGAAATATTCACAGTAGCATCATAGGCGCATTTGAATGTTCATCGGAAGCCCATTGGATTATTTAATATTGAGCATTTCTTCGATTTTCTGTTTGTATTTCTTGCGGAAGCCAAAAGACATGAGTTCGTCACCAAATCAATACAAGATATTTTCCTGACTGCAACAAAGGCAGAGGAATTAATTGACCAAATCTCAACATTTGAACCAAAACTCGACCCCATTCTTTCCAAGTTGAACTGGTCAGATAGCGATCGTGGTAAGACGCGTAAATTGGACATATATCTTAATCGATAATTTTTCGTAGATTTTCAGTTAACCAGGTACGATTTTCTAAACTCTTCTTCTACTATTTAAGACATTGGGGACAATGTCTCATTTAGGTTTGGGGGAGGGGAATAGTTAATTTGTATCTTGTTTTTCTTATTTTAATTTTTAGTCCAAAATTTTTCGAAAAATTCAAAAAAAAATTGAAAAATTTTCAAAAATTACAAAAATATTTTGCGTTTTTGTGTTTTTTACTTTGATTAAAAAGGTGAAATTGGTAAGAGATAGTTGTGTAAGGAGTTCCCACTCCTGATACGTATTTCAACCCATTTTCGAAACAAGTTAATTTTTGTTTAATTCCTTTTAAATTATTTAATTTGTAAATTCTCCATAAAACTGACTAAAATGAATCTTCATATGTTCAGTTGGCAAGTACTATCAAAATGCATAGTAACATACAAACATGAGTTGTAATTGAAAAGTTTGTAATATTCAGTGCTCTAGTTTATTTGGAAGAAGCATCTATAAATGGCAATGGAGTAAAAAAAAAAGAAAGAAAAACGTCTGAGATCCGAGTTATTAAGTCTGTAAGGGTATCTTAAAACCTAGTGCCCTAAAGCCAACTGGTTTGGGAGTCACTGGCCCAAAGCTCGCTATATGGATCAAAGATGTTGCATATATATATATATATATATATATATCTGAAGTCTGAGTAATTAAGTCTGTATGGGTGTCTTAACACCTAGTGCCCTAAAGCCAACTGATTTGGGAGTCACTGACCCAAAGCTCGCTACATAGATGGAAGATATTGTATATAAATAAAAAATAAAATCAGAAAAAGAAAGAAAAAAATCAGAAAAATTATTTCATTGCTACAAAAAGGTGTGAATTCTGATAAAACTTTAGGACAAAAATATTACTCTCTTATCAACTGCACTTGTGACTGTTGTGGGCAAAAATGAGTTGATTAATATTTTGTTGGTTGTGTATATGAAGAATGATAATTATAATCGGAGAATTTACTTATTCGGTAATTTAGAAAGAAAGAAAACAACTACTAACTTGGAGTAGAAGTTTCACATGTTTAGTCGCTAACTCCTTTATTCTCTTTTCTCTTGTCTTTTTAATTTTGTGTGCATTAGTTTTACTATCTTTTTACTTTTATCAAACGTTTGTGGGTATCGTTGCTGTAAGCCCTCACGAGACTACAACTCGTCCACTATGGACACCTAGGGGTTTAAAGGCTTGTTCCATATGCTAAATGCAACCGTGTTACATACGAAAGAGGCTTAGCTTAATTTTATTTTAAAGATGTTTATGTTATTTTATTTTATTATTTTGCTCGAGGACTAGCAAAATGTTAGGTTTGGGGTGTGTTGAGTGGTAATTATATCACTATTTCCCACTCATTTAACTTAATATTTTGTATAGTTTCTCGAGTTTTATGAACGTTTTGATGTGTTTTTGTTTATTTTTTAGATAAAAATAATATTGGGACTTAATGGAATCAACTCGGGGGTAAAACGATGAAATCTGGAGAAAAAATGTCAAAAACAAAAATTTATTGTACGCGTCACGAAGTGCAGTCCTAATTTCCAATTTTGTGCAAGTTTAGTATTTTGGCTATAACTTTTTCATCCAATATCCGATTGAGCTAATTCAAGTTACATATTGAAGAAGACTCGAAGATCTACAACTTTGAAAGTCAAAATGAGTTCGAATTCGGAATTTTCCATGGCCGAAATTGAAGAAAAATCCAGTATAGTTTGAGTAATTACTATAGTCATTTTCAAAATATAAAATTAAATTAATAAAAATAAAAAATAAAAATTTTCAAACTTCCACCAAACATGCTTGCATGTTTGGTGCCATGTTTGATGCCATGTTTGGTGCCATGTTTGATTCCATGTTTGGTGGAGCAATTGGTGGAGCAATCGGTGGAGAAATTGATGGAAGGCTTTAGATTTTCCTATAAATACTAAGCCATTTCATTTGTAATTCTCATGCTTTCCTTAGGTTTTTGTAAGGAATTTAAGGATTGCATCTTATGTGTTTATTTTTAGTAATTTAATTTATGTATTTTTATTTTCAGTAATAGTAGTAGTTTTTTTTCTTCTCTTTTCTTTTATGTTTAGTAGTTAGATTTCCGCTGGGGGAAGGGTGAAACTTTTATTATTTTAATTTAAATTAATCTCTCTTAATTGTAATATAGAAATTATAATTCAAATTAAAAGAATTACCGCTTTAATAGCTGGTTTTATTTATTTGACATAAAGTGACACCGCCTATATGGCTGGTATTTAGGTGACAGATAATTACCACCTATATGGCTGGTTTATGGACAAATAATAATACCGTATTTATGGCTTGTTGGACTTAATTAAAATGTGACTTAATGAGGATACCACATATATGGTCGGTTGGTAATATCACGGATAAATTCTATATTATAGTAATATAGATTTCTAAATTAGGAATAGTAAAGGTGGATCCCCAACCCCTAGCATTTTATTTTTATTCTATGGAAGTGATGAAATACATTATTCACACTTAATAATTTATTTTCTTTTTATGGGTAATTCTTTAGTTTTTTTTTTATTGAGTCTTAAGCTTAATGCTTCTTGTTGTTTGATCACCAATAAGATTGATGTGGTAAACTTAAAATGAACTTGGAGAAGAGATTTTAGGTTTAAGTCTTAGATTCAATAGCTCACGATCTTCCTTGAGGATAGATAACCCTTAAATAGATTTCCTTACAGGATAGGAATATACCTGTCGGGTGTGGGTAGCCATAATTGGAACTTGACCTTAATGAATCCAGGAAATTTGGTTGACATAGGAATATGGTTCAATTGGGTTATACTGGGTATTTGCATCTGACTATCGGAAGAAGCTTTTGCATACCATCGTGTTCCAGGTTAGCAAACTGAGTTATTACACATATGTAAGAGAATCAATTCATCATCGGAATAATATTGTGTGGAGTCACAACCTTAGATCTTTGAATCTTTTATTATTTTCCTTAGTATTTTCTTTTGTTTATTTTATTTATTTTAATTAAGGAAAACCACATTCAACCAACCAATCAAACAATCATTCTCTTCTCCCTATAATTAGATACCTATAAATAAATAGTATCAATAATTAATAATAACAGTAGGAATTAAGTCCTCGTGAGATCGATATTTTTATACTACTTGAACGATACGTGCGCTTGCGTTATACGCGTATGATTACGTCGGTCATTGTCCTTCTTTAGGAATGGTGTCTGATAAACGCGAAGACAAAATTAAATTCATTATGGATGGCTTGAGTAAGGAGTCTATAGATTATATATCTTCAACTCTTGAGACGCATCCTAGTGGATTTGTTCATATTGCCATTCGCAAATTACACACACAATTTTTAAGAGAAAGACAACAGTTAAGTCTCAGGAATCTGACTCAAAAAGACCATGTTTGCCAATTTATAAGAAAATTGGATGGGAAGTTTGTCCCTGATGCATAGACGTCAATCAAGCCGCTACTTTGTTTGTACATATTATATCTCTTTATCTTTTCTTAATAATTGTGATTTGTTTTGTTGTTTTCTTTTATTTTCTCCGACAGGATCCAGACCTTTTTGACTATCACAATTTATTGTACTATTTAACTAATAATTGTCATTTGGCAGGTACTAGTGCTATTATTTTTACTCACCCTTTTCAGGTGTTATGAATTCAACTCATCATTGCACATTTGAAGGCATCCAGAGTAAAACATGGAAGCCACTTCAAGAAGACGAGTTGAAAACATCTGTGTGTTTTGTGGTACTAGTGTTGGTGTTAAGCCAGAATACGTAGCAGCAGCATAGGAATTGGGTCGAGTCATTGCTGTAAGGAATATGCACTTAGTATATGGCGAGGCAATCTTGGACTTATGGGGTTCGTTTCAAAGGTCGTACAGGAAGGAGGCAGTCAAGTCTTGAGAATTATCCAAAAACCCTTGGCAGAGGCAAATCTTATTGGACCATCAAATGGAGAAGAACTAATTGTGCCAGGTATGTCTGAACGACTGGTAGAAATGATTAATCGTGCTGATACTTTTATTGCTTTGCCAGGTGGCTTGGGCACATTGGAAGAAAATTTTTATAGTGCTATCTTGGGCAAATTTGAACATACACCAGAAATCGCTTGGATTGTACAACATTGAAAGATATTATGATTTTCTTTGTGTATTTCTTGAGGATGCCCGGAGAAATGGGTTCTTGACAAAACCTCTGAAAGAACTTCTCTTTATTGCCAGAACTGCCCCATATTTAATTGACCAACTCTTAGCTTTTGAACCACAAATTTATCCTATCCTTTCTAAGATAAATTGGCCTGAGAACGATCGTGGTAAGAGACGTCGGATTAATCTGGATCTTAACCTTTAATTTTCATGTAGAATTTCAGCTAACCAGGTACTATCTTCTAAACTCTTCTTCTATTGTTTAAGACATTGGGGACAATGTCTTATTTAGATTTGGGGGAGGAAATTAGTTGATTAGTATCTTGTTTTTAGTTTGTGTGTTGTTTTTATTTTTAGTCCAAATTTTTTCGAAAAATACAAAAAAATGAAAAATTTTCAAACAATTACAAAAATATTTTGCGTTTTTGTGCTTTTATTTTGACTAAAAATGTGAAATTGGTGAAAGATAGCTGTGTAAGGAGTTTCCACTCCAAAGACGTATTTCAACCCATTTTCGAAACAAGTTAATTTTTGTTTATTTCCTTTTAAATTATTTAATTTGTAAATTCTCCATAAAACGGACTAAAATGGATCTTCATATGCTTAGTTGCCAGGTATTATCAACATGCATAATAACATACGGACATGAGCTGTAATTGAAAAGTTTGTAATATTCAGTGCTCTTGTTTAATTGGAGGAAGCATCTCAAAAAGTGATGGAGTAAAAAAAACAAACAAACAAACAAACGTCTGAGATCCGAGTTATTAAGTCTGTATGGGTGTTTTAACACCTAATGCCCTAAAGCCAACTGATTTGGGAGTCATTGGCCCAAAGCTCGCTACATGGATCAAGGATGTTGCAAAAAATATATATCTGAAGTCTGAGTAATTAAGTCCGTAGAGGTGTCTTAACACCTGGTGCCCTAAAGCCAACTGGTTTGGGAGACACCGACCCAACACTCACTACATAGATGGAAGATATTTTATATAAATAAAGAAAATCAAAAATCAAAGAAAAAAATCAGAAAAATTATTCCATTGCTGCAAAAAGGTGTGAATTCTGATAAAACTTTAGGACAAAAATATTACTCTCTTATCAACTGCACTTGTGACTGTTGTGGGCAATGAGTTGATTAATATTTTGTCGACTGTACATATGGAGAATGGTAAATATAATCGGAGAATTTACTTATTCGGTAATTTAGAAAGAAACAAAACAACTAGTAACTTGGAGTAGAAGTTTCACTTGATTAGTCACTAACTTCTTTGTTCTCTTTTCTTTTGTCTTTTTGCTTTTGTGTGCATTAGTTTCACTACCTTTTTACTTTTGTAAAATGTTTGTGGGTATCATTGTTGTAAACCCTCACGAGACTACAACTCGTCCACTAGGGACACCTAGGGGTTTAAAAGCTTGTTGCATATGTTAAATGCAACTGTGATCCATACGAAAATGTCTTAGTTAAATTCAAATTGTTTCTTGTATTTTATTTTGTTGTTTTGCTTGAGGACTAGCAAAATGTTAGGTTTGGGGGTGTGATGAGCGGAAAATATATCAATATTTACCGCCCTTTAACTTAATATTTTGTTTAGTTTCTCCGGTTTGATGAACGTTTTGATGTGTTTTAGTTTATTTTGCAGATAAAATAATATTGGGACACAATGAAATCATTTAGGACGAAATGTGGGTCAAATAAGGGCAAAAATTGGACTTGACATATTAATTTTGGAGATTGGAAACTTGAAAGGGTGTTTTAACGAAGTGCAGTTTTGGAAATTCCAGTTTTGTGCATCTATCGTATTTTGGGAATAACCTTTTACTCCGATATTGGATTGAGCTGATTCAAGTGCCATATTAAAGAAGACTCAAGGATCTACAATTTTGAAAGACAAAATATTTTCGAATTATGAAGATTTCATGACCGAAATTGATGAAACATCCAGAAGTGTGTTGTGTGTAATTATTAAAGTCATTTTCAATCATTTTTCAAAGCAAAAAAATAAATTAATAAATAAATAATAAAATTATCAAATCATCACCAAACATGATAAGCAATTAGTGGAGCAATTAATAATGGATTTGGTGGAGAATTTGATGGATGACTTGATGGAGGCAAAATTTTACCTATAAATACCAAGCCATTTCATTTGTAAATTCATACTTTCTTCTTTAAAATTCCTAAAGAATAAATAAGAAGATTGTATCTTGTTTGTTTATTTACAGCTTTCAGTAATTAATTTCTGCTTTCGTACTTTCTTTTTTTTACTTTTTAGTTTTTACTTTCGCAATTTACTTTTACGCACAATACTTTCTTTTCTTTACTTTTTCAGTTTTTACGTTTCAGGCAATGAGGAGGTAACTCCCCCTTGCTGGGGTGAAAGGTAAAGCTTTTATTATTACTATTTAGATTAATCTCCCTTAATTATAATATATAAACTATTTAACACCTAACTTAATTAGGATACCGCTATATTGGCTGGTTGGTGATTAATTATAAATTGATTTTAACCTGACTAAGTATGGATACCGTCTGGTTGGTCGGTTGGTAATTAATTATTAATTTGACTTAATCAAAATACCGCATATATGGCTGGTTGGTAATTATCACGCAAAGTTAATATATTATATTAAGGGAGATATCTAAAATAGTAGTAATAAAAGTTGATCCTCTAACCCCCAACATTTTCTTTTATTGTATTTTTACTTTATTTACTTTCAGCAATTTACATTTCAGTAATTTACTTTCCAGCAATTTACTTTCAGTAATTTACTTTTATTTATTTACTTTTTACTTTTACTTTATTTACTTTTCAGCAATTTATTTTTCAGTATTTAATTTTCAGCAATTTACTTTATGTCTTTTATTTTATTTAAACTTTTACTACCCGTAAATATGTGTCGTAACTAAGCCAGTTATCTGGGGTTGTGATGAAATCTAATATCACCTGTTTATAAGGGGTGAGATTATAGTTTGGGTAATATAAAGATTTATTTATTGAGTCTTAATCTTAATACTTTTTATTAACTGGCCATTAATAAAATTGATTAGGTAAACTTAAAATGAACTTGGAAAATGGATTTTAGGTTAAAAACCTTAGACTCAACAACCCACGATCTTCCTTGAGGATAGATAACCCTTTAATAGATCTCCTTACAGGATATGAATATACCTGTAGGGCGGGGGTAGCCATAATTGGAACTTAATCTTAATGAATCCAGGTAATTTCGTTGACATAGACATATGGTTCAATTGGGTTATACTGGGTATTTGTAATTGACCGTCGGAAGAGGCTTTTACTTAATTTAGTGTTCCAGGTTAATAAATCAATATATTACCCAACTATAAGGTAACCACTTCATCTTTAATTGATATTGGAATAATTCACAACCCTAGATAATTTTATAATTTCAATTTTCTTTAATCTACTTTCGTACCATTTTATTTACTTGTTTTAATTTTTAAGTCACCATTCCAATCAAATAATTAATCCATTAGATACTAGTAATCATTTGACCTCATTAAAATTAATAGCATAGATATTAAGTCCTCATGGGATCGATACTTTTTATACTACTTGAATGATACGTGTGCTTGCGTTATACGCGTGTGATTACGCCGGTCAGAGTCCTGCTTTTCCTTTAAGCTCTGGATAGTCATTCTTCCAGTGTCCAGACTTGTTGCATTGTAGACATTGATCACGAGCTACTTTTGATTTTGCACTTTTGCGCTTCTTAGAGCTTTTCTTTACAATCTTCTTTTTCCCTATCTTTATTTTCTTTGACTTCCAAGAAGTCTTTGAAGAGCCAACTCTACCATGGAGATATAGTATGGGGATACCTTTCTTCAAATCTTACTCTTCCGTGCGTAACATGTTTTGAAGTTCTTCGTATGTGGCTTGCATCGAATGCATATGGAAATTTAATACAAAGCAAACATAAGAACTAGGTAAAAAAGACATAATCAAATTACGGCCTAATCGTTCATCAAACACAATGCCATGTGGTTCCAGATATCGAATCTGGTCGATCATGTTCAAAATATGAGTGCTGACAGCTCCTCTATCCTTAAGTTCAGCACAAAATAATTCCTTAGACCTTCGATAAAGTCCCATCTCTTGATTTGCCTCGAACAACTCCTTGAGTGTTCACATGATGCTCCAAGAATCCGATACTTCAATTTACTATCTCAGTAAATCTGGCACCATCGATCCTAAGATGTAGGATTTCACCTTCAGGTTATCATCCTTCCATCTATCAAAAGTTTCTCGCTCTTCTAGAGTGAAGTCAGTATCGATATCAACAGGCAATGGATTAATAGTGACATAAGTCAATTTTTCATACTCCAATACAAGGGGCATGTTCATTTCCCATTTAAAATAGTTCTCGACTCCTTTTAGTTTATTGGAATCCAAAATTTTCATCAATGGATTAGTGGAAACCATCTACAAGACAACATTTTTGTGTAGTAACAGAATAGATTTCATTTCAAAAGTGATAACACTAATTGATTATGAAATTTTAAATCTATTAGTGCCCTCCCACTACTTTACGTAATTCTGTAATCTCTATTAACGGGAAAAGTAGAAATTTGACTATCAAAATTTCATAGCGGGAAATGGATCCCATGACATTTACTCCAGCCTCACACTAATGATGATATTGGCCTTTGTAAACTCATTAGGTAGAACTCCAACATCAATCACTTCATGTGACTCCTAGTTTGGTTCTGAACTATTTCTTATCTTCACACAAATGACAATATTGGATTAAGAAGGGTTCTTGGTGTATACTTGTCGATGTGCACTAATGAGCTTCGTATGTACACCCTCACACTAATGATGATATTGGGTGACTACGTTAACTCATCACGTTAAGTCTAATATTTTACCGGAGCGACCTAAGTTCCGAGCATTTATACCCTCACACTAATGACAATATTGGATATAAGTAGTAAGAACCCATTCATCTATGTATTGACAAGACGAACCATCCAATAATGCTCAACATTATTAACACTATTGTTGACGGTGGATTTTGGTCTCAGGACAATATGGGAATATCACTCCCGAGGTAATCCTCCTTCAATAGTGAATTTATTTGGTTATGGGGGAAACCAAAAGCAAACTTAGCGGAAGGTAGATAATGCGTCAATCGACAAAGAGATTTAACGTGGTTCGGCGGATGTTTGTCCGACCTACATCCACGGACACAAACAAGACTATGTTTTTATTGCTGAAATTCGTAACTCTTCTCTCTTTTTTACAAGTTTGATTCTGATAATCCTTTACACATACTCTACCCTTCTATTTATAATAGTGAAGGAATCAGATTCCTCTTAGTATGAGGTTTCCTAGTTGAAACAATCTACTGCTCCCTCAAGGAAACCTTTATCAAATCTATCTTTTATTTCCTTTATCCTACTAGGACTCTGACTTCTCAGTTTTCCCATGAAAGTAGGGTAACTTATCTTCCGGATCATATCCTGCCATGCTCCCGGTCTTCATGTGGTCGGTCATGATAGTCTTTTGTACCGGGAGTGCTTCTGTCGACCTGATAATTGCCTGGTCATTTTGGATCGTGTGCTCGGTTGTCGATCATCAAGTGCTCGGTATCTTCATGTTGTGGTCGGTCTTTTATTGTAAAACGCTTGGGCCCTTACTGCTGGCTTTTTATGGGTCGGGTCGGTGTTAGTGATCTCACCCAAGAAGGGAATTACTTTTCTACCATTGTCATGCTGTTTTAAATATCATAGTGCCTGAAAACACCATCAGTAAGAGCTTTCCTCGGGCTCCCCCTGCTGAAGAGCTTTCCTCGGGCTCGGGGGCACCCAGTGTGGAAGATCTTGACACTACCCCTACCCCTTCCGAAGTTGAGCAAGATATTTATCACCAGAGGGTCCTTCGGAGGGATCCAGAGCCCAGTGAACTTGATAGCTCGGCTCTGGATATGAATCGGCCTTCCAAGATAACTGAGGATGATCTAGCGCTGCTGCGGCAATGATACGATATTCCAATAGATATTTCCCTCGAAGTTCCCGGCCCGATGGATCGTGCTAGTCAACTTGACGAAGGCTCGGTGGCACTTCTTCCTGCTTTCTTTGAGTGTGGACTGCGGCTGCCGATGCAACGTTACTTCGCTTGGATGTTGGCCGGGATGGAGATTGCCCCTTGTCAACTGAGTTTAAATAGTTGGAGGATTTTTACCGGCATACATGTGGCCTGGCACCGGGCGGGTTTGGGTGAACCTTCTTTGAAGAGGTAAAGAGGTTATATCGTTTGAAGTCTAACCCAAGGACTCACCACGGCTGGTATTACCTCTCTGCTTATGATAGTTCGTCCAATGTTGTCCAGAAACTCCCTGACTCCAACAAGAATTTCAAAGATTTTTGGTTCTGGGCTACTGGGGATTGGGGTCGGGTTCTGAGATCGTTTGAAGAGGATGTTTCAGTCCCTGATATCTTCAGATCGGGAGGTTAGGGGTTCCTTATTATTTTTATGTGTTCCTTCTTCATGCTTAGGGTCCTGACCTCTTTTATTTCTCCCAACCTATTGGAGGGATGCTCCCAAGGTTTCCCGTCAAGTCCGAAGGCGGGTATTCTGGGCTCGGCGATACGCCGGTCATTGGAGGGAGTTAGTTAATGAGGCAGCTTTTGTTTCGTCGGGCCTTATTCGGACCGTTCCTCCGGAGGTCTCGGGTCGGATAGGTAGATGTCTGTTAGCCTTCTAGCCAACTCCCATGTTTATTTGGCATGTTTGGTGTTGTCTCTCCCCCCCTTTTTTTTATGCTCGGGTCATGAACCCTTCTCTTGTCTTTGCTCTTGCAGGTATGTCGAAGAAGCCATAATATCTTGCTAAGTTGACCGGTGCTTCAAAAAAAACTAGCCCCGGCGGGGCCGGTACCTCTCGAAAACGGCATGAATCTTCTGAGTCTAGAAAGGTGACCGCGGGGGCGGAGCGGCCGAGCTCGCAAGATTTATCCTCATCATCCGGGGTGCCTCTATTGGGTGTCACCCGTCCTGCTAGTCCTCCAAGACCTTCTAGGAGAAGGAAGCGTCTATTTGGAGCTGTGGATACTCAGGTACGCCGGGAATTGGAGGAGGAGGAGGCTCCGAGCAGAGGAGTTCCGGTCCGGCAGGGGGGTCCTTACAAGAAATTGAAAGGCTCTGTGATTCTTGGAGTTGATGACCTTGGGAAGGATATTAGGGAGGCTACTTCCCATTTGGTGCCGGCTTTCAATGAGCTAGCCGAGGCCGTTCCTCCTGAGAAGATTCTGAGGTTTGAGGACCTTTCGCCCGAGGAGGTGGTTGCAAAGTTGTACTCCCAGCTGGCCCAGGTTACTTCTATTACTTCTCTTCTATAACCGTGGTGTCTTTCATACTTTGTTTTATTTTCCTAACTTCTTTCTTCGGCAGGCAAATTATTTGGCGGAAAAAAACAAGGACCTGTTTATAAGCCTTTTGTCTGAAGGCGGCCAAGCCCAAAGGCTTCAGAATCATCTTTCTAAAGTGGAGGCTAAACTCGCGAGTGCGGAGGAAAAAAATAGGGATTACGAGCTGGCTGCGGTTGAGTCTCTTAAGACAAATAAAGCTCTTAACGCCGCCACCACTCTAGAGTGGAAGAATGCCGATGAAGCTAAAGCAAGTCTGGCGGACGCCCGGACTGAGATCGGGATCCTCAAGGTGGAAATAGGCAGTGTGGAGTACAAGCTGCAGGCTAAGGATGAGGAATTGGCTCGGGTCTGTGATGAGCTTACGAGGAGGGAAGCTAAGTTGGAGGCCGAGATGGATGCAATTCGTCTTGAGGGGGTTGGTGATTGTGCTGAAATTATACCGGTGGTTCTGCCCGACCTGGATATGGGGCCAATCCATGCAGCTATTCGTTTTTGCAAAGGGGAGATGTCCGAGGAGGAGTTTCAGAAGTGGCTCCCCCCTTCTTCCGAGGAGGCGATGGATCCCGACCCAATTTCGGTTGCTCTGGTCCCTCATGTTCCCCAAGAAATCCGCCCTGAGGTTCCTGCTCCTGTCCCTGAAGTAGGGGTTTCCTAGGTTGACGTGGTTGAAGCTGCTGTTCCTCCTTCCGAGGCCGAGCCGACCCAACTGACGTCTGAGCCAGCCGAGGAAGAATGTCTCACCCTTGTTCGGGTTGATTGAGAAGGGGTAACCCGGACGGGGCCCTGTGTATACTTATCCCTTTTTTTTGTAATAACATTTTGTACTTTTATTTGAATATATACTTATGTGTTTGCTTTCTTCCTCTCTCTTTTTTTGTTTTATTTCATTCTTTATGTTTCCCTTTGAACATTTGAGACCTCTTCATGAGGATAATATGAGCTGGAGGGACGTAATCCGATCCCGAGTAGTAAGAAACACTTGGCTCCGGGGGGAATGTTACGTCCCCAGTTTGGGCTGATAGACTCGGTGGGACTTATCCCGACCCCGAGCTGAGAGAGATATTTGGACCTGGGGGAATGACGCCTCCCCAGTCCAAAAGTGCTGACTCGGTGGGACGTAACCCGACCCCGAGCTACAAAAAAAAGGCATTCAGACCTGGGGGAATGTTACGTCCCCAGTCCAGAGAGGTAGACTCGGTGGGACGTAACCCGACCCCGAGCCGAATAATCAAGTGTCATTGGCAGAACGAATCCAGTCCCGAGCCGATTAACCAAGTGGCCTCGGCGGAACAAATCCAGCCCCGAGCACTGGTTAATCCTTTGGATTTATTCAGATGGGAAGTGTATCCATCTTTGAAACCCTGTCGAATCTGACTTGGGCGTCCCTTTGTCAGACCGACGAAAAAAAAAAATAAAAGCAAAATTCTCGAAAATAAAATCAAAAGGTGGGGGTGACTTAGCACTTGTCCCAAAGCAAAAATTTTTCACAAGCATAAACAACAGCACGGATTCCTTAAAACAGCGTCCTGTCCGAGTTTCCAAAACACAATTCTGATCTTTCAATTCAGTGTCCCGGTGAACGAGGATTTAGATCAGTAGAGCGTTTGAATGGTAAGGGCACATCCTCTATACGTCGGGTCACTGTGGAGTAGGCATGGCAACCAGACCCGGACCCGGCCCGGGTCCGCACGGACCCGGATGACCCGGGTACGGGTCTACCTGGATCCGCAAAAAAAATTGCGGATCCGGTAATGAATTTCCCAGACCCGCACTGTCCCGGGTCCGGATGCGGGTCTGGGAAATTCCGGACCCGGGTTACCCGGGACCCGGAATTTATTTAAAAAAAAAAACCAAAAAAATTGTTATCATTAATAAGTCAATCAAACCTCATTTTACCTCCCTCTCTGACCTAAAATTAAATCCCTAACCCTAACTAAATCGTTCATCCTCCCCAGTCCTCACCTCACGCCGCAGCCACACCAGCCACCCCCACCCCCACCCCCTGCCTGCCACTGCTGCCGTGCTGCGCCACCAAGCCAAGCCAGCCACCAACCATCACGATTTCTTCACGCAGCCAGCCAGAAATTTCTTTTTAAAAAAGAAGTAGAGATGCTTTAGATGAAAAGATCCAAAAGCCAAAGCAAATGAACAAAAAGTTTTTGCAGTTAAGGAAATGGGTGGCTTAAAACCTTAGCTAATTCCTTCCTGAAAACATTTTTTTTTAAAGTAAACTAACTAAGTTCTATAAACATAAGAAGAGGGTTTGGTTTTAATAGAAAGAGAGAAGATTCGTGAAGATAAAGAAGGTGAAATGGGGTGATTTTTTTTAGTATTTTTTTTTTTTGCTCGGGTTCGCTAATCAATTAGAAGTTAAATCTTTATTTAGTATTTTTACCTTCGCCAAATCGTGTAATTTTTGATTCATAATGTAGCACTCTGTACTGCTGTGTGATTGAAAGTTTGAAACTATAGTCTATAGCATGTGTGTTTGTTTGTTTGCGATGACTGCTGTGTGTTTGTTTGTTTATTTATCGATTTTTGTGATACTGTTAATACATATTACATAGTATTAGTATAGTAAAAAATAGTAAAAAAAAAAACGGATCCCGGGTCCATCCGGGTATACCCGGGTCCATTCCGGGTATACCCGGGTCCGACCCGGATGCCTTTATCCGGGTCCGGTACCGGACCCGGGTCCGAAAAAGAAGTTGCGGATCCGGATCCGGTCCATACGGACCTGGACCCGGATCCGGAAATTACCATCCCTACTGTGGAGCCCGTGTATTGTTCGAGGGCTCCTCCTTACCACGCTGGAGCAGGCACACGCTACAGGGGCACAACGCATCCCCGTGCCGCGCCTCTCTTGGATCCAAATGATGAATGGATCAAGAGTGTCCGGGATACTAAGGGTATTTTCCTCCTTAGGTCCGGTATCACTGGAGCTAGCAATCGTCACGGGGGCATCATCATCCCCCGTGTTATGCTTTCCCACGGATCTATTACATCGGGTAAGTGGGGATCAAAAGAGTGTTCGACACATTAGGGCATGTTCCTCCTTATGTTCGGTAACACTGGAGTAAGCAATCGCCACGGGGGTATCATCCCTCCCTGTGCTATGCTTCTCACGGATCATATGCATCGAGTATGTCCCTGAGGACCCCGAGCCAAGAGAGATACTTGGTTTTGGGGGAATGTCCTGTCCCCAAACCAATGAGCATGACTCGGTGGGACGTAACCCGACCCCGAGCCGGACGGCCTCGACGGAATAAGATCCAGCCCCGAGCTGTTTGAAACATTAAGGGTATATTCCTCCTTATGTTCGGTAATACTGGAGTAAGCAATCGCCACAGGGGTATCATCCCTCCCCGTGCTATGCTTCTCACGGATCTATACTCTGATTTACCTTCGTCCTTGCTATTTAATGCTTGTATGGAGTCGAACGATTCTGGTGTGACTTTGCGCTCTTCTATGGTGGTAGCTGTGGTCGGGTAGTTGCGGGTTTTGTGCTTTTGGCTTTGGACCGTTGTTTTGAGTATGTCCCCGGGGTTTTTGAATATGGTTTTGCAAAATTATTTTCAGAAGAGCGAGTGAAAAAAGAAAGTTTTTATTCATGTTCGGGGACATATTGCCCTTCTTACAACTCTCTGTGGGTCATTTTGAGAGAGGGTTTGTATTTGAACTTCTGTCCCCTATTGGGTTGCTGCCAAAGAAGAGGAGGAATGGAGAGTTTACTGAAAGTATTTTCTCAACATCTCGGCGTTCCATGGCTTTTTTAATCTTATGTCGTCCAGCTGTTCCAAGAAGTAAGCCCCCGGTCTTACCACCTCTGTGATTTTGTATGGCCCTTCCCATTTGGCACCTAGCGAGCCCTCCTCTGATCGCCAGGTGTTTAAGGTGACCCTTCTCAATACTAAGTTGCCTGGGAGGAAGGAGCGGGTCCGAACTCTTCTGTTGTAGAAGCGGGTCATTCTTTGTTGGTAGACTGCTGTTTTCATAGCTGATTTCTCTCTCCTTCCTCGATCAGGTCGAGTTGGTGGTTTTTGATAAGTTCTTCGTTCTGCTCATTCCCAAATGGCGGACCCTGTGAGTTGCTACCCCGATTTCTGCTGGAATGACGGCCTCGCATCCGTATGATAGGGAAAATGGTGTTTCCCCTGTGGAATCTTTGTAGGTCGTCCGATGTGCCCATAGCACTTCTGGTAATTCTTCGACCCATAAGCCTTTGCATGAACCGAGCCGAGCTTTAAGGTTTGCTTGATGGTTTTGTTTGTTGCCTCAACCTGTCCGTTTGACTTGGGATGGGCTGGCGAGGCGAATTTTAAAGTGATCTGGAGGTCTTCGCAGAGCTTCCTGAATCATTTGCTATCGAATTGTTTCCCGTTGTCGGTGATGATCGCACGGGGGATTCCGAACCTGCAGATTATGTTCTTCTTTACAAATTTTGTGGCCTTTTTCTCCGTGATGGTGGATAGCGGCTCGGCTTCTGCCCATTTTGTGAATAATCTATGGCCACGATTGCATATTTCGCCTGCCCTCGCCCTTTTGGCATTGGCCCTATGATATCTAGCCCCCACTGTGCGAACGGCCAGGGGCTGGACAGGGTGGTTAATTGTTCTGCCGGTTGATGGTGGATGTTGGCATTTTTCTGACAACCTTCACATTTTTGAGCTACCCTCACACCGTCCTGATGCATGGTCGGCCAGTAAAATCCTTGTCTTAAGGCTTTAAAGGCGATTGACCTTCCTCCGGTGTGACTTCCGCAGATGCCTGCGTGGATTTCCCTGAGCACATAATCTGCTTCCTCTTTCGCCAAGCATCTCAAGAGGGGTACGGTGTAGCCTCTTCGGTAAAGTACCCTTCGATTAAGGAAAACTTGTGTGCTTTTGAATTTTAGTTTTCTGGCTTCCTTTCTGTCCTCGGGTGTCTCCCCTGTTTCCAAATATTTTCTGATCGGTTGTAGCCATGAGGTTTCATCTTCTTTATCCAGGGTTCCTACTTCGAGTTTTCCTATGCTCTTTCTTGGAGGCAGATTAGGGGGATTGTTCTGGGATCCTCGGTCTTCATTGAGGATGCGAGCCGGGCCAGGAAGTCTGCTTCACAGTTGTCTTCTCGTCCGATTTGTTTGAAGCGTACGTCCCCTACTTTCTCCACCATTTTTTTTACTTCGGCTAAATAAGCTATCATGGTCGGCTCCCTGGCCTGAAATTCTCTCTTTAGTTGTTGAGTGGCTAGCTGAGAGTCACTCCTTACTACCACGTTGTTGTTGACTCCCACTACTGTGCATAGTCTTAATCCGGCCAAGATTGCTTCGTACTCTGCCTCATTGTTCGTAGTTTCGAAGGCGAACCTTAAGGCAAACAATACTTCTTCCCCCCTGTCACTTTTTAACACGATCCCGGCTCCACCGCTCTGTGAGCTGACAGACCCATCTACTGACATCTCCCACTTGTCTTCCCCTACCGTCAAGATCTGGGGTTCGGTGAATTCTGCAACAAAATCTGCCAAAGCCTGTCCTTTATTGCTACCCTCGGGAGGTAGGAGATGTCGTGCTCGCTTAACTCCGACGAACTTCATCAATCTTCCCAAGGCCTCTGGTTTTTGTAAGATCTGTCGTAAGGGGTGGTCGGTGTAAACTTTGATAGGGTGGGCTTGGAAGTAAGGTCGTAATTTTCGAGCTGCGGTGATCAAAGATAGGGCGACTAGTTCATGTACGGGATACCGGGTTTCTGTGTCTAACAGGGCTTTGCTGACATAGTATACTGGTCTTTGGATTCGGTCGGCCTCTTGCACCAGCACCGAACTTACTGCGTGTTTTGAAACAGCCAAGTACAAGTATAATGTCTCTCCTGGGAGGGGTTTTGCTAGGAGCGGGGGCTGTGCTAGATATTGTTTCAGTTGTTGGAAGGCCTCTTCGCACTCCGGAGTCCAGTCGATCCCCTTTTGGGCTTTCTTGATGGCTTTGAAGAAAGGGTGGCACTTGTCGGTTTCTCGGGAGATGAATCGGTTAAGTGCGGCTAGCCTGCCGGTTAGACTTTGAACTTCTTTCACTGTCCTGGGCGATTTCAAGTCCAGTACGGCTTGTATCTTTTGCGGATTTGCTTCTATGCCCCTGGAGCTCACCATGTATCCTAGAAACTTCCCGGAGGCCACCCCGAAGGCGCATTTTTGGGTTGAGTTTTAAATGGTATTTCCTCAATAACTCAAAGGTTTTCTTTAGGTCGGCCACGTGGCACCCTGGCGCCTCAGACATTGTTATCATGTCGTCAACATACACCAGCATTGTTGTGCCGATGAGTGGTTTGAAAAAAATTTTGACCAGTCTCGGAAGGTGGCTCCTGCGTTTTTTAATCCGAAGGGCATTACTTTATAACAGTAAAGCCCCTGATCGGTGACAAAATTTGTTTTCTCCTCGTCAGCAGGGTGCATCTTGACCTGGTTGTATCCTGAGAAGGCGTCCATAAAGCTCAGCAGTCCCTTGCAGGCTGTTGTATCTACCAGCTGATCTACGTTTGGCAGTGGGAAGCTGTCTTTCGGGCATGCCTTGTTGAGGTCGGTGAAGTCCACGCACATCCTCCACTTCCCGTTTGCTTTTTTACCAATACCACGTTCGAAACCCACTTTGGGTACTTGACTTCTCTGATGAAGCCTGCTTTTAACAGTTTTTCCACTTCGGACGCCACTGCTCTGCATCGTTCTTGGTTAAAGATTCTTCTTTTCTGTTTAACTGGTTTGTGTGCCGGGTTTACTGCCAAGCGGTGACTGATAAATTTTGGATCAATCCCGGGCATGTCATTGTGTCCCCATGCGAAGATGTCGGGGTACTCCCGTAGGCATTCCAGCAGGTCCTTTTTTAGGATTTCGTCCAAGTTCCCCCTATCTTTATGCTTTTATTCGGTCCGAACAGGTTGACTTCTTCTAATTCTTCGGCTGCTTCTAGCCGGGCAATTTTATCCGGGCGAGGACCTGGGTCCTTCCTTGGATTTTCCTCGTCTTCCTCTCTTTGCTCTTCCTGGTGCTTCCTTCGATGCAGGGGGTTTCTCGTGAGAGAGTGGCGAAACACTACAGGCTATTTTCTGACTTCCGCATATGATTCTGATCCCTTCTTGGGTAGGAAATTTCAGTTTTAAGTAGTAACAGGACATCGCCGCCTTTGTTTTCATCATAAAAGGCCGGCCGAAAATGACTTGGTAACTGCTCAGGCAGTCCACCACGGTGAAGTTTACCATGACTGTCCGGGTTCTGGGGTGAGTTCCGATGGTCGTTGCCAGTTGTATTCTTCCCAGCGGATTACCGTTGAGCCTCCAAAACCGTATATGGGGTGCCGTCATTAGTTAGGGTTACGTATTCTACTCCCAGGCTCTCTAAGGCTTCTTTAGATATTATGTCTACCGTGCTTCCGGGGTCTACCAGGATTCTATCTACCTTAGTGCCACCGATTGTAGCTTTGATTATCAGCGCATCATCATGGGGAAAACTCACCCCTCGTGCATCCTCTTCGGTGAACATTATGGGCACCGACCGACCCCCTTGTAGTGTCGAGGGTCTTTCTGTTCCTAGCACCTCTGCCCCTTGAGCTCGGCTATAGTTTTTTCTTGACCGGTTAGAGTCCATGGCCAGTGTACTTCCCCCAGCGATGATGTTCACCTGTCGGTTTCGTGCCCTCTGTCTGGCCGCCATGGTTTCATGGTCGATATAACTATTTAGATATCCATTTCGGGCTAGGTCCTCCATCTGTTCCCGCAGATCTTTGCATTCGTCCGTTGTGTGCCCCCTCAGGTTATGATGTATGCAGTAGGATTTCTGGTTCCTTTTATCTGGGGGGAACCTCCTGAGGTCGGGTTCTATCAAGAGGCCTTTTTCCTGTATCTCCATGATGATTTGCCCTGGTGGCTTGCTCAGGGGAACATATGTTTCTTCTCGGACTACATGATTCACCAGGGTCGCGACCCCTCTTTCCTGATCTCTTCGAGGTATCGGTTTGAATTCTTTGGGTTTCAGATTGAATCTTTTGAATTCCCTGTCCGGTCGTCGGGGGGCCTCTGTTCTTGCTGTTCTTTCCCGAATGGCCATCCCCCTTCGGGAGATTTTCTTCACTTTCTACCAAGACGAACTTCCGGGCTACCTCTAGGGCGGTGGCATAATTCGGCGTGTCCTGGATTCTCAGATGAGTCCATAGCCTCCCGACCTTTAGGGCTCCCTTTAAGATTTCTAGGGCTTCTAGGGACTCATATCCTCCGACTTCCAGTACCATGTTGTGGTATCTTTCAATAAAATTTTTCAGGGGCTCGTCATCTCCTTGCTTCATAAGTCTTAATTCTCCAATCGTCTTTTTGGGAACGCAGGCCCCTTTAAAGTGTCGAATGAACGACTTCTTAAGTTGGTGTGAAGCCTCCAATGCTCCCCGGAGCCAGACTTCTGTCCCATAGGATAGCGGGTCCACCTAAAGTTAGGGGGAACACTTTGCAGATGGCATCTCCTACTACTCCTGGACTTCCATCAACAAGACAAAGCTTTCGATGTGCGATTTCGGGTCAGAGTGGCCTTTGTAGGGTGCCATGGTCAGCATGTTGAATCGTTTTGGGAATTTCGCCGACCTTATTTTTTCTGCGAGGGAGATTCCTCATCACCGTCCCGGGTATCAATTGCGTCCGCCTTGAGGCCTACCCCCCACTTGGTCATCTCCTTTTTTAACCAAGACTTTACCTCACTGGTCGTGCCGCTATGTCGTCTTCTGTGCCTCTCCGTGCGTCCTATGCCCCGGGTGCGGCGTTCCTCATGGTTTGAAATTTCTCGCACATCATCGCTATATTCCTTGCCTTCTCTTTGGGAGTCGTGGAGGCTATCATAGGAGGGATCAGGTGATTGTCATCTTCGTCCTCTTTCCTCTTCTTCACATGTGTCCTCTATTTGTGAATCTTTTTCTACAACCACGGATTTTATCCCGTAGGGGCCCCTCCTCCTGGGCCCATCATCCTCGCTGGTATCTACCACCATTTTCCCTTCTGCTTTCTCACCTCTTTTTCGACTGGTTCGCCCTTCGAGTTTCTCGTTGTTCGTTCCTTCCATCCTCTCCAGCTGATCTATCATGGATTTCATGCTTTCTTCCATCTTTTTCATCCAGTCTGCTGCCGGACTCTCTGAAGATTGATGATTTCCACCCTCTGCCATTGTCTTACTACGCGAGTTGCTTTTTGAAAGTTCCCCACAGACGGCGCCAACTGTTTACGGCGGATTTTGGTCTCAGGGCAATATGGGAATATCACTCCCGAGGTAATCCTCCTTCAATAGTGAATTTGTTTGGTTATGGGGGAAACCAAAAGCAAAATTAGCGGAAGGTAGATAATGCATCAATCGACAAAGAGATTTAATGTGGTTCGGCGGATGTTTGTCTGACCTACGTCCACGGACACAAACATGACTATGTTTTTATTGCTGAAATTCGTAATCTCTCTTCTTTTTTACAAGTTTGATTCTGATGATCCTTTACACATACTCTACCCTTCTATTTATAATAGTGAAGGAATCAGATTCCTCTTAGTATGAGGTTTCCTAGTTGAAACAATCTACTGCTCCTCAAGGAAACCTTTATCAAATCTATTTTTATTTCCTTTATCCTACTAGGACTCTGACTTCTCAGTTTTCCCATGAAAGTAGGGTAACTTATCTTCTGGATCATATCCTGCCATGCTCCCGGTCTTCATGTGGTCGGTCATGATAGTCTTTTATACCAGGAGTGCTTCTGTCGACCTGATAATTGCCCGGTCATTTGGATCGTGTGCTCGGTTGCCGATCATCAAGTGTTCGGTATCTTCATGTTGTGGTCGGTCTTTTATTGTAAAACGCTTGGGCCTTTACTGTTGGCTTTTTATGGGTCGGGTCGGTGTTAGTGATCTCACCCAAGAAGGGAATTACTTTCTACCTTTGTCATGCTGTTTTAAATATCATAGTGCCTGAAAACACCATCAACATCTATTACTTAAAAGTAATCACCTAATCACGGGAGATTTATGACAATCAAGTTATTAACTTTATTATGTCAAAGTTTTAATTTAAAACATGCAATACATATCTAATATGTCTCATGCATAATTAAATTAAAATTACTATGGCATAGATTCAAAAATATGTTTTGTGTGGTTAAGCTTTTGATACCGATACCATTTTGTTAGGGCAGTTGTGGAACCCCTAGGGTCGGATCAGTGCCCCGGGCAGCGGAAATGGTTTAACCCATGGATATCAAGTATGGGTGTAATTTTAAATTATTTAATAAAATATTATATTCCATTACGAGTGTATAGGAAAAACCGGGACTGAATCGGAGTCCGGAAACTCCCGAACGAACAAAAACAAAATTTTCACGCGCGTACAGCCGTACACGCTTGCTACAGTACAGGAGCGCACTGTGCGCGTGCTGTAGCTAACAGCAACATTCTTTTTTTTTTCATTTTACTTTTTATATGCTCCAGCTCACTTTCCAGTGAGCTGAAGCAAATAGGGTACTTTACCCGAATTATTTCCGGTCATCCCTAAACACTTCAAAAATATCCAAAATTAATTTTTAATTTCAAAACCAATATAAACACATGTTATAGAATAAAAATCAAGTTTTAAAATATCAATATTTTTACAAAAAAATATAAATTTATTCTAAATACGCACTTGTGTAAATTTTGAATCCAATTCACAAACCAAATTAGAATCCCAATAAGAAATATCTCATGAACAATTATAATTCACCTAAAGGTGGTCAAGTGATTCTAGAATGGTAGTCGTAGCTCTAAGCTTAATCTAGAGTTCCAACTCTAATTAATGTTTCATATCCAACATGAACATCTTTGACCTAATTACAAGCATGTTGTATTTATACTTCTAAATTATCCTAACACAATTGATTAGCCTTATTCAACATTAAGCTATGTGGTCATGCATCTAATACACAAATCAAAATAACTTAGGAGAAGATCAAACTTTACCTAGTAAGGTTGATGCAAGATCCAATCTACCTCGACTTTGTTGAAATTGTTGGAGAACCTCCAAGGTGTGCAAGCTTGACTTCAAGATCCAATCTTGTTTCCAATGCTTCCAAGCTTCACTTCAAGATCCAATCTTGATTTCTACTAGATTAAATGTTGTAGAGAACTTACAAGCTTCTCTAAACACTTTTCTAACTTAGGCTAATCTCTCAAGAATTTGCTTATGCTTGTGATTGGCATGATCACAAGCGTATAACGCAAGCGCACATATCGTTCAAGTAGTATAAAAAGTATCGATCCCACGAGAACTTAATACCTAAGCTATTAATTTATGAAGTCAAATTTTTACAAGTATCTAATGGATTGATTGTTTGTTTTAATGGTGACTTTAAATTAAAACAAGTAAATAAAATGGCACGAAAGTAGATTAAGGAAAATTCAATATTAAGAAACTATCCATGGTTGTGAATTCTTCCAATATCTTTTAAAGATGAAGTGGTTATCTCATGTTTGTGTAATATATTTGTTTACTAACCTGGAACACGAAATTCTGCAAAAGCCTTTGTCGATGGTTAGATGCAAATACCGAGTGTAACTCAATTAATCATATGTCTATGTCAACCTAGTTACCTGAATTCATTAAGATTAAGTTCCAATTGTGGCTACCCCCGCCCGACAAGTGTATGTCTTTCCTGTAAGGAAATCTATTAAAGGGTTATCTATCCTCAAGGAAGATCGTGGGCTATTAAGTCTAAGGCTGAAACCTAAAATTCCTTTGTCAAGTTTATTTTAAGTTTACCAAATCAATCTTATTAATGGCCAGTTAACAAGAAGCATTAAGTTTAAGACTTAATAAGTAAACTTTTATACTACCCAAACTATAAAATAACCTCTTATAACCCGGTGATATTGGAATTCATCACAACCCCAGATAACAGGTTTAGCTACGACACATATTTACGGCTATTAAAAGCTTAAATAAAATAACATACATAAAGTAAATACTGGAAATTAAATAAAGTAAATGTTGGAAAGTAAAAATATAAAATTACAATAAAAGAAAATGTTGGGGGTTAGAAGATCCACTTTTAATATTTCAAAATTAGAAATCTTCCTTATTGTCAATGTTTACCGATTAATTAATTATATTTAACCATACCATAAAGGCGGTAATTCCATTTGTCTCAATTAAATCCAACCGACCACATAGGTGGTAACAAGATTATCACATAAACCGACCATATAGGCGGAAACTACATCTGAAATGTAAAACCAACCATATAGGCGGTAAATAAGGTTGTCACCTAAACCGACCATATAGGCGGTAACTAATTAATCCATATTTTAATTAAAATAAGGGAGATTAATCTAATTTATTATATTAAAAGTCTCACCTATTCACCCCAGCAGAATGAGATTACCTGCTCATGTTGTAAATAAAAACACATAAAATTTTATTAATTAAATAAAAAGAAAATACATGAAAACTTAAATAAATATACAATATACTTTTTTTTAGGTTTTCATGGAGAAATTCCTCCAAAGAAAGCATGAAAATTTTACAAAGTTTAGCTTGGTATTTATAGGAAAATCTAAAGGCTTCCACCAATTACCCCACCAATTGCTCCACCAAACATGGTACTAAACATGGTATCAAACATGGCACCAAACATGGCACCAAACATGGCATCAAATCCTCCACCAAACATGCAAGCATGTTTGGTGGAAGTTTGATAATTTTTATTTTTTTATTTTTTTATTTTGAAAATGACTTAAATAATTACACATAAAACACTTCTGAATATTTTATCAATTTCGATTATGGAAAATTCAGAATTCGAAATTATTTTAAACTTCAAAGTTGTAGAGCTTTGAGTCTTCTTTAACCTGGTACTTGAATGACCTCAGTCCGATATTGGAGTAAAAAATTATGGCCAAAATATGATAATTACGTAAAGTTGGAATTTCTGAAATTATACTTCGTTAGAACGCCATTTCAAATTTCCAATCTCCAAAATCAAAATGTCAAGTCCAGTTTTTGCCTTTATTTGTTCCACATTTCATTCTAAATGATTCCATTGAGTCCCAATTTTATTTTATCGGTAAAATAAACTAAAACAAATCAAAAAATTCATCAAATCTGAGAAACTAAACAAAATATTAGGTAAAAGGGGCAGTAAATATTAATATATTTTCCTCAAACATAATATTTTACTAGTCCTCGAGCAAAACAACAAAATAAAATACAACAAACAATTAAAATTAAACTAAGCCACTTTCGTAGGGATCACGGTTGCATTTAGCATATTCAACAAGCCTTTAAACCCCTAGGTGTCCCTAGTGGACGAGTTGTAGTCTCGTGAGGGCTTACAGCGACGATACCCACAAACGTCAATATAAAACTAATACACACAAAAGCAAAAGACAAGAGAAAATAGAATAAAGAAGTTAGTGACTAAACAAGTGAAACTTCTTATCCAGGTTAGTAGTAGTTTTCTTTCTTTCTAAATTAGCAAATAAGTAAATTCTCCAATTATTTTTATCATTCTTCATATACACAACTAACAAGGTATTATTCAAATCATTGTGCCCACAATATTCATAAATGTTGTTGAAAAGAAAGTAATATTTTTATCCTAAAGTTATATCAGAATTCACACCTTTTTAGCAGTGGATTTTTTTTTTTTTTTTTGCATAAAATAAAGCAAGCAACATCTTCAATCCATGTAATGAGCTTTGGGCCAGTGACTCCCAAACCAGTTGGCTTTAGGGCACTAGATGTTAAGAAACCCCTACGGACTTAATGAATCGGATCTCAGAAGTTTTTTTTATAACATCTTTGATCCATGAAGCGAGTTTTGGGCCAGTGACTCCCAATACAGTTGGCTTTAGGGCACTAGGTGTTAATACACCCCTACAGACTTAATGACTCAGATCTCAGACTTTATATATATATATATATATATATATATATTAATATTCCATTGCTTTTTAGATGTTTACTCCAATTAAACTATAGCACTGAATATTACAAACTTTTCAAACACAACTCATGGCTGTATGTTACCATGCATGTTGATAATACTTTAATCAGTTGTAACATCCCGCCTAAGCCAGGATGCTACCGGCAGGAGATAGGAAAACCCATATCCATAAGCCTCTGATTCTAACGAAAATTTCAGCATGATGTATGCAGAACATCATGCAACCTGGCTTATAGCCAACACCCTGAAACAACCTGCTATGCAATTCGAATCATATGCAATCATCATCTAGGCCTCATGCCTGAACTCAATGAACAAAATGTAAATACTTGGCCTCCGCCCAGAACTCAAAATAAAAATATACTATTACATAACCCTTACTTATAATATACAAATGCAAATACAATACAAAAGGGCTGTGAGGACCCATAACTCGACCCAGGACTCAAAAACTCTCTTGACTGCAATTGGGGCGATCCATTATCTTCAAAGTCTTCATCAAAATCCTGCGGGCTCAGTATGACTGCTACTAACCTGCAAAACTAACAAACTATTGTGGTGTGAGTCATAAGACTCGGTAAGTAACCATGCTCATAACTTGAGCGTCAAAAACACACAAAGTCTGAATTCCATTTCTGTGTTAACCTGAGTTTTTTATATGACCATGCGAACATTTATAATGTCTGAATTAGCTATATGACTTTTATCCATCTTACAAACATATTACTTGTTTCTGATTCTTTAATCTGATCACTCACATACTTTAAATTCTATTTACTACTTACATCAACAAACATCCAAATTAATTACATCAAGTTTCTTTATCATTAACTAACATATCAAGATCTATCACACTTCTACTTCGCTACTCTAACTTTCTCTTTACTTTCCTGTACACTCTGTGCTAGTCTAGGTTAGCAATTATAAAACTTTCTTTCTTTTACTTTCTTGAAATATCATCAAATCGGTATAATAACATATTCTTTCTATTAAACATCCAACAGACTAATATTAACCATATAAACATGTGTATGAAATCATATAATCATGCATCTGTATTTTCCAAATTGTTCATTCCTTGTAAAGATACAATACACATATACATCAATCATAAACACATAGATACAATCATACTATCATGCATTAATATCATCTATATGCATCTCAAATGTTAACCAGAATGTACGATTTATATGCATAACTTATAAGTTACTTTGTACTTTAATTATAGCATGCTTATAGAAAATACTTTCTGAAAACTTTTTCTGAAAACCCTTCTCTGAAGCTTCTTACAAAACCTGTCTTTCTAAATTTTGTTTCCTGAAAACTGTTTCTAAAATCCGTTCTCTGAAAACTGTTCTCTGAAAACTATTTCTGAAAACTTTATTTTACTTTTCTTTCTGGAAAAGCTCTTTCTGAAAACTATATCTGAAGACTGAGAACTGCATTTGAAAATGTAATATGTATCTGAAAACTGAAAAACTATAAACTTTCTCTGAATTCTGTATCTCTGAAAACTGTTTTATGGAAATCTGATATTTCAAAACTTCTTTTCTGAAAAACTGATATCTGAGTGTCTGCAGAAAAATTGACGCATGGGAGCGTTACGTATCGTCGTCCCCCCATACGTCATAGAGCCAGATATGCAAACCCATGACATTGGGGCGTTACGTATCTCCGTCCCCCAAAGTATGTCATACCTGCCCTGAAAATGGTGGTCTTGGGGCGTTACGTATCGCCGTTCCCCAAGCCACAAACTAGAGCTGGGGGTGCAGATCTCTGCTACCACCCAAGCTCAAACTAGGGTCTAGGGGCGTTACGTATCGCCATCCCCCTAGCCCGCCTCGAGGATCTGAGAGCGTCCCCTCATTCCTCCACATGTGCACATGTCTCTGAATCCGTCAATTCCAACTGTATCAAATTACATGCTGGGGTGAGTTTTTCCCTCATGCCCCGAAAATATAAAACCCATGCTTAAAAATCTCGAAACTGTAAGAAATATTTTCTGAAATACATTTCTTTCAAAAGCATTCTGAAACTTTTCTTTAAAACGTTTTGAATTTTTGAAAACATTCTTAACTTTTGCTCAACTGCTGGAAATCTTAACATATACATATGCATATGCATTTCTCATGTTTCTTTCTACTCTAGCCATGCTTTCTTATAATGTCATACATGTACATGTACATGTACATGCATACTCATAAATTAATGATATATGTATTATATTCCTTACATGATTTTATCTTGAGTTAACTCATGTTCTATATGCCTTTTCTATCCTCATCATACTTTGCGTATATCACACATGCTCATTTACATGATAACTTGTCATAACTTTATAAATTCATACACTTTGATAAGCATTTACACACAGAATATTATAAATTCATGCTCAAGTCAACTTGTATTAACTCTTCGACCATATTATCATATCAACACAATTTACATTCAACTTATGCTCAAACACTCTTATACTAATCAAACATGAAACTAATATCACAGATTCCATAATTATGCATACACACATGCAATCAAAGCTATTCTACTATAACAAACATCACATATATACAAACTTTGAATTCTCAGTTCTTAAACTTATTTACATATATTCATATGCACATATACTCTATGTTCATTTAAACATACATCAAGATACTGGTACGCAAAACACATACTTACCATACACAGGCTTACTTATTTCTCCGTGCATACTTGCCCTCTTTTGCACTTATATGCTTACTTCCTTATAATTATCATCTTTTAAACTTTAATCTCATTCCCTAGGGTGTAGTTTCTACAACCCCCAATCCCAAGTATCATTACATTATATTCATATACTTGTCATTCTTTAACCTTAATCTTGGACTTTTTAGTATCTTACTTGCATATACATACTTCTTATTTTATGGTTATACGTATACTTATAGAATTACTTTATTATCTAAATTCAAAAATAACGCGTCACAAGTAATCATCACATGGATTACTTACCTGGCTAGACGAACACTCGTAATCCCAGTCAGATCTGTCAAAACAAATAACAACACATGGTCAGGACCGCTATTTGCAGAACTTTCTACTCATCTATATAAACTTCCTGACTTTCCCAGAATACATGAATCTTCTATATGCTTATATATTATTCTAAACTAGCTAGATAGCTCAGATTCTCATTTTACGTGTTTGCGGTAAACCTTGCGGAAACGTTTCCGCAAATGCTACGGAAGGATCTCGAACCCTCCAAACTAATCCAGAATGACTTAATTACCCTCGCAATACCATATTTATATCATCTTCACAATTACGGTCATCTATGCTCAGTCGCGCGAGGAACTATGTTTTACCGGAAACTCGCTAATTCTACCGGTTCAATCTAATTTATTTTGTTTCCGCCTGGATTCTACCACATTCATCCTTTTAACATAATATCACGTCCAATTTATTTCATGTCAATTCGCTACACTACGGAACTACTGGAAGCATCCGAATATAAATCGATAAACTTTAAAATAAACTTTTTTAACGGAGAGTCGTATCGAAATTCCGAGGGCATATTCGGACTCCCAAATGCCATACGAACGCTTTGGTGTTGTCGTAATTCCGATCGGAGCTACTGTTCACCGTGGGTCACTATTCATCCGAATCTTCCTTCCTTATTTTGCGTGCCACCGAGCACAGATCGGAAAAATCGTCAACACCATCTCGTAATACTCATCGAGGGCTTCGATTTTGTGGGTGGCTCGGGTCGTGAAATCGAAGCGACGAGCCGGGATTGCGAAACCCATTTCACGCACGTCACTCTCATTCCCGTCGCCGTTTTTGGCGTTTTCTGGACTGTCGCCGGCCACTATCGGATGTGTGGTGGCCAAACTCCCCCTATGCCGGTGCGCTGGCCTGTGGTGGCCGGAGTTGCTGCCGACGACTGGTTCTTCTCCAAGGGCATGAAGAGTGCAGGTGGAAGAGGGAGAGAAAGTTTGCTATTTTTGCAAAATACTGAAACTATGGGGTTTATATAGGTAAGTTTCTGAAAATTACAAACTGACCACGGAAAATTTCATTTAGGCTCATATCATGAAACTTTCTAGAATTTAGCATTTTTGAAGCCCTTATGACGCGATTTTCGAAGAGTGTTCAACACGAAAGTTGTTCGTCTCGGAAAAACGAGTTTGATGATTTAAGAATCAACTCAATTGGAGTTCATTTGCAATTTCCATGACCGAAATCGCAAACTTTACGCGTTTTATAAAAATCGCGTAACTGACTTTTGATCCCACTTGTTTTCCAACGCGACGAATATTCATAATATATTATTCCAACCCATATTCCATCACTTAAACACTTATTCGCTATTGTCGCTTCGTTCTGGGACCGCAATTTTGGTCCGGGAATTTTTCCAGAATTATCCCGAAAATCTGGGATGTTACGTCAATATTATGAAGAATTCACAAATTAAATAATTCAAAAGGAAATAAACAAAAATTAATTTGTTACTAAATAGGTTGAGATACGTCTCACGAGTGGAAATTCCTTACACAGCTATCACACACCAATTTCACCTGATTAATTAAATTAACAACACAAAAACAAAATATCATTTTTTTTAATAAAATTTTTTAATTTTTTTGAATTTTTTGACTAAAAATAACACAATAAAAATAAGATACTAGTCAACTATTCCCTCCCCCAAACCTAAATGAGACATTGTCCACAATGTCTTAAAAAGTAGAAGATGAGTTTAGAAGATAGTACCTAGTTAACTGAAATTCTACATCTAAACATATCAATTAAAGGTTAAGATCCAGATTTATCCGACGCTTCTTACCACGATCATTATCAGACCAGTTTATCTTGAAAAGGATAGGTCAATTTGTGGTTCAAAGGCTAAAAGTTGGTCAATTAAATCATGGGCAGTTCTGGCAGTGAAGAGGATATCTTTTACAGGCTTCGTGACTAAATGTCATGTCTTTTGGAAGCCATATTTGATTGCCTATATATAGGACACGATTTTCTTCATATCAAATAACAATTCTCCCATATAGGTTCTTAAGTACAGATTTAACAAAGTATTATGTTGCATCTCTAAAGTTTTGTTGTATCATAAAGTGAATTTGCCTGCAACTTTCAACATATAGTGTGGACAAATATTGCTCCAAGAAAATATAATACACGCCTTAAAACTAAACTCTCCACGGTTTCAATCACCCGTTTTATTTTTTCATCAACAATAAGTATTGTACTGAGAGTATAAACTAACTTATAAACTCACCAAGCTCTACACGAAACGGTACATTAGTGTGTGCTCTGTACTCCATGGGAAAAACATCACCCTTCAAGCGACGCAATTGGATACTACTTGTGAACTATAAGAAAAAAATTTCAAGGAGACGGGAGTGCCATTTCATGATCAAAGACTCTTCTACGACTAGAGGATGACAGAAAGCTTTCTTCTTAAGTTATGACATTGAGAATGAGTCTACACTCCATATGGTCCGGTGGCTCCTAGTAGGTCAAAATACCTGTAATCCAAAGTTCCAGCTTATTTAGGAAGGTCTGCGGATAATTTAGGTTTAGGTTCAACGTTTAGGAAGCATGCTGAAAGAAATTAGTGTTTCGGATAAACAAACAATTTCTATATATTAAAATTATTACATTTGAGACCCTAAAAGAAGCTTGATTGGCATATGCAAATAATACCATATAAAGGATGGAAAATTTTAGAGTCTGCGAGCAACCACACAGCTAAAGAATGTAGCAAGTGAAGATTATAAGATTTGAAGGATGATGTTTGGAAGCTGAGAATTTGAGGGGAAAATGATTTCTTATTACTTGTTCTTGAAAACAGAAAGTTACACAAAATAATTTATAATACTGAAATCATACAGCTAATCATAACAGAATGACAGCTGGCATGATCCTAGTGGATAACTCAAATAACTACTGCTGAGGTTGTTAGCAGACTGTTGAGGTTGTTAGCAGCTAGAATGGAAACATTAGAGTGACAAGGATGACAGAGATGAGTGATACTGTGAAGCTGAATGCTCTGCTGTTGAAACTGTTTTTCTCTAATCTTTAATATGCCCCATCAAACTCAAGAAGGTGCGGGAAGCACATTGAGTTTGGTACGCAATCTAGAGAAAGTAGGAAAATCCAAAGGCTTAGTGAGCAGATCTGCAATCTGATCATCGCTAAAGATGTGAAGAATGCACACTTCATTGGAGAGAACTTTACTTTTGACTTTTGAGACATGTTCAATCAGAATCTTGTGGAGGCCTTTCATAGCAACATAGACTCTTAATGCAGCTAGTACATGCTGATCAGTTTTATTGGAATTTAAAAAACTAGAGAAAGACAACATGGAGATAGGATTGAAGACCTGACCATGAACTTTACTTTTGACTTTTGAGACAGGTTCAATCAGAATCTTATAGAGGCCTTTCATAGCAACACCCTTCAGCAGCAGGATTCCCTTCAGTTTTTCCTTAACATAACACATATCACCACAAAATTCAACAGTTAGATCATTATCAGCCGTGAGTCTTGATACACTAATAAGATTCTTAGTAATTCTAGGCACACAAAGCATATCTTTCAAAAGCAAAGTACTAGTAATATTGTTATCAGAATTAGCAGCGTAAATATAGGCATTACCAGTGTGAGTTATAGTTAATCCTTGACCATTGCCAACAATTAGTGCATCTTTACCTCTGTACTCAGACATGTTATTCATTCTTGCTGGATCATTAGTCAGATGATGAGTGGCACCACTGTTGATGTACCAGCCTTCATCGGAAACATTTCCACCATTTGCAACAAAGGCAGACATGTTGCCTGAACTGAAAGCTTGATTGTTCTGTGACCTCTGATTTTGAACATAATTGTTCTTATACCTGTGATAACAAATATTGGCAGTATGACCTGGCTTAAGACAAATTTGACAGATTCCCTTAGCATTCCCCTTACTATTTTGATTGTCTCTTGAACCTTAACCTGCATATGTATCAGATATCCCTCCTTGATCAAACCTATGATAGTTAGGATTGCTGCCATGATGATTTTGTGAATTTTTTTCCTTTGCCATAACCACCTCCAGGATTATAACCATATGTAACTCATTTTCCCTTCTTAAGATTTTGATTAGCCTGAGCATAATTGGCTGAAAATTTTTCTCTAATATCAGCTTAACGTGACACATTCTGCTGATCAAGTCTGCACTTATGAGTTATCAATAGAGACAAAGCAGAATTGAGATCTACTGATTCATCTTTACCAGTGATCATGACCACTACATAATCAAATTCTGGACCTAAACCTCCAAGAAAATGCATCAGAAGATCATCCTCTGTAATTCTACTACCAGCAATAACAAGGTTATCAGCTATGGTCCTCATCTTAGTGCAATACTCAATGATTGACATTGCATCATTCTTAAAAGAATTTAATTGCATGCGCAATTGTAAAACCCTAACTCTAGATTGGGAACCAAAGTGACGATCTAAAGCGATCCACAAATCAAATGAGGTTTCACAGTTAAACACAAGATGCATGATACCTTCACTGATGGTTGTCATCAACCAACCTAAGAGCAGATGATCTTGCTTCTTCCACCTGCGATACTCTTGATTTTCTTCTCTCGCAACAGAGCCTGAACCAACACTTTCAAGAAACTGATCCGGCACTGGAACGCTCCTTCTGATGAAGTGATCAAGTCCATTACCACGAATCAATGGCAGCACTTGTGATTTCCATAGGAGAAAATTTGATCGATCCAGCTTGATAGGAAGTGTCAATGAAAGAGACACATAAGAACTTGAGTTTTGATTAATGGAGTTGTTGTTTGGATTAGATGAGCTGGCGTTGGCTAAGCTCTGATACCAAGTGAAGATTATAAGATTTGAAGGATGATATTTGGAAGCTGAGAATTTGAGGGAAAAATGATTTCTTATTACTTGTTCTTAAAAACAGAGAGTTATACAAAACAATTTATAATACTGAAATCATACTGCTAATCATAACAGAATGTCAGCTGGCATGATCTTAGTGGATAACTCAAATAACTACTGCTGAGGTTGTTAGCAGTTAGAATGGAAACATTAGAATGACGGGGATGACAGAGATGAGTGATGTTGTGAAGCCGAATGCTCTGCTGCTGTAACTGCTTTTCTCTAATCTCTAATAAGGCAAACATACTCATGCAAATAACCAATCCACCATGTTGATCCAAATTGACATGGTAAAGATTTTTTTTCTTTGGAATAGTTGGAAATTCCGCCGCCAAATTCTATATTTCGGGTTTAAGCGGAGCAGATAAAATTCTCGGCTGTCCTAGGCTCTTACAAGAAACGCATTCCCTGAATTCGAACTCAGGACCTCAAGGTGAGATTCTGAACCCTACACCACTAAGTCACGCTCCTTGGGGACGACATGGTAAAGATAATAGCAAGCAATTTCATTTTCTTTAGATAGAAAACACACTAAGGATTTTCCTTCATACAACAAACAATCAAAAATAGAAACCAATTTATAAAAATAAATAAATAAATAAATAAAATTGCTTGCTATTATTTAGTAAGAAACGCAAAAGTAAAATTTCAACTGTTTGTAGTAAGTTGTTAACAGAACAGAGACCGAAGCCATTGAGATTAGAAGGAACTGCAATTGAGTTGATCCTCTGGTGTTTCGATGTTTATGTCCATTGCTAAAAGTAAATGAAAACCCAACCCAAACAATGACAATTTATATCCAATAGAACAACAAATTTTTTAAGTTATTTTTATTTTTCGTTTGAAAATGGAAACAAATTTTTTTTAAGTTATATTTATTTTTCGTTTGAAAATGGAAACAAAAATTTAAAAAAAATAACAAAAAAACAAAACCGAAGCAAACTCATGGCCCTGGTTGTGTTAACAACGTAATGTCGTAATAGAAGAGTTAAAAAAAAAAATCTTATCTTTTCTCTCAGTGCATAGCGTCTCAAGGGGAAGGGGCTCATCTGGTTTTAATTCCATTAACAATGGTGAAAACAGGACGTCAAAAACCAACACTGAAAAGTCGCCACCCAAATCCATCTGATGAAGAGGTATCTGATAATTTATTTTTTCTGTTTCATTTGTTAGAGAGAGGGGAAATGTTTTCTACTTAGCTTTATTTGGAGTGTGTCAACTGACAAGTCGTCTACATAATATAATTGTGATATGCCAGATTGAGGTGAAAAAGATTTGGCAAGATATAAGTTTTCTGATTGATAATTGGTTGCTGACAACTTTAATGTTCATTTTATTGATATGTTTGTTAATTGTGATATTCACCTATTTGATGATGTGCCGATGCATTGGTTGATTTTCAGTTTACAGGGCTGTTTCTTGACATTTACCCCTTTTGAACTATCATATCAACAATACATAAACAAGGGTTCCTCTGTTTTAGACCCTCTTCAAAAGTTCTTGAAGTTGTACAGTTAGATTATTTCATGTGCTAATAATTTTCTGTATTCAAAATGCCACCTCTTAGAATTAGTACGTGTACACGATTTGTTTCACCATGAAATTGATTAGAATCACCTTGGACTTGATGGATACTGACAGTGTCAGCAACATTAGTTTCTTGCATTTTGTTCAGCTAAACTGAAAATGAGTGACAATAGTTTCAATTAATTGGATCTCATGGAAACCGTTATAGTGTCATTGGAAGTTTAATAAATATCCTGCTTAGTTCTACAGTAATACTGAAAATGTTAATGGTTCATGTGTTTAAATTGATAATTGTATATGTTAGTAAATAATTCTACGTTTTCTAAGTAGCTTCTCAAAATTATCGTATCCAATTATCCAAGTGAGGCTACATTCATCCATTAGATATTGGAATGAGCATAATCATGAGTTATTTTATAAGTTATGAAAATTGATCATCCAATAGATGAAAATATCATTTTAGTACTTGGGATGGAAAAGTTGGGATACTCCTTGGGAAGTATGTATGGTAAGATTTAGGTAAGCTGTTGCTCAGTCAAGCATTTTAGAGTTAACTTTAGTCATGTTATCCTTTATCTATAAGCAAGTATTAAGTTTAATTCTTTTGTTTCCTCCTTCCTTTGTCACAGATAAACTTGCACGTCAAGATCAACAAAACGATAGCTATGAAAGTGAAAAAATCTGAGACAAATGAAAATCTCAAAGCAATTTTACGTAACTCTGTTTTGGTTCTCAAGGTCTCAGGGATAACCATAGAATAATGGATTATTTCATTCCTCAGGATTCCACCATACATTTCCAAGAACCATCTCTGATAAAGTTATTTTTTAAAATGCCATCAAAAAAAGCCTTCAGTCTTGATGTGCAAAAGACTTCTACACTTTATGATATCAAACACATCATTCATAGAAAAATGGGGATCCAATCAAATGGATTTGGTATGTATTATGCTGGAAGACTTTTGGAAGATTTTCGTACCGTGGTTTCTCAAAGCATACAAAGCGAAGCTACTCTCCATATGATCGCTACACCAACAAAAGATATGATTAAAGTTGAAGCTAGGTTTACACACACTGTTTTTAATATGAAGCAAATAGTAGAGAGCAAGACGAATTTCTCTAGTGAAGACTGGGATCTACTATGAAATCAAGGAGAATGACAAGTTAAAGTTGTTGCCTGCTATATACTCAATTGTGGTGAAGACTGATCGGACTGGTGAAACCATTACCCTTGAGGTGAAGCAAGTTCACACTGTCCGTGATTTGAAAGAACAAATTTTTCAGAAGACAGATGTGCCACTCAATCGTCAAGGACTTGTGTTTGGTGGACGAGTACTTGAAGATGACAAGAATCTCTCTTATTATGGCATCGAGGAGGACTTCACACTCTCCATGAGGTAACAAGATGATGCAGTAGTACAAATTGGGATTGCTCGTCAGGGCTTAAGCATGTATTTTGTTATTAAAGTTTGGATGCTTGACCTGAACTATCTGCACTTAAATTATTGTATGTCTGTGAATGTTAGGCATTTCGCTTGTATTTTGTGCATATGTTTTTGTGATTTTCTGTATTTCTTTGATTTCTCCCTTGCAACTTGGTGGTGACATGATACTCATCAATATCAAATTTCTTAGTGATCGCGATTTTATACCGCACACAAGCGCATATATCGTTCAAGTAATATAATGATTATTAGTCGGATATCATACTCACATTAACTTAGTATTTCTCTTATTAATATCAAGACTAATTTACGTAACTTAAACTAAGCAATTGGTTGAGAAGAGAGTTGCTTTAACGGATTGAATTGAAGTGTAAATAAGAAGCAATTAACAAACTTTGGGAAATCTTATATATAGAAAAATCTATGGTTGTAATTTCACCTAAATATGCACGCAATGTGTTCAAGAACTTTTCATTCAAATGGGTTGTTACGAATTATTAACCTAGAACACTAAACTATCTACAAGTCTCTTTCGATTATCATGTAAAAATATTCAATTTAAACCAATTAACTATATGTTTATGTAAATTAATTTAAACCAAACTTATTAAGAACAGGTTCTAATAGTCGTTACGCATGCGCTGCAAATATATTTCTATCCTATAAGGAAATCTATTCAAAAGAATTAGATCATGCAGTATTATTCCCACGGCTAACCAAATTCTCTCCGTCGAGTTCCAAGGATATACCAAGACTATTCAACTGTTAGCCAAATAAATAAAATATGCATCAACGTACAGAGAATAATAAATAATAAATAACAAACCCAAAAGAATAAAAATACGTAGCTTAATTAAATAATATGCTGAAGATCCATTACAACCCTAGAGTAATGATTTAGCTACTCATGATATTCAATAAAAATATGTCAATCATTATAGATACAAAATAAGAACTCATAAAAGATAAACTAGAGATAACTCTCGTTTGTAGTCTCTGTCTTCAATCTCAAGCACCAGTTAAAGAACTCGTCATTGCATTGCTCTAGGCATTCTTCTGTGCTCTATGACTCTAAATTTATGTTATGAGACTCCTTCTTAGGTTTGAGATGAACTATTGCTTACATAGGAGGTCTGATGGTCTTTCCTAATCAAAAATCGAGTTCGGGACGAATTGGGACGGATTCCGCATTGCGACGTGTCATGCGCGTCGCAATGTGCATGACATACAATTGGCACGTCGTGATGCATCTCCATGGGCGTATCATTTGGATACAGTTCTTAACGCCGAACGCGTCGCTCTGAAAAGATGGTGGGATGATACATAATATGAGTTCATCGATGATCGGTATCGTCCTGTCCTAAATTGGGATTAACGCTACTACTTCTCGCGGTTCAGGCTATTGGTCGTTCATAAAGCCTGAAATCAAAACAAAAAAAAAACAAAAGAAAAGAAAAGGTAAAAAAAATGAAAAAAATGGTATGTAGCTAAGCAAGTAGAGCGTTGTCTTAATATTAATAAAGAAAAATAAAATAAGTTCCCGGCAACGGCGTCAAAAAATTGATCGCGATTTTTAACGCACGTATCACTCAAGTAATATAGTGACTATTAGTCAGATATCGTACCCACGGAAACTTAGTATTTCTCTTATTAATACCAAGACCAACTTATTTAACTTAAACTAAACGATTGGTTGAGAAAAAGTTATTTTAACTAATTGAATTGAAGAACAAATAAGAAGCAATTAACAAACTTTAGGAAACCTTATAATATATAAGAACTTATGGATGTAACTTCATCTAGGCATGCACGCATGGGTTCAAATATTTTTCATCCAATTGGGTTGTTACAAATTATTAACCTAGAAGACTAAACTATCAACAAGCCTATTTCGTTGGTCAAATAGAAATATTACTCTAGATTTAGTTACTCATTAGATTCAATAAAAACATGTTAATCATTATAGATATAAAATAAAAACTCATAAAAGATAAACTAAAGAAAAAAAGGAAGAGGGAACTCTCGTTTGCAGTATTATCCTTCAATCCCTAGCACTAGTTAAAGTACTCCTTATTGTCTTGCTCCAAAATTGTGTTATGAGGCTTTTTCTTAGGTTTTGGGACGAACTATTGCTTATATAGAAGGTTTGGGGGTCTTTCCTGATAAAAAATCAAGTTCGGGATGAATTGCGATGCATGACGTCCCCAGCTCATTGATTGTCTACCTGATTTTTCTTCATACGCATGTCGCAACGCGCTTTAGCATCAGGACGAGCTTTTTGACTCCGAAATATGGCCTAAATTGGCTCCAACTTTTTCGTTTCATCCTCGTTAAGTCTCGGTAAATTTTTACCTGCGAAATACGTCCAAAACACATCAAAACGCTCGTACACCTTGAAATAAACAAAAAAAACATTAAGATAGATGGGCGAGAAATATCTATATATTAGACGCCTAATCCTATCACAGAGCAGCAGCCAGTATTTGACAAAGTTGTTAGGTTTTGATTATGAGATTCAATACAAGTCTAGTACAGAGAATACAGCAGCTGATGTTTTGTTTAGAATTCCTGAACTCTTAACTATCACAGCACCTGTGTTTGGTATTTTGGATCAGATCAGGGAGGAATTGTTGTCTCATGAAGATCTGAAGGCAGTTACATTCTCAAGTTCTACAATATCCTTCTCAGCATTTGGATTACAAGGTTTTATATGGCATGCTATACTTTTAAGGGAAAAATGTTAATTAGCAGTACCTCAGGCTATCATGCATGAGATGCATGCAACTGCAAACCGTCACTTCACTGCTGGACCTTAGATTCATTATGGAATTCATCTTCTGCCACCATCATCAATAAGAAAAACTTATCATCACAATTATAACAAAAACTTTTATCCCTCCTCAATTTCTGCTAGTGTAATTTCTTAACAGGCCACCCATTTGGTGAAGAAGACGAAGGTTTAGTAACTGGATTTGTTGGAAGGACAGAATTAGACATTGGCAAAGGCGTCACATTTTTATATCCATTTATAGATATAATGTTAATTTCTTAACAGGCCACCCATTTAGTGAAGAAGGCGAAGGTAATAACTGGATTTGTTGGAAGGACGGAATTAGACATTGGCAAAGGCGTCACATTTCTATATCCCTTAAAGGAACATGCAAGTCCCTTAATTTCCCCTCTTGTAGCACAACTAAATCAATATCATCAATTATAGTAAAAAGTCTTAAAGCCATAATCTCTCTTCGAAAATCAGTTTTCAATCCATACACAAAACGATTCAATAAAAAATTGTCAGTTAAACCAGTTACCTTGTGGGAGAGAACCTCATACTCCCGTATATACTCCATAACAGTAGTAGTTTGCGCCAATTTGAACAACGCGCCTTCAGGATTCTCAAGCACAGAATCTTATCACTTAGTGGCATATTTATGTCTCATAATCTTATCACTCTGTTATGCAACATTAGCTTTTGTTGATGGGGATTTCTGCGACTAAGGAATCTGAACAGTTCGGTAAGGGCAGAAAGGGAATTCTCCTCGGTCGGAGGGTCAGTGCTCAGGGGTATAAGTTGTTCTTTAACTCTGCGTGGAGCTCGGGTCCAGTTTTCCTGGGATGACCGACCAGAGGACACGGCATGGACCAAATTTCAGAGACTGACAACATCAGAGCCGGGGCCGACCACAGTAGATCGACAGCTCGGGTTGGTTTTACTTTACCTCCCAGAAACAGTTGATGAGTACGGATATTTATGGTCAGTACGGTATCAGTTTGGGAAGCTCGGCAGATTACTTGGCCGACCTCTTGAAGACCGACGCAAGATCGGAGTTGTTAGATTTTTCCCTCCGAAACGTGCCATTATTCAAAGGCCATTTACAGGCTGGTACCATTATTGTTGCGTGTGGCAGTGGAGAAAACATAGTGATGTGACAGGACCGTCAAATGGCAGGCTTATTTTCGGCGATGACAGTCTTGGGACAGAGAGCTCGTCAATCAGTCGAAGACCACGCGGGAAACGTCATAAAAGTGGAGGAACAGTGTTGTAATCCTCTGGGTATATAAAGAGAAGTAAAATTCATTTATAGAGATAGCGAAAACTTGTAACTGAAAAGAAAATGAGTACTACTTGTAAAACACCATAAGCCAAATAGCTCGATTTTTCATCAGGCCATCCATGAAAACAGGTCGGTCGAGCTGGTTTTGGTAATAAAAACAACCCCCTCCATTTTGTGCCCATGGACGTAGGCTGGACTTGCTCCTCCGAACCACGTTAAAACTCTTTTGTCGATCTTTGTATTTTTCCCTGCCTTCTACTATATTTACTTTTGGTCTTCCCATAACCAAACAAATTCAAGGTTGAAGGAAGATTGTCTCGATATGGTTATCCTGAAACTATCCATGAGACGAAAATCACCCGTCAACAGCTTTGTTTCACCGCTTCTTCAACTCGTTTCGACGTCTCTTTGTAATAACATCTATTGCCATTATCTTCTTCAACAGGAATCAAGAAATTGCATAACATGCTCCTCCTCAAGCTGAAGAGAACAATATTCAAGTTGTTGTGCTCAGTTGATATGTATGTTGACGGCTGATTTTAGTCTCAGGTTAATATGGGAATATCACTCCCGAGATAATCCTCTCTCAATAGTGAATTTGTTCGGTTACGGGGGAACCAAAAGCAAATTTAGCAAAAGACAGATAAATACACCAATCAACAAGGAGATTTAACGTGGTTTGGTGGATCAGATCTCACCTACGTCCACGGGCACAAAACTAATGATATTTTGATTACTGAGATATGCTTCTCTGATATCTCTTGTGTTTACAGGTCTGATGGTAATGATATTGATATTGATTCTGATGCCCCTTACGCATACGTTCCCCTCCTATTTATAATAGTGAAGAAATCATATTCCTTTTCCCATAAGGATTCCTAGTTGAAAACTACATTTACTTCCTTTATCCTATTAGGACATTGACTTACCAATTCCTACTAGGACACTGACTTATCAATTCCTATGAAAGTATGATAACTTATCTTCTGGAGCATATCCCGCCATATTCACGGTCTTCATGAGTTCGGTCATAATGTTCTTTTGAACTGAGAATGCTGCTACCGATCTGATAATATTCGTTCATCCGAACCAAAGTGGTCGGTCACCTATCATCAAGTGCTCGATCTCTTACTGTTGGCTTTATAACACTCATGTGGTCGGGTCGACATTAATTATCTCGATTAAGAAGGGAATTACCCCTTTTACCCATGTCGTGCTGCTTGAATAACATAGTGCACTGAAAATACCATCAACATATGTCCCCTAGTTCTCGGTTCCAACGGGTTATACAAGTTGGTGTCGGGAACTACATAAGAGTGGTACGGTTGATGAAATGATAGCCTATCTTCTGAAGGAGAAATTTCATCGGCCTACACTTACCTCCTGATCGGTCTGACTCAGATGTTCGGCCTGACTTTCTTCCTACCGAGGTGAATCCCCTTATTGTCCTTCTGTAATTTTGCCCCTCGAGACGCGCAACTGTCACATCCTTTTAAATGCCCATCAGATCACTTCTAGGGTTTAATGGGAGCTTGCCACTTGTCAACCATCCGTCGTTCTCCCACCAAAAAGCAAACAATCTGACCGTCCTTGCCAGTTCAAAAGACGCCCAATCTCAGCCGTCCATCCAATTATGAAAAATTATTTAGAAAAACGACATGTGGCGTGTATCTGATGCTTTTGATCAATCCAACGGCCACAAACGCACAGAACAGATTCTAACAAAACGGAGTAAACACTGTTGCTTTCTTTCACGAACTTTTCGAGCTTTCCCAACCGTGAGATCTACTCTCTCTCAGCTGTGACCAATGAACTCAAAGAACAACCAAACCGCGCCGTGCAATCTTCAATCTCTCTGAAAGAAGCAAGTAAGTCTTCTGAACGACCTCATTGATTTGCTTCTCATGTGTTGCGAATCCCCTTTTTTCTCTTTTCTCTTCTCCCCCCCCCCCCCCCCTTTTTTTTTTGTTTGTGAAACATGTCTTGGATTTTTGGGATTAGGGACATTCAGGTCTGTTTTTTGTTTAGCTTGATGTTGCTAGGGAGAGATTTATGGCTTGATGGATATTGTTAGGGCATTTAGAACCCACGGTTTAGCTTTCTTCCCGGAATCCCTGGCCGTTTTTAGAAATTAGCTATAGACTGACTCCCCCCCCCCCTTTTTTATTTCTCGGATGTCAGGGATGTCTGATAATAGGTCTTCCTCTGCAAACCCTGCTAAACCTCCGACCCCCCCCCCCCCCCCCCCGTCGAAGAGCTCTCCTCGAGCTCGGGGGCTCCAAGCATAGATGACCTCGACACTACCCCCACCCCTTCTTAAATTGAACAAGATACTTACCATCAGAGAATACCCCGAAAGGACCGAGCCCGGTGATTTTGACTGCTCGGCTTTGGATATGGATCGGCCATCAAAAATAACTGAAGATGACCTAGCACTGCTCCGGCAGCGATATGACATTTCGATAGATATCGCCCTTGAAGTCCCCGGTCCAATGGATCGTGCTAGTCAACCTGATGAGGGCTCGGTGGCACTTCTTCCGGCTTTCTTTGAGTGTGGACTACGGTTGCCGATGCAACGCTATTTCGCCTGGATGTTGGCCGAGATGGAGATCGCTCCCTGTCAACTGAGCCTGAATAGTTGGAGGATTCTGGCCGGGCTACATGTGATTTGGAGTCGGGCGGGACTCGGTGAACCCTCTCTTGAAGAAGTGAAGAGGCTGTATCGATTGAAGGCCAACCCAAGAGCGCACCATGGTTGGTACTACCTTTCTACTTATGCTGATTCGCCAAACGTTGTCGGCAAGCTCCCCGACTCCAACAAAAACTTCAAAGATTTATGGTTCTGGGCCACAGGAGATTGGGGACGGGTCCTGAGATCATACGAAGAAGAGGTTTCCGTCCCGGATATCTTTAGAGTGGGAGGTTATGAATCTAACCCTTAGTGTTCCTTCCTGTTCCCTTTACTTTTTGATAGGATTTTAACTTCTTTGACTCTTCCCAGCTTGTTGGAGGGACGCTCCCAAGGTCTCCCTTCAGGTTCGGATGCGGGTGCGCTGTGCTCGGGGATATGCCGACCATTGGAAGCAATTGGTTAACGATACGACTTTTGTCGAGTCGAGCCTGATTCGGATCGTTCCTCCGAAGATCCCGGGGCGGATAGGTAGGTTTCACTAACCCCCTAACCCATCCCTTTGTTTGCTTAGCATGATGACGATTATAGATTCTAGACTGACTACTTTTTTTGCCTTTATTCTTGTAGGTATGTCAAAAAGGCCAAAATATCTTGATTAACTGGCCGGTGCAACGAAGAAAACCGGCCATACTGGGGCGGGGTCCTCCTGGAAACGGCCAACAACTATCGAGGCCAAAAAAGTGGCTGAAGAGGCAGCCCCGTCAACTACCCAAAGCTTTTCTCTCCAATCCAGGGCATGGCCAACAGTCTCCACCCGTCCTGCCAGCCCGCCAAAACCTACCAGGAAAAGGAGGTGTCTGATCGGGACAGAAGAAACCGATCTAACTCGGGAGATCGAGGAGGAGCAGGTCTTGAGTGAGAGGCAGGCTGCTCGGAAAGAGAAAAATAGGCCAAAGGGTACTTCCAAAAAGCGGAAAGGCGCCGTGATTCTTGGTGTAGAAGACCTTGCAGGGCATTAGGGAGGCCACTTCTCACCTGGTGCCGGCAATCAATAAACTGACTGAGGCGGTCCCTGCGGAGAAGATTCCGAGATATGAGGATCTCTCTCCTGAGGACTTCGTTACGGAGATATGCTCCCAAATGGCCAAGGTAGTCACATTTCCATATTCTCACTTATTAGTCCATGACTCAATTTTTTTTTTTTTTGACTTTCTATTTCTTCTCGGCAGGCGAATTATATCACGGCCAAGAATAAAGACCTTATTCTGAGCCTTTTGTCTGAGGGCGGCCAAGCCCAGAGGCTTCAGAACCGACTCTCTGAAACGGAAACTGAGCTGGCCCGTAAAGAAGAAAACATAAAAAATCTGGAGCTGGCTGCTGTTGAGGCCCACAACAAACAAAGCTCTCTGGGCTGCTGCCTCTCTAGAGAGAAAAAAATGATGATGCTGCCAAGAAGGACTTGGAGGCTGCCCAGGCCGACAACAGGATCCTATAGATGGAAGTGTGCAGCATTGAATCTAAGCTGAGGGCCAAAGATGAAGAGCTGGTGCGGGCCCGGGACGAGCTCAAGAGGAAGGAAGCTGAGCTGGAGGCTGAGAGAGACGTGATTCGCCTTGAGGGGGTCGGGGACTGCGCTGAGATCATCCGGATGGTATTGCCCAGCCTTGATATGGGGCCTATCCACGCGGCCATTCGCTTCTGCAAGGGGGAAATCTCATAATAGGATTTTAAAGAATGGCTGCCCCATTCTCCCGAAGAAGTGATGGACCCCGATCCTATTTTGATCACCCCGGCTCCTGAAGAGGACCGACCTGAGGCTCTTGCTCTTGAAGAGGTTCGGTCTGAGGCTCATGTTCCTGCTTCTGAAGCCGCAATTGTCGGGGCCTCCCAGGTTGTCGACGTGGAAGCTGATGTCCTTCCTCCAGAGGCCGAGCAAGCCATCCGCCCTTCGAGACTACCGAGGAATAACCACATGCCCCTACGCGGGTTGACTGATAAGGGGTAACCCCAACGGGGCCCTGTGTAAACTTAGGCATATTTCACTTCTCTTGTAAAAATTTTCACAACTATACTTCAATATATATATTTTATGTGTTTCTGTTCTACTCTTTTGTCATTCGTAATTTTATCTGAATGCCTCCCTCCAAGCAATCAGTTGAGACCCGCCCGTGGGCTGAAAATGAAATTATTCAGTGGAATGAAAACCCGACTCCGAGCTAGTAGGTGGGACATGACCCATCCCCGAGCTGAGAGAAATACTTGGCCCTGGGGGAATGTTATTTCCCCAGTTCAAAAGACTGACTCGGTGGGACATGACCCGACCCCGAGCTGAGAGAAATACTTGGCCCTGAGGGGGAATGTTACGTCCCCAGTACTTGGCCCTAGGGGAATGTTACGTCCACAGTTCAAAAGATAGACTCGGTGGGACGTAACCCGACCCGGAACTGAGAGAAATACTTGGCCATGGGGAATGTTATGTCCCTGGTTCAAAAGATAGACTCGGTGGGACGTAACCCGACCCCGAGCTAAGAGAAATACTTGGTCCTGGGGGAATGTTAAGTCCCCAATCCAAAAGACTGACTCGGTGGGACGTGACCCGACCCCGAGCTCAAAGAAATAGTAAGGGTCCCGGCAGAATGAATCCAGCCCCTAGCCGATCAGCCAGATGGCCTCGGCGGAACGAATCCAGCCTCGAGCCGATTAATCAAGTGGTCTCGGCGGAATGAAATTCAGCCCCGAGCCGAATAATCAAGTGGCCTCGACGGAACGAAATCCAGCCCCGAGCCGAATAATCTTTGGGACTTGTTCAGAAGGGAAGTGAATCAACCTTTTGAAGCCCCACCGAATCTGGCACGGGCGTCCCCTTGCCAGACCAGCGAAAAATAAAAAAAAAAGCTTTAAAAAACGGGGGGTGACTCAATGCTTATCAAAGCAAAACGTTAAAGTGTAAACAATCAGCACGGATTCCTTAAAACATCGTTCTGTCCGAGGTTTCCAAAACACAATCCTGAATCTTTCAATTCAGAGTCCCGGCGAACCAGGATTTGGATCAAAGAGCGTTTAAAATGGTAAGGGCACATCCTCTATACTTCAGGTCTCAATGGAGCATGTGTACTGTTTGAGGGCTCCTCCTTACAACGCTGGAGCAAGCATACGCTACGAGGGCACAATCCATTCCCGTGCTATACCTCTCTTGGATCCGAATGATCAAAGAAATAGGGATCAAAAAGTGTTCGATACATTAAGGGCATATTCCTCCTTATGTTCGGTAACACTGGAGCAAGCAATCGCCACGGGGGTATCATCCCTCCCCGTGTTATGCTTCTCACGGATCTGAATGATCGAGGAAATAGGGATCAAAGAGTGTCTAAGAGACTCAGACATTAAGGGCACATTCCTCATTATGTTCGGTAACATTGGAGCAAGCAATCGCCACGGGGGTATCATCCCTCCCCGTGCTATGCTTCTCACGGATCCATATGATCGAGGAAATATGGATCAAATAGTGTCCGAGAAATTAAGGGCATATTCCTCCTTATGTTCGGTAACACTGGAGCAAGAAATCACCACGGGGGTATCATCCATCCCCATGCTATGCTTCTCACGGATCCATTGGGTAGGCAAAATATATGGGAACGCATTCCCTGCGCTGTATTTCCCAAACCGGCCAGGTAGGTTATCCTACGGGGGCATTCCCTCCCCGTGATTACTATCCTGGAATGTCCCCCGTAAATGTAAGTTGTAGGGTAGTTGTGTTCCGGCTACTGCGAAAGGTTCTCGTGCTCCTTTATACTTCTCATCCATTGATGTAGTCTTGATTTTTGAAAGTGGAGTGAGTTAGGTCGGATCGTCTATGCCCGGGATGTTTATGGTAGCACTTGTGATCGGTATGTCATGGATTTGATGCCTTGACCTCTGATCATCCCTCCGTATAGAGTATGTCCCCGGAATTTTGAATATGGCTTTCAATTTTATTAAAAGAGTTGGTGGAAATTTTCTTTTTTGGAAAGAGAAAGTTTTATTCATATTCGGGGACCTACTGCCCTCTCTACAACTCTCTGCGGGGCATTTCGAGAGGGGCTTTACACTGTGCTCTTAACCATTGTCAAGTTTCCGCAAAAAAAAAAAGAATCTATTGGAAATACTTTCTTAACATCTCGGCATTCCAAGGTTTCCTTAATCGGGTGTCGTCCATCTGTTCTAAATGTAGACCCCTGGCCTTACCACCTCTACAATTTTGTAGGGCCATTCCCACTTGGCGCCTAACGAGCCTTCCTCCGGCCTCAGGTGTTCAGGGTGACCTTTCTCAATACCAGTCACCTGGAAGAAGGCACAGGTCCGAATTTTTTTGTTGTAGAAGCGGGCCATTCTTTGTTGATAGATTGCTGTCTTCATAGCCGAATTCTCCCTCTTTTCAACGATTAGGTCGAGGTGACCTCTGATAAGTTCTTTATTTCATTCGTCCTCAAAATGACGGACCATGTGGGTAGTCATTCTGATCTCTGCTGGGATGACTGCTTCGCATCCGTATGATAAGGCAAACGGAGTTTCCCCTGTGGAGTCTTTATAGGTTGTCCGGTGCGCCCACAACACTTCCGTAATTCCTCGACCATAAGCCCTTGCAGGATCCGAGCTGAGCTTTAAGATTTGTCTTAATGGTTTTGTTTATGGCCTCAACCTGCCCATTTGACATGTGATGGGCTGGTGAGGCGAATCGTAAGGCGATCTGGAGGTCTTCAAAGATTTTCCTGAAGCCTTTGCTATCGAACTGCTTTTCGTTATCTGTGATGATGGCTTGAGGGATTCCGAACCTGCAGATAATATTTTTCTTCGGAAACTCTGTAGCCTTCTTTTCTGTGATGGTGGATAGGGGTTCGGCTTCCACCAATTTGGTGAAATAGTCTATGGCCACAATGGCGTACTTCGCCTGTCCTCGTCCCCTTGGCATTGGTCCGATGATATCTAGCCCCCACTGAGCGAACGGCCCAGGACTGGACATGGTGGTTAACTGCTCTGCTGGTTGGTGGTGAATATTGGCATTTTTTTGGCATCCTTCGCATTTATGGGCCACTCTCATGCTGTCCTGATGCATAGTCGGCCAATAGAACCCTTGCCTTAAGCTTTAAAGGCAATTGATTGTCCTCCGCGTGACTCCCACAAATGCCCGCATGAATTTCCCTGAGTACATAATCGGCCTCTTCTTCCGCTAAACATCTCAGGAGGGGTACCGTGTGGCCCTTCCGGTAGAGCACCCATTCGATCAGGGAAAACTTTGTGCTTTTGAATTTTAGCTTCCTGGCTTCCTTCTTGTTATCGGGTGCCTCCCCTGTTTCCAAATATCTCTTAATTGGCTACATCCACGAGGTTTCGCCTTCCTTATCCAATACTCTTACTTCGAGTTCTCCCACGCTCTTTTCTCGGAGGTAGATTAGAGGGACTATTCTGGGGTTCTCTACTTTTATCGAAGATGCGAGCCGTGCCAATGAGTCTGTCTCACAGTTATCTTCTCGACTGATTTGCTCAAAGTGTACGTTCCCCATTCTTTCCACTAACCTTTTTACCTCAGCCAAGTAGGCTATCATACTCGGCTCTCTGGCTTGGAATTCTCCTCTCAGCTGCTGAACAGCCAGCTGAGAGTCACTTCTTACCACTACGTCGTGCACTCCCACCACCTTCATAGCCTTAGACTGGCCAAGATTGCCTCATACTCTGCCTCGTTGTTTGTGGCTTGGAAGGCGAACAACACATCTTCACCTTTTTCGTTTTTCAACATGATCCCAGCTCTATTGCCTTGTGAGCTGGCAAATCCGTCTACCGACATCTCCCATTTGCCTTCCTCCACAGTCAAGATCTGGGGTCCCGTGAATTCCGTAACAAAATCTGTCAAAGCCTGCCCTTTTACTGCCACATTTGGGAGGTAAGAAATGTCGTGTTCACTTAACTCTACCGACCATTTCATTAACCTGCCCGAAACCTCTGGTTTCTGCAGAATCTGTCTTAGAGGATAATCGGTGTAAACCCCAATAGGATGGGCTTGGAAGTAGGGTCGTAATTTCCGGGCTGCAGTGATTAATGACAGAGCGACCAGTTCATGTACTGGATATCGGGTCTCAGTATCTAACAGAGCCTTGCTGACATAATATACTGGCCTTTGGACCTTGTCGACCTCTTGCACTAGTACCGAACTTACTGCATGCTCTGAAACAGCTAAGTACAAGTATAAGGTTTCCCCTGGGAGTGGTTTTGCTACAAGTGGGGCATGTGTTAGGTATTGTTTTAACTGTAGAAAGGCTTCCTCGCATTCCGGCGTCCAGTCGATTTCCTTTTTGGCCTTCTTGACGAATTTGAGGAAGGGATGACATTTGTCGGTTGCTCGGGAGATAAATCTGTTGAGTGCGGCCAACCTGCCGGTTAGACTTTGCACTTCTTTTACCGTCCTGGGAGATTTTAAGTCTAGTACGGCTTGGATCTTCTGCGGATTTGCTTCTATGCCTCGGGAGCTTACCATGTAGCCAAAAACTTCTCTGAGGCTACTCCGAAGGCACATTTCTCCGGGTTGATCTTTAAATTGTGTTTCCTCAGTAATTCAAATGTTTTCTTTAGATCGGTCACGTGACATCCTGACTCTTTAGACATTGTTATCATGTCATCCATATATACCAGCATTGACGTGCCGATGAGTGGCTTGAAAATTTTGTTGACCAGCCTTTGAAAGGTTGCCCTCGCATTCTTTAGTCCGAATGGCATTACTTTATAACAGTAAAGCCATTGATCGGTGACAAAAGTTGTTTTCTCCTCGTCCGCATGGTGCATCTTGACCTGGTTGTATCCTGAGAAGGCATCCATAAAGCTTAGCAGTCTCTGGCAGGCTGTTGCATCTACTAGCTGATCTATGTTTGGTAGTGGGAAGCTGTCTTTCGGGCATGTCTTGTTTAGGTCGGTGAAATCCATGCACATCCTCCACTTTCTGTTTGACTTCTTCACTAATACCACGTTTGATACCCACTCCAGGTATTTTACTTCTCTGATGAAACCAGCTCTCAACAATTTGTCCACCTCCGTAGCTACTGCCCTGCATCGTTCATGATTAAAGGTTCTTCTTTTTTGCTTGACTGGCTTGTGTGACGGTTTTACTGCCAAGCGGTGATTGATGAACTTCGGATTTATCCCGGGCATGTCATCGTGCCCCCATGCGAAGACGTCCGGGTACTCCTTTAGACACCTCAGCAGGCCATGTTTCAGGGTTTCGTCTAAGTTTCCTCTTATCTTCACGCTCTTCCCAGGCCCGAAAAGTTCTGTCTCCTCTAATTCTTCGACCGTCCGTAACCGGGCAACTTTATTTGGCCGAGGACCCGTGTTCCCCCTTGCTTCTTCTCCGTCTTTATTCACTTGTCTTTTTCGGGTACCTCATTCAACGCAGAGGGTTTCCCGTGAGAGAGTGGCAAAACAGCTCCGGCTATCTTCTGACTAGGGATGGCAAATTCCGGATCCGGATCCGTAAGTGAGTCGACGGACCCGGGTCCGCATATGGACCCGGGTAAGCACTTCCGGGTCCGGACCCGGGTATATCCGGATCCGGACCCGGGCCGCCTGCCCAGTTTTTTTTAAGCTCCACTTCCACTATTCAATATCAATAAATACTATGTAATATGTATAAACGATTCACAACAACTTTGAATTGGAAATTACAACACATAAAAATAGTTAAGTTCACATTGAATCAGTTTTGTTTGTTTGTTTGTTTTGCTTTGTTTTTTTGTTTTTTTTTTACCGGGTCCCGGGTACCCGGGTCCGGAATTATCCGGACCCGGTATGGTGCGAGTCCACTAAAACAAGACCCGGATCCGCAATTTTTTTAAACGGCTAACCGGACCCGGATCTTCCGGGTCCGGGTCTGCCTGCCATCCCTACTTCTGACTCCCGTACACGATTCCAATCCCTTCCCGGGTGGGGAATTTTAACTTTAAGTAATAGCAGGACATTGCAAGCCTTTGTCTTCATCATGAAAGGTCGACCGACAATGACTTGGTAACTGCTCATGCAGTCCACCACCGTGAAGTTTATCATAATCGTCTGAGTCCGGGGACGAGTTCCGATCGTCATTTGCAATTGTATTCTTCCCAATGGGATGACCGTTGAACCCCCGAAGCCGTATAGGGGAGTGCCATCGTCGGTTAGAGCTGCATACTCCACTCCAAGGCCTTCCAGCGCCTCTTTGGAGATTATATCCACCGCGCTCCCGGGATCCACCAGGATTCTGTCTACCTCTGAACCGCCGATTGTTGCATTGATTATTAATACATCGTCGTCGGGGAAACTCACCCATCGGGCATCCTCGTCAGTGAACATTATTGGCACCGACCGACCACCTTGTATTCCCGAGGACTGTTCTGCTTCTAGTACCTCCGACCCCCGAGCCCGACCGTAGTTTTTTCTTGACCGGTTAGAATCTCCGGCCAGTGTTTTCCCTCCTGCGATGATATTCACCTGTCGACGTTGTGCCCTCTGTCTAGCCGCCATTACCTCATGGTCAATATAATTATTTAAATACCCATTCCGAGCCAAGTCTTCCATTTGTTCCCGCAAGTCTTTGCACCCTTCCGTCGGATGTCCTCTCAAATTATGATGTACGCAATAGGATGTTTTATTTCTTTTATCTGGGGGGAATCTCCTGAGGTCAGGCTCTATCAAGAGGCATTTTCCCTGGATCTCCATGATGATTTGTCCCAGTGGCTTGTTCAGAGGAATGTATGCTTCTTCACTGGCTACATGATTCACTTAGTTCGGGATTTCTCTTTCCTGGTCATTCCGAGGTATTGGCTTGAATTCATTACGTCTCGGGGGTGGTTTTTTGAACTCCCTATCTGGCCGGTGCGGGGCCTCTGCCCTTATTGTCCTCCCTCTGATAGATGTCCCCTCCTCCGGGAGATTTTCTCTTCGTTCTCCAACAAAATGAATTTTCGGGCTATTTCCAGGGCGGTTGCATAATCCGGTGTATCTTGGATTCGTAGGTGGGTCCACAGTTTTCCGACCCTTAAGGCCCCCTTTAAACTTTCCAAGGCCTCGAGAGACTCATATCCCCCGACCTCGAGCACCATATTATGGTATCTTTCAATGAAAGCTTTCAGGGGCTCATCATCTCCCTGCTTCATGAGTCTTAACTCTCAAATTGTCTTTTTAGGGACGCAGGCCCCTTTGATGTGCCGCACAAACGATTTTCTAAGTTGCGCGAAGCTGCCGATGCTCCCTGGGGCTAGACTTCTGTACCATAGAATGGCGGATCCGCCCAAGGTTATGGGGAATACTTTGCAAACGGCATCCCCTACCACTCATTAGACCTCCATTAATAGGACAAAGCTTTCAATATGAGATTTCGGGTCAGTATGGCCCTTGTAGGGCGTCATGGTGGGCATGTTGAATCGTCTCGGGAATTTTGCCGACCTTATTTCTTCTGTGAGGGGAGATTCCTCCTCATTGTCCCGGGCATATCATGCATCAGTCTTGAGGTTTACTCCCCATTTGGCCATCTCTTTCCTTAACCAAGATCTCATGTTGCTATCTGAGTTACCATACCGCCTCATCGGCCTTCTTCGTGTCTATTTCCCCGGGTGCGGCGCTCTTCGTGACTTGAGGTCTCTCGTTCAGCCTCGTCATACTTCCTTTTTTCCTTCTGATGTTCTGGGGGCTATCATAGGAGGAATCTGGAGACTGTCTTCCCTCTTCTTCTTCCCACGTGTCCTCTGTTTGCGAATCTTTTTCTACCACTACTACGGATTTATCCGTAGGGGCCCCTCCTCCTGGGTCCATCGTCTTCACTCGTATCTACGACCTTTTTTCATTCCGCTATCTCGCCTCTTCTCTGACTGGTTTCGGCTTCAAATCTCTCGTTGTTCCTCCCTTCCATCCTCCCCAGTCGGTCCATCATGGATTTTAGAAGGGCTTGGTTTTATTCCCTATCTTTCCTCATGTTTTCTTCTATCTTCTCCATCCAGTCTGTAGTTGGACTTCCTGATGATCGGCGATTTCCGTCTTCTGCCATTGTCTTACCACGTGTACTGCTTTTTGTAGAGTTCCCCACAGACGGCGCCAACTGTTGACGGCTGATTTTAGTCTCAGGTTAATATGGGAATATCACTCCCGAGACAATCATCCCTCAATAGTGAATTTGTTCGGTTACGGGGGAACCAAAAGCAAATTTAGCAAAAGACAGATAAATACACCAATCAACAAGGAGATTTAACGTGGTTCGGTGGATCAGATCCCACCTACGTCCACGGGCACAAAACGAATGATACTTTTATTACTGAGATATGTTTCTCTGATATCTCTTGTGTTTACAGGTCTGATGGTAATGATATTGATATTGATTCTGATGCCCCTTACGCATACTTTCCCCTCACTATTTATAATAGTGAAGAAATCAGATTCTTTTTCCCATAAGGATTCATAGTTGAAAACTACATTTACTTCCTTTATCCTATTAGGACATTGACTTACCAATTCCTACTAGGACACTGACTTATCAATTCCTATGAAAGTATGATAACTTATCTTCTGGAGCATATCCCGCCATATTCCCGGTCTTCATGAGGTCGGTCACAATGTTCTTTTGAACTGAGAATGATGCTACCGATCTGATAATGCTCGGTCATCCGAACCAAAGTGGTCAGTCACCTATCATCAAGTGCTCGGTCTCTTACTGTTGGCTTTATAACACTCATGTGGTCGGGTCGGCATTAATGATCTCGATTAAGAAGGGAATTACTCATTTTACCCATGTCGTGCTGCTTGAATAACATAGTGCCCTGAAAATACCAATAATAATAATAATAATAATAATAATAATAAGGTCATTTACCATTTGTTTTAGGTCTCTCTCCTGAACATTGTGAGATCTTATCAGAAACGAGTGTGGCGTCGAAAAATATTATGGATATAATGTATCATTTGATAGAGAATATTGATTAAGTTAATTTATAAATATTATAATGATAATAAAAATTAATTTATAAGCTCATCAAATTCTATACAAAACGTTATAAACTTATAATAGTAGCAGTATCTTCTTCAACAGGAATCAAGAAATTGCAGAATTGCCTCTTTATCGTCTTCAACGATAATCAAGAAATTGCAGAGTAGTAGTAGTAGTTTAACCCAGATATTATCCATCTAATGCTGATATTATTGTTTTTTTTTTATCATTTTTATTTATTGAAAATTTATATAATTATGTAAAGAGATTAATTTTGTATGATAGTATCTCAGGCAATATTGCACCATAAATAGGAGCCACTAAAAAATTACCTATAAATTATTATAATGACTCTTTAGTCATATAAGTTAATACAACTTTAATCATTGTAATTTTAGATGATATCAACTTTAATATCTATATCAAATATTTTTGTTGTTAATTAAATTATTTTTTATTTAATTTTAAATTACGTTTTTACTATATTTGAATATTTTATAAAATATTCAAACCAGTAATATTAATTAAATTAAACATAACTTATAATTAATGAGAAATATTTAACTACAACTTCAATTTTTAAAAGAGAAACTACCTCATTTGATTTTGGTGAATAAAGCTGCCTTTGCTTTTTTGAAAAAATATGGACTTAAAAAGTGTTGCAAGTCTATTCGTCAACTTCTTTTTAAACTCCTTTTCTGAAACTGTCGCTTTATTTCTCTTCAACTTTCCATCTTCTGCTTGAAAGGAAAAAAAATTAGAATTGTTGTTTGGTTCAATATCCATGGAATCATTAGGAGGTCAACCATCAATAACCCATTTGAATTCTCCGGAAGAAGAGGTCTGTATATACACTTTTTTTTTTTTAATCATGTTGTATTTTTGTCAAATTATATTTCCGTTTTATTTTTTGCTTTTGTTTTCCTTTGTAGTAGTTTAAGTAAATAAAAAGTGAAAATATGCATGTGGGTTTGATTTTTGAAGTTGGAGTAATGGATAGAGAATGATTTAAATTGATTTGAAATGAAGGATACTCTGTTACTTCAATTTTTTAATTCAGGAAATGGATTATATTTGGGGAAAATGAAATATGTGTTTGTCTCTAGAGTTAGATCCCTTCCTTGGTCTAAATATGAAAGGAAGTTACTCGCCCAAGTATATTTGATTGCGTTGGTGGTGTAACTGTAGGATACTCTAGTGGCGTAAGTGGGGGAAATTTGATTTTCAGAAAAAAGCGTTGGATACTTTTCATTTTAGCAGGCCAAATCAAAATTCTGATTAATAAACTAGAGTTTTCATTAATTTATAGCACTCATTTTAGCAAATTTTCGGATTGAGCTGCCCTCGCTTACCTCTATGTGGCTCTACATTGGGAGACTCTGACGCTCAAGCTGCGAGTGTTAGCTCAAAAGAAAAAAGAGAGAAAGCACTATAAAAGGCCAAGAGAATTTGTTTAGATTTGGAATTCTCTAGAAAGTTTCTGTGAATTTTTTTTAGATTGGGAATTGACACTGTTTATAACTTGCGTGGGAACTTCAGATTCCCTTTTAGGTCTAATCTGGTATAATCTTTGTGAATGAGCAGTTTATATCTTTCTAGTTTGATTTTTATCAATCACTTGATTTTTAAGTGAATCATGTGACCCACTTCCTTCTGTTCGTTCTGTTCAACTTATGAGAACTCTGAAAGATACTGTTGACATATGGATACAAGCCTTATGGTCGTTTTAACTTTTACGGAGACTCTTGCAGCCTGTTAGGTGCATAAGGTTTATCACATCTACAGTCTCCTTAAAAGGTGTTTATTTAGATATATGATGTTTGTATGGTTTACATCATCTAATCTCTAGAATGCATGCTAGTCATTCTTTAAATGCTATCTTTCTTCAGTAACTATGAGGGATGTATTGTATTTATTTTTCAATGCAATGTTTTTAACTTGTATTTTAAAAACTGCATATACAACCTTTTAAAGTTTGTATAATAATAGTGTCAGAATTAATTATTACGAATGTGATTCCCTGATTTATTCTTTCTCTTTTACCCGAAATGATTGATCGGTGTTCTATGAAGAATGAAATATGCGGAACTACTTTATTCTCTGCACACATCACGCATGCAACAATGCATAATTGAAATAATCATCTAACCTTGTAATTTTACTGGCATTTAGTTTGGGCGTTCCTTTTAGAAACTCGCTTTCTTTCTTTTTCAGATAAATGTATACTTGATGATCAAGAAAACAATTGCCTTGAATGTTAAGAGATCTGAGACAATTAAAAATCTCAAAACTATGGTACATGAGAAGGAAGGGATATCTGAAGATATTCAGGATCTCTTCTTTGCTGGCGACCGGCTTACGAATGGCAGGTTAATTGATTATGGTATTGAGAGGGACTCAACTCTCCATCTTATTCCCCAGAATCGTAGTGGACTGAAATTATTAGTGAAAATGCCAACAAAGGAGACACCCATTGTGGTGGAAGCAATGGCTCACGATTCTGTTCAAAAGATCAAATCCTTGATTCAAGTTAAGGAGGAGGTTCAATCTGATCGATTCACCCTTGTCTATGATGAAATCTTCTTGAAGAGGACATGACACTAGCATCTCTGAATATCACGAGCGAGTCAAAACTTCAATTGGTCTTTTGTCCAAGAGAAGTACTATCAATCTCTGTGAAAGCTACAACTGGAGATATTGTGAAACTGAAAGTTAAAGTTTTGTTTACTGTTGATGATGTGAAAGCAATAGTTGGGAATATCATAGGTATCTCTGTTGGTGATCAGATTTTGACCTATGCAGGAAAGCTGCTTGAGGGTTGGAACACTTTGGCTTTTTATGATCTCAAAGAAGACTGCATGTTAGAGATGTTGCCTTCATTGATTGAGATTTTTGTTAAAACGCCAACTGAAGAGGTTGTGAAACTCAAAGTTAAAGTTTTGCTAACTGTTCGTGATGTCAAAGCAATAGTTGCAAATATGCTGAGTGTCTCAGTCGTCAACCATGATTTATTATATGGGGGAATGAAGCTTGAGGATTTCAAGACCTTGGCTTGTTATGACATAAAAAATGATCACCTCTTAGAGATGTTTCCGGTGCCATTTCAGATATTTGTTAGGACTTGGAATGGAAAAACAATAACACAGGATGTCCGGCTATGTAACACCATAAAAGATGTGAAAGTCAAGCTTTTTGAAAAGCTGCAGATTCCTCCTCATCTTCAGAGTATTGTATTAGCTGGAAAGCGGCTTGAGGATAACCGGGAGCTGGCAAGCTACAACATTCAAAAGCACTCTACTCTCCACGTGGTCTTGTCGCCCTCATCAAGGATAATGGAATTGCCATTAAATTGTATTTCTTCTTCAATATCACTGTCTACTTCCATTTCTGATGTGAAGGATATGGCTAAATGCATGTTTCAAGCTCCAGTGAAGGAGTTATTATTCCAGGTAGTGGTTTTAGAGGATGACCACACTCTGGCTGATTATGTTATGGACCTGTCTGAGGAAGTCGTTCTTGTGTTTTGAAAAGGCAATAATACAGTTTCTTTCCATATTAGTTGATGACATTATTTTGCCTGATCATAATTAGTTATACATGTAAAACCTGTAGGCTGATGCATGAAAGGAAATGTATTTAGACCCTTTTCTTAATTTATCTTTTGGATGGATGGCATGTTTTGTTATTAAGCGTAGAGGGATTTAAGATAACTCTTGTGAGATTATTATATCATTGGTATGGAGTGTTGGTGTGTGCAGTAGTGATAGATCAAAAATACGTAATATTCTCTTCTTTAATCAGAATTACTCAAAGATCGTAGAAACTTTCCATCTCTGCAGATTGAAATTTTAAATGGCTCTTCATGATACTACTTTGATTGTCAAGAAAGATTGATGAAATTTCAAGTGTTGAGCTTGTGCAACTGGCATTGACATGAATGACAATAGGCCTGAAGCTATTTTATTTTCTGAATGCTGCTTCTGTTATGTACAAGTCAAAACAAATACAAGTTCTCTCAACTATTTAGCTGTTTCTTGGCATTTTGAACAGGGCAAGAAAATACAAATACAATGGTTGATGAAATAAGGTTCGAGTTACATCTCCATTTGTTTACACATAAAAATTTCAAATCACTAGATTCCTGCTGATACTTGTGTCTCATCCTCTCTATTCTCAATTTGTTTCTACAAATGAACTTAGCTTTATCTCTTTGTTCTTCATTCCCTGATCCGTGTCAGTCTTAGCACCTGCTTCCGGAAATGTATCAGGCAAAGAATTCCCACCTTTTGATTTCGATGCTTTCGATGGCCCTTCAACAGCCTTGGACTTTTTCCGGCGAGATGATTTTGGAACACCTGCAGGATCATGAGAGGTTGACTGACCATCTCCAAGATTTGACTTGTTCAGCCCTCTTGGGGAATCAACTGAACGCCTAGATTGCTTTGATCCATCAGAATGCCACTTGGTTGGGGAATCTAGTACTGAGTCACCTCCTGGAGATGATTTGTGCCTTGGCTTATGCTTAGGCTTATCAGTAGTACTTCGAGGCTTTTTGTCTTGAGTTGCTGCAGAAACTAGCAACACCGCAACAGGTTTATACGTTTATGAGTTACAAAAGAACAACAGGAGAATATGTTCTGAAGGAAACAAACAGACCTGATTCCAAATGTTTCGCAGGGTTCTTTGATTCTTTAACAGAACTCGATGGCTGGTTTGCGATTTCTGGAACAGATTTGAAGCCAGACATCTGCACAGTATTAAAAAAAAATCCGGTAATATATTCTGGTATATGACTAAATGTGCATAAACATGAAAAATAAATAAAAAAATTTCTTGAGACAATGTAAAAATTACCCAGTTGGGATCAGTGGAAGAGGGGCCATCCCATCCAATATGGGCAACATGCTTTACATCTGTGGGAAGACCAATTTGCATTTCTGGTTCTTTTTGTTGGTCTGCAAATGTTTTACAGACAGCAATGTCTAATAAGTATCATTGAATTTGAAACAAAATTGAGAGGAAAATGCAAAATGAAGTGAAATATAATGCAATCTTGTAGAGAAATGAAATTATACATACCAAATATTTGTGCAATGCATCTTAGCCCTTTCAATAGGCCCTTGACTGATGATGTCATTTTGGCTTATATCCACTGGAAACTTTTCCTCCTTAGGTTGTTGTTGTTGTTGCTGCTGCTGCCAACAAAAGAAGAAAATTTAAAAAAGAGAGAGAGCTTGTCCCACTAAAGAAATTCTGGCATTTGTTAATTTGCATAAATTCATTTAACATAACAAAGAAAAACTTATATTACATGATCCCAGATATAGATTTCACATAACCAAACCAAACAAAACCTTTTTCTACTAGGTGAGTTGGCTAAATGGATTCTCTGACCATATTACACTATCCGAGATCATTGTGTGGCGAAGTAATTAATTTTACGTAAGCGAATGAAAATAAAATAAAAAAGGATTAGAGATGAATAGAATGAAACCTCTAGAGCAAAAGCGATTGAAATGCCATGAAGTTACTGCCTTGTGTGAAGCGGTATGAATTTTCCGATCTCACCACAAAACTCAATTACAGAAACATGAAGCAAATGTCATTTTACACAAAAGCATGAACAATTCAATTTTTTTTTTTAATTTAATCAAGCTTTTTTTGTTTTTGATTCAATCAAGGAGAGCGGCATGGGAAAATCTGAAAAGCAAAGCAAATTGGAGCATAGAGTTTTTGTTTTGACAGACGCGTAATCTGTTCCCGTAACCAGTCAATGGATGCCAGTAAATTAATGAGTAAAAACCCAGAAAAGCAAAACCAAAAATAAATCAAAAGAGGATTGGCTAAATATGTGCAGCTGTTTTAATGAAAACGCGGGAAAAACGGTTTGGAATTAAATGTCTGGTAGTTTAGTTGTGACGTGTAGATATGTCTATTCTTACATGACAGCAAATAGAATAGGTGTTTGATTTTGCTCATTGTATTTGAAATTCAGGGACTCCATTTATTTTGAATATTTACATAATTTGAAATATAATTGAAAATATGTGCATCAAAATCTTACTCTTGATGGATCATAATTAAAGTCTCAATAAAAAAATAAATTTGCTCATACATACGGGAGAATCAAATTACCACGAAATGCCGTTGTCATTTTTCATAATTCAATCGACCAATTCTCATCGACACAATCAGTCACGTGATTTGGTGAATCTTGTGGTGGCTATGAAGGCAATGCCAATAATACTATTTTGGAGGCAGAACCCATAATTAGCCCCCTGAACTCTTATCCAACATCTCATTAGCCCATCAAACTTTTATTTTCACCCATTAGCCCACTGAACTTTTAAAAACCGTGTAACCAGCCCATTTACGTAACGCCGTTTCGCGCGTGTAACGAACGGACTGTTAACTGAGATTATTCAGATTTTTTTCAGTGCCACGTAGACTTTTATAATACATCTCATTAGCCCCCTGAACTTTTATAATACATCTCATTAGCCCCCTGAATTTTTATAATACATCTCATTAGCCCATTGAACTTCAATATTTTACTTATAAGCCTACATAACTCTAAAAAATGATGTTAAAAACTCTTTATAACTACATAAATCATCATCAACACAATCATGTCTTGAAAAAAATTACAAATGGTCTATTTAATTTCATTTGAACATTAATCAACACTACTAAAAAAAAGAAATTTTCGTTTTTTTAAAAAAATAACAATAAAACACAATCATATCTAATTTTTAATAAATAATTTTAGAATAAAGGTGACGCAAAATATTAATTGTTGATAATTTAAGTACCATGAATTTGTGTTTAATATGTTGCGTCACCTTTATTCTAAAATTATTTATTAAAAATTAGATATAATTGTGTTTTACTATTATTTTTTTTAAAAACGAAAATCTCTTTTTTTTAGTAATGTTGATTAATGTTCAAATAAAATTAAATAGATCATTTGTAATTTTTTCAAGACATGATTGTGTTGATGATGGTTTATGTAGTTATAAAGAGTTTTTAACATTATTTTTTAGAGTTATGTAGGCTTATAGGTAAATATTGAAGTTCAGGGGCTAATGAGATGTATTATAAAAGTTCAGGGGGCTAATAGGATGTGTTCTGTTATATTTGCACTGTTGGCTCAATTAATATGTTGCATCACCTTTATTCTAAAATTATTTATTAAAAATTAGATATGATTGTGTTTTACTATTATTTTTTTTAAAAACGAAAATTTCTTTTTTTAGTAATGTTGATTAATGTTCAAATAGAATTAAATAGACCATTTGTAATTTTTTCAAGACATGATTGTGTTGATGATGGTTGATGTAGTTATAAATAGTTTTTAACATCATTTTTGAGAGTTATGTAGGCTTATAGGTAAATATTGAAGTTCAGGGCGCTAATGGGATGTATTATAAAAGTTCAGGGGGCTAATGAGATGTGTTCTGTTATATTTGCACTGTTGGCTGCCACGTCACTAACTCCAAACGGAAAAATCTGACGTGGACAGTAAACGGAACGGCGTTACACTGAATGAGTTTGTTACACCGTTTTCAAAAGTTCAATGGGCTATTGGGTGAAAATAAAAGTTCAGTGGGCTATTGAGATGTTGGATAAGAGTTCAGTGTGCTAATAATGGGTTATGTCCTATTTTGGATGTAAATGTATTTGTTACATAGCTTAAGTTAGAATCTGTTTATGATTTTTTTTTCCTATTCTTTAGGTTTTAAATTGTTTAGGCTTCATTTAATATGTATATATTGTAATTCTTTTATGAATAACTTTGAGTCAATTGAACAGGGGAGCATTATTCGAGTGAGAAAAAAAAATGAACATTCCGCGAGTGAGACTAAATTGAAGGACACTCAGGCAGTGAAAGTTAGTAACAGGTTGGGTTTTGAAAATTGTTTGGCTGTGAATTGGAAAGGATGTGGTGGAGGATTAGCTTTACTTTGGAAAAGAGATTTAAATGTGAATGTGGTTTTCTATAGCATGCACCATATTGATGCAATTGTGAATAGCACAGAAGGATTTACATGGAGGTTCTCCGGGGTCTATGGGCATCCAGAAGCAACACAGAAAAGGCACACGTGGGAATTGCTTCGGAGGTTATCGTCTTTCTTTGATTTGCCCTGGATTTGTGGGGGGGATTTTAATGAAGTTTTGGGTGCAGAGGAAAAGATAGGAGGGGAGGAAAAGAGACTGGATGACATAACCTCTTTTAGGGAGGCCTTAATGGATTGTAATCTGGAGGATTTGGGTTCTGTAGGATACCCTTTCACATGGTCAAATAGGAGGTTTGGGGGAGGCTTGATTGAAGAAAGGCTAGATAGGTTCTGTGGAAATTCTAAATGGCGAAGTCTGAATATGGTGCTCACAAGCAAGAACGTAGAAGCTTGGGGCTCAGACCATAGTCCGATTTTGCTAGAGATGAAGGGAAGAATGTGGAGGGATGTGCTTAGTAAAACGATAGGTAGAAGATTTTTCTATGAAGACATGTGGAGTCCTTATCAAGTTTGTGGGGATATCATTAAGTACTGTTGGAAAGATTTCAAGGGAGGACGGGATGATAACCCAATCCTGGATTTTGTGGAGTGTGTGGGGAAAACACAATTGAAGTTAAAAAATTGGAGTACCAAGGAGTTTGGGGGGCGACACAAAAGATTAAAGGCATTGCAGGACGAACTTAATGGGGTTAAAAGGCAAAGAGATCAGCCTTGTGAGGGGTTAGAAATCAGTAGGATAGAGGAGGAAATTGACTCCCTGTTGCGAGAAGAATAGACTTATTGGAGGCAAAGGTCTAGAATCTCGTGGCTCAAAGGTGGGGATAGAAATACAAAGTTCTTTCATGCCTATGCTTCGGAAAGGAGAAGAAAGAATACAATAAAAGGAATAAGGGATACAGAGGGGGGTTGAGTGACGAGTGATGAAGACATTGCTAAGGTGGCAAGTAGTTACTTCTCTGACCTTTTTACAACTACCAACCCTTCACCACAACAAATTGATTTGGCGCTGGAAGGAATCCAAGGAAAGTTGACAGAGGAGATGCTCTCAATTCTTAATACCCGTTTCACAGCAGAAAATATTCATGAAGCCCTTAGAGAGATGCACCCGAACAAAGCCCCTGGGCCAGATGGTTTTCCAGCAGTGTTCTACCAAAGACATTGGGGCAGCCATAGGTGAGCAAGTTACGCAGACATGTCTGGCAATTTTAAACCAACTTGCCGACCTCTCAAGTTTAAACCACACTTTGATCGCCTTAATCCCCAAACAACAGCAGCCCACAATAATCTCTGCTTTTAGGCCTATAAGTTTATGTAATGTTATATATAGGATCATAGCTAAATGTGTGGCAAATAAGCTCAAGAAGGTACTTGGTGTTTTGATATCTCGAAATTAGAGTGCTTTTGTCCCAGACAGGCTGATCACAGACAATGTCATTGTTGGATATGAGTGCCTACATAAGGTGAGGAAGAAAAAACAGGGTAATTTGGGATTGGTAGCTCTGAAATTAGACATCAGCAAAGCTTATGACAGAGTTGAGTGGAGTTTTGTAATGGGGGTGTTAGGTAAACTGCGGTTCCCTGAATATTGGAAAAGGCTGATCTATAATTGCATCTGTACTTCAAGCTTCTCGGTTCTTATTAATGGAAAGGCTAAGGGATTAATATTTCCACAGAGAGGACTAAGGCAAGGATGCCGTTATCTCCATATCTTTTCATCCTGTGTGCAGAAACATTTTCAGGGTTGCTAAATAAAGGAATGAGGGAGACAACTTTTAGTGGATTAAAATTTGGAAAAGATGTGGAAATCTCGCACTTACTGTTCGCGGATGATAGTTTGGTATTTACAAAGGTGACGACAAGAGATTGCACAAAGTTGAAGAGTCTATTTGATTCTTATGCAAGTGCATCCGGTCAGATTTTCAACTTTGAGAAGTCATCAATCATGTTTAGTCCAAACACCAAACCAGAAACAGTAAAGGATGTTTTCAAGCTAAATTCAGCATCCCCTCATGAGAGGTACCTAGGGCTACCCTCTATGATAAGCAAGAAAAAAATGAAGCTTTTTAACGAGATAAAAAACAAGGTTTTCCAAAGAGCTACTAATTGGCATAGCAGATTGTTTTCCAGTGGAGGAAAATAGGTTCTAATCAAAGCTGTGGCGCAAGCAATCCCATCATATGCAATGAGTGTTTTCAAACTCCCTTGTGGCTTATGTGATGAGATGCAAAAAATGTTAAATGGGTTCTGGTGGGGATCTTCGAGTGACAAAAGAAAGATCCATTGGTCCAGTTGGGGTAGGCTAAGTAAATCAAAAGAGGAAGGGGGAATGGGTTTTAGGGATTTTGAATTTTTCAATAAAGCTCTACTGGCTAAGCAAGGTTGGAGGATTCTGCAAAACCCAGACTCACTGGTGGCAGCTATTCTTAAAGCTAAATATTTCAAGAATTGACACTTCATAACTGCAAGGTTAGGCTATAACCCATTTTTTACATGGAGGAGCATTTTATGGGGTAGAGATTTATTGAAGATGGGACTTAGATGGAGAATTGGTAATGGGGAGAGTGTGACAATCCTGGAAAATAATTGGTTGTCGAGGCCTAAGTTTTTTAGACCAGTCTTGTGTAAGTCACTGCCACCAAATGCAAAGGTTAGCTCTTTACTGTTGGGAAATAATGAATGAGATGAGAACCTTGTTAAGGAGAACTTTTTGGATGAAGATGCCCAGAAAATTATGAACATTCCCCTGCCAAATGAAGCAAAGCAGGACCAACTAATATGGCATTTTGAGAAAATGGGCAATTTCTCTGTGAAATCAGCATACCACTTGGCTAGGAATTGGAATGTAGCTGAAGATGACAGCTCTACATCATGCTCAGATTTTAGACTATGGAGAAAGATATGGTCTCTGCGAATTGCTGAAAAAATTAAAATCTTTATATGGAAAGGTCTCTGTGGATGGCTTCCAACAACAGCAAACCTTCTGAGGAAAAATGTCTGGATCAATGGGGAGTGTCACAGATGTGGAATGGAAACAGAAACATTGATGCATGCCCTATTCGACTGCAGAGCTGTGAAGGAGTGCTGACAATCACCTTTGCTGAGACAGGTACGAAGGATTAGGGGTGGGCAAAAAAACCGACCGAACCGAACCAAACCGCAAACCGAACCAAACCGGACCGAATTTACGGTTTTTTTTCTAACGGTTCGGTTTGCGGTTCGGATTGGCCCACCCCAAACGGTTTACGGTTCGGTTCAGGAGCTAATCCGAACCGCACCTGTTAAACCGAACCGAACCGTTATAATTAAAAAAATTATATATTTTTATAAAAAAAAAAATTTATATTTTTCTTTTAATTTTATTATATGTTTTCTTTTAATTAGTCTGTTAATACTTTTATTCTTAAATTTTTTGTTAATACTTTTATTCTTCAATTTATTTGTTAATACTTTTATTCTTAAATTTTTTATTTTATGGTAGCATCATTATTCTTGAAAGTAAGATGTTGAATTTGTCTCTTAATTAGAACGATGGTAGCATTAAGGTAATTTTTTAAAAATACAAGAATTAATTGTGCCTCATTTTTCAATCCTTAATGGAGTGCATGTGTTCCCTGGAGTCACAGCTTACACCCTAGCACTTCATAATATTTGTTGGATAGACTATTTTTTTTTGTCTTCACTTAAGTGTAAGAAAATTTATTTTAAATATAATAATCCGTAAACCGAACCGAACCAATCCGTAAACCACTGGTTTAAAAATTTTTCAATCCGAACCAAACCGTTATTTAATGGTTTGGTTTGAGAGGTAAAAAATCTGAACCGTAAAATATGGTTTAGTTCGGTTTTTAGCAAAAACCGAACCAAACCGAACCGCGCCCACCCCTACGAAGGATGGCAAAATCTGGAAGTCTGGGGGACCTTTTGCAATAGTGTTTTGATAATGCGTCCCAGCTGGAAGTAGAGCAATGCGTAATTCAGATGTGGGTAATCTGGGGAGCTCGAAATGAAGCTGTTTTTCAGGGAATGCCCTCAGATTGCAGAAAAGGTTGAAACTGTCTGGAAGGGATTTGCGAAAGCAGAGGTGGAAGAGAAGATGATTGGCAGCAGCAAGGAGGTAACATGGCTACCCCCACCTGTTTCTTGGGTTAAAATAAATGTTGATGCAGCAGTAAACAAGGAAGCGGGAAGAGTTGGGCTGGGTGTGGTTATTAGAAATCATCTACGTGAGTTTCTAGCTGTTGCAACTAGAAACATCAAATTTCAAGGTGATTTGGAACTAGCTGAAGCGGAGGCTATAATGTTCGGAGTGGAATGCGCAAAAGAATTGGGGCTATCACAGATAATCTTAGAATCTGATGCTCAAAATGTGGTTAATTTAGTTTTAGGGAAGATCTCGAGTCTAAAAGAGGTATGTTGGATTGTAGCAGATATTAAAAAAGTGGTCCAATTCATGTCTTCTTTTAGGTTGCAGTTTGTTCCCAGAATTTGTAACGGTGCAGCTTATCGAGTTGCGAAATTTACCTGTACTAGTCAGGTTTCTGGTCTTTGGAGGGGTGTTGTTCTCCCTTTTATTTCTTGTAATCTTTAATTTTCTTGCAATACATGACTCCTTTTCAAAAAAAAACAAGATTTGCAACAATGGGTTCGACAAAAAAATGAATATCCCTAGTTCAACTAGTGCTAAATTAAAATCCAAATTTTTATTTATATGGTGCAAAACCTGTACTTAATTTAGTATTTTGTAACTAATGTTGGTTGTGGTAGAAGCTCATTGAACTTTTGCTTCAAGAACATTGTTTAAGTTCCGCGATAACTAATGTTTCCATCATAGTGTTACTGTTACATTTGTTTGGTGTATAAAATACAAATCTCATTGCATTGATGTTTAAAATCCATTATGTTCTTCTTGTATCTCTCTCTCGTTTTTTTAATCTTTTATTTTATCTATTCTAAATAATTATCTCATTAAACTCTGTTAAATTATAGATATTTCTTTATAACTTTTGTCCATGTCGACTCAATTTTTACGGACCTCACTTGATGTATTCCAACATCATTTATTCTAAAATAAAACAAACAGCGAAGGAAGATAAAAATTTAACATCACTACTACAAACCACAAAATGAGAAACTCATGTGGCAGACTGGCAGTCCAAATCGAACAAACAATACAAGAACCACAAGCTTTATAGCAAGTACAGGTACAAGTTCAAACTGGAAGAGGTTAGTAGATTGGACAATAAGCAGAGTATAGATTGAAATCGCTAATTATTTATCATGCCTGAAGATTTAGAACCGAAACTAAAATGACAAACAAGATGACATGAAATAGTAAATCGGAGCAACAGCCAGGGTTCATGTAAATTCTTACATCATGAAGCTTTCAGAGCATCCATGCCAACACTAGCCTGTATCGAAAAAGAATTACCACATCAGCACCAGGTAGAGTGAAATATAAATGAGAAAGCAATGAATTAAATGACAAAAGCAATGAATTAAAGGACAAATGAACATTTTTATTTTTTATACTCCTTCCTTCTTTACTTTCCTCTATTTATTTTTTATCCGTTTTTATATGTTTTTTTGGGTGATATTGAAGCAACATTAGTTCATTTAAAAGTCGAAAGGATACTGATAGGCCACAGAATATATGAAACTGGGGTGAATCAAATTCCCAACCACAGTCAGGAACAGAGAGCTAGATTATATAACAAAACCTGACTTGAACCCCAGTCTCCTTCAGAGCATCATATGTAATGAATATGTAAATTTCCAAAGCTTAACATATAACAAATAGCGAGTTTCAAGTAAAAAATTGAAATACTTGAAAATATCTTACCAAGAACTTGTGGTTCTCTTCAAGAAGTGGAGCAAAAGAAGTACAAAATCTATCCATGTCAGCATTAACGTCACCAGAGCCACTAATAACATCCATGAACTTCTTCCTATCTGGTGCCAGCTTCATAGCGACCTGCGTGCATTGCCTCAAAAGAGTGAAAAATGAGGTGCATGAGAAAAGCATTAAAAGAAAGAAGGAAAAACAAATGGCTCGACATTGAAGCTTCATGGGATTGACTTTTACATTCCTTAAAATTGAAGAAAAATGAAGGATCAAACTGTGTATAGAACAAATAAAGTTTAAAGCTCTTCAAGAATAATTTTGATCCATTGTTAACAGGAAGAAAACATAAAGAAATATTGATTTATCAAAGTAAATAAGTTATCAGAGTACAGCATATGACTTTCAATAATCTACTTATCTGCAAACTACTTTTCATTCAGGCAAAAAGTATCCAGCATTTGTTTGAGATGTATGACATTACCGTGAAACTAGAACTTGCAAGCCAGCCATGAAATTGTTTCAGGGTCTTGCCATAGGAATCTGTACAAACTTGTGACATGGTCCAATCTTGATGTGCAAGTAAGTTGCGAAACAATTCCACAAGGAAATCCATTGCTCTGAAGAAGCATTGAAAAGATAAATTTTAGGTTATGACTAGTCGTCCACCAAATTCAATGATGTCTATCTCATGTCTGCCCAGGCGGCTTTCATGCCAAAACATTTTAGCAATGAAGTATTATGCAGTCTCATCTAAGCAATAGCTTTCTAAACGAAAAGTGAAGCTAACTGTTTAAACATGAGCTAAGAACATAAAAGCACAGGCATCTGCATGTGTTCAAGTGAGAGACGGGCCAAATTCTAGTTCACTTCATATTCTATTCCTCATCTTCCACTTCAAAGTATTTTCATGTATCATTCAATTCAAAGAAAATACACACCAAACCAAACAAAAGAATTGTCCCACTAGGTGGGGATGGCTAGAAAGAAAACACACTCAAAAGAAAAAAATCTCCATCTATCTTTTCCTTCAAATTCTTAGCACTTACTGGCGATGGGCAAAATTCAATAATGTACAAACCATTCCACTAAAGAAAACTATTTCAAACAACTTTTTTAAAATAATAATAATGCAAAAAAGAAAGTGGTGCATGGCTGCATTCACAAGGCCAAAGCAAAGTAACAGCTGGTACAGGAAAAAATGCAGAATATGTCGTGTACCTCGTTAACCAAAGAAGACCATTGGTACAACTAGATGATCCTTTTGCTGTTTTAGCTTCAACTTCTTCTTGAACCATGCTGTACAAGTTGTTGAACTTTGTGGGATTGGATAAATATTTATTCTCCAATCTCTACAGGCAAACAAATATAATCTCAGATAGTCAGTTTAAATGAAAACTTGAAATACCAAACATTACCCACAGTAATTATTTGATCAACAACTTAATTTTCAAAAAGAATATAGACTATAAACTATTTAACTTTACAAGACTAAATATAGCTACATATTTTTTCAAACACAACGGCAAAGATTTTCATGAGACGATAAACTAAAAAATATGCGGTTCAAGCATAAGAGACAACTCCTTACCGTAATATTACCACCAATATCTGTCTTTACAAGAGCCATTGCCGCTCCAAACTTATCTGACATAGACAAAACAGAAAAGTCCAGTTCTTTTCCTTAGCTCAAAACTTCAGTCACTTTTTACACAGAATGATAAGAAAACCCAAGTCTCATAAAAAAAATATTATACTGGTGTTGGTACAAGAAAAAACAGTGCACTTACTTCAACAAGGACAAATACAAAATCTGAACCCCCTAACATGCCTTATAAGATCTAGAAGCCCTCAGAGGTATTAAAAAAAACGTAACAGCTACTATCAAATGGCTAAGCAAAACATAGATCCAGTGGGTATGAAAACTGGCAAGAAAGTACAATTTTCATTTACAAGGTGACAGTGTCAGTGATTAAAAATTTAATTCAGCAACATATGCATTGAGGTACAGCAGTAATGGTCCATCTTGGAAGGATTAAAATAGCGGCCATATAGCTAGTTGAGTTATGAATGATCCCAGGTCCATAATCTAGGCTGGAAAAATTTGATCAGTAAAAATAAATATACAAAAACTAAATGAGCTACTTCTAGATCAAACCTTTCTACCAAAGGTCATAGTTGTTGGATAATTTCTAGCCAATCACAAAAGCTTTGGCTGTCACCACATTTATCAGTATGAGTTAAATGCTGAATTTATTAATTTTAAATAATATTTAAACTAATGCGTGGAAAATCAAGGGTGTAATGTCAGTACTCAGTATGTCACTCCTAAACTATTAACGATTATAAAAACATGCACTTTATAAACTCTTGAGGAATTGAAAAACAAAATCAAAACAAAAATGATCATTTATTATTATTATTATTTTTGCATTACCTAAAACAGGCAAAATCAATTTGCAAACTTCCAAGAAAGGCTTGGTGAGCATCTCGCCTTGCTCAGATTTGACATGCTTCATTCCTTCCAGTGATGGACTAAACGCTGTTCCCTCCATTCCTCTGCTCCACTACACAAAAATACGATCAATTAATTACTTAATTCACTGTTAAACACACACAAAAAGAAAATGAAAAATCAAAATTTGATCCGATCAGATCCAAGGAGTAAGAGATAGAGAGATCTGGTACATGAAATTGTGTGAGACGAAATGCAGAGAGATCGAAGATGAATTGGAAATGATTGTGGATGCCTCAATTAATTCGATTCTCAATTGAATGGCAAAAAAAATAAATCTCAGAATCGGATTCTGCTTTTGTATTTTGCGAATTTTATAATTTTTGCCTTTTAGAGGAACAGCAGTGCATGGCATTGGCACGATTAGCGCTGCTGATATTATATTATTTATATTTACTGCAGCGTTTCTGCTTGAGATAGTTTTTGATTGGTACACGTGGCTTCACTTCATTCGACCTCCGTTGTACTTTCTGTTTTTATCACTTGAGTCCTTAATGTTTGTAAAAAGGAACTCGATGTCTCAAATACAAGACGGTTTAGAAGTTAAAAGTACGTCAATTATGAAGACCGGTTTGTTTGTTTTTTTTTTTTTTTCTTAAGATAGTTAGTCCCATACTTCCTTGTTTTTGAAATCAGTTAAGTTCACAAAATTTCTTCAATCTCAAGTCTTTCAATTATTTCAGGTAGACTTGAACTCACTAGAATTGAATTGGTTGGTTTTGTTCTGGAATCGAAATCATAATTAATAGATTAGATTTTGATTCCTATAATTAGAAATCGATTACTTTCAATTAGGTTATAATTCTTAATTATTTGGAATTTAAAACAGTTTCATATCCTAATATGAAATCGAAAATAATCGGATATGAAATCGATTATTTTAATGTTTAGTATTTAACGTTTTATATGTAGTATTTAATGTTTTCATTTCCAACCATTGGATTGCTCTTTACCATAAATGAGAATTAAAATTTAAAATTGAAATTGTCTCATCCTTTCATAGAATATGGCTTTAATACTATTAATCATCCATGACTAGTGTGAAAATAAATAAATAAACAAATAAATAATTCTTTAAAAATATAATTATTAAAAAGTCATTTTCTTCGGGATTATTTTTCGAAATGACAAGTTCTTAATAACTTTCATAAATAGTCCTAATTTTCTAAACTTTTTCATATTTAATTCAAACTATAATTCTAAGTTGACTTTCACCATATTTATATCTCTATTTTACCTATATCCATTCTAATATTATTTTATTTTTAAACGATGGAAACCCCACAGCCAAACCATCCGATCCGAGCTTAAGCGGATCAAGTAAAATCTCTGGATGTCCCAAAACTCTTACAAAAAGTGCACTCCCTGAATTCGAACCAAATACTTGAACAACCAAATTCTAAGCTTTATGTCACCAAGTCACACCTCTTCAGGACATTTATTATATTTTGTTTACAAATTGATTGTTTCTATTTTAAAATTATTGTTCATCATTCACATTGATTTTTTTAGATTTGGACATCAAATATATTTTTAATTAACTGCTCATGTAAACAATGATTTTTTTTTTAAGATTAAACATGTTAAAATATATTTTTAGGTTTGTAAAATAACATTATAATTGTGATTAATATTTTAATTGTGATTGAGTATTTTTTTAACCGTTTTTTGTAACTGAAAAATATGGGTATTATGTATGTGACAGATATTGTCATTAAGTTGTAAGTGTGAATGTGACTGTTAATATGAATGTGGCGGTGTGACTATGATTGTGACTGTGACTGTATATACTCAGACTCTGATTGTGTTACTGTAACTGTAACTGTAACTGTGTGACTTTGTGAATGTAATTGTGATTATATGATCATGTGACGTGACTGTTACGCCATAGCAATTTTGTGACTTATTTTGACATTATAAAAGTTCTAATTTGAGAGAGGTTCATTGATGAAAGTTGCAAGTGTGAATTTTAACTATATGGAGTATCTTACAAATTGTGATCTGGAATTCGGATGAAAGATATATAAATATTTGAAAATAATTTATCGTAACTTATAAATATAAGGGTCATTTTTATCAATTTCTTTCGTCAAAATATATCGACAATGATACTTGTTTTAACGCTTATGATTTGTAAATTAATAATATGTAATTTTTTTTCTTGAAACACCTCATATATTTTGGAAATATTTAATTTTTAAAGTTAAAGTTAAAAAAAAAAACCCCAATTTTTTTTAGAGCTTGCATTTTTTTTTTTTTTTTTTTTTGCAACCTTACAATAAGATTACTTTACTGTATATTTATATCTTTTTATATGTGAATAAACTAAATGGAAAGAGTTTTCGGTGATAAGAATAAATTGAAAGATGCCTAATGATTTAAACCTTTTTAGGAATTCTCTTTTTTATAAAGAAAATGTAGAATCTCTTGATCAATCTAATCACAATTTCAATTACCAGGAGATGTGAAAATGCTTTGAGAGAATGTGATTCCCATTTAATCAAATTTAGCCCCTAGAATATACAATTTGCATTCACTTTTTTTTTTCCTTAACTTAATTTTCTTATTATTATAAACATAAGAAAATTCCATATTCCCTAGCAAAAACAACAATAATAAAAATAAAAATAAAACAAAAACAAAAGCCAGATTCAATATTATCCAAGAGTGTTCTCAAATGATGTTTAGGGTCACAAAGTACAGTAAATCCACCAACACAACCAGAATGGCCAATTTGAGCAAGTGGGAGCTTCAATTTTGCAAATAATATTAATGGGATCTCCCAAAGAGCTTAATTTGATAGAGAGTTAGATGCTTTAATTTGATTCTTGCTAAACACATCAAATTCCTTAACCATATCATAAAACCTGCTTTTGCAAAAAGTTGAAATGTCACAGCAACTAACTTGATGAAAATTGAAAGCACAAGATAAATATATATATATAGAGAGAGATTATTGGTTTTAAAAACCCTACTGGGTTGGGGTCATATAGGCAAAAATGGCTTTCAGAATAATTTTGGAGGGTATTTGATTGCATTTTTGACAATCTTTTTAGTGGCAGCATCACCAAGATCAATGCCACAAACATCAGACAACCTGATGAGATAAAGCAGCACATCAGAAAGCTCTTCTTCTAAATGCTCCTTATCTGCTGCTTCCCAATTTGGCAAGCCTTTGTCCACTTCTCCTCTCCATTGGAAAATTTCTGATAGCTCTCCCACTTCACCTACCTGCATATCAACAGATATTTACTTTATTAGATTGAGAGTTGAGACTACACAGCAGCAACCACATTGTTATTGTTTTACTGTCCCCTCATTTTTTTATGCTGAGAAATCACAAAGGCATCTTCCATAATTGAAAAAAACAGAAGGTGGGTGTGGCAAATACCCCAAGTACAATTTCCTTGAGATTCTGGTTTTATTTGGTACTCTGACCGTACAAGTGACTCTTAAAAAGATGCCTGACTTTGCTACATAATTGTAGCTGAAGTTTGTTCTTTGCTATCAGCCATTCATTTGCTCCTAATGTAACAAATCAGGACAAAATGAATTACCAAGTACAATCTTAGCATCCATGTTGAATTTTATGATTATTCTGTCAATTTTGAACCGCTAGAAGCCTTACGAATCTGTTCCTAAACCATTGGTTTCTGTTCATACCTGCATATATTAATCTTCTTTTTTTTTTTAAATCGTTGGAAACCCCGTCGCCAAACCATCTCTTTCGCGTTTAAGCGGAGCAATTTAAAATGCTCGGACGTGCCAGACTCTTACAAGAAACGCACTCTTTGGATCCGAACCCAAGACCTGAAGGTCAGATCCTGAACTCTATAATACCAAGCAACGTCACTTGGGGATACATATATTAATCTTGTAAAAGCTCATAAAGGAGCTTTTTAAATTGATGGACAAGAGCTTAGGTACATAGTTAATTTCATTTACCTGCAGAAAAACATGGTTACTATGATGCTAAAATTAAGAAGCCTCATGTGGATACAAATATGCCAGAAAAGAGACATTTCGTATTCACAATAAAGCAGAGTACTGGTGAGGAACTTCTGGATCTCAATCCAACCATAGACACATTCAAAAGGTACACAGACAATTACATTCAAAATATGTTAATAATTTCGTGAAAATGCTTTCGTATTGTTTTAGATTCAAGAAGGGTGATCTTGGATCAGAGATGATGATTGAGAAAACAATAAAAATGAGCAAAGAGCTAGAGTTAAAAGAGTACTAAAGGAACAATATTACCATAGCAAGGAGTAAGTTTCTGGGACTATGGAACTTCTCCCAGTCTCTAGCCTTGGCAAATTCCTCGAGCCGCTTTGAGAGATCCTTGAGACTGATGTCCATAACTCTCTCTTCTGCATTAATCTCTTCTCCTTCTCCCATGTTTCAGTGTTCGCTCAGAAGAGAGAGCTCTGGAGGCTTTAAAGGGGAGAAATCAGTAAGATGTTTCGTAAAGGAAATGTATTCTATTTGAAAATAATATGAAAATGAAATGGCTTAAAGGGGGGAAAATGCCATCCTCATGGTTTATACATGAGATTCCTTGCGGTCCCCACCTAGCAAAATGGCCTACTTCACTACCTGAAATTAGTAGAGAATATTCCATTTTTATCATGTTTTTATCTTTCAAAACAAATGGAAATTTAAGCTAACCAAACCTCATTCCATATGTTAGAGTGTATGTCATAAAACCAGTTATCGATGTAATGGTTTAAGACATAATATTTGTAATACAGTTTATTATTTAATTAATAAAAGGAATTTGTTATCTACACATTGTTACATTCATATTTTATATGTATGTTCCTAGACATTTTGTCAGATGAATATCGTTAATCCAAAATACGTTTGCGATTATGAGAGTCAACGATATTTATATATGTCTTAAATTAAGTTCATGGTAAAATGTGATTGTTATACAGGACAATGATATATCACTTGACCAATATTGTTGTGTGTCTCATAGATTGACATATGATGTTAATAGAATGGATGATGAGTCTCATATCATAATGACATGAACAATAGATGTTTCATTGGTAGAATGAAAGATCGAACACGACCACACAAATGTAAGATCACATGGTAATATTAGCTAAGGACATTGATCTTCGTAATAATACATTAGTGTCGTCATATCCTCTGATCTGAGATCATATGACGACTTGTGCGATAGTATTATTGGTTCACTAGTATATCCTCATTCGACTATCCACATCCTTTGAATAAATGTTATATGGCCCTAAGTGATTAACGTATGAAGTCATGTATGCTTCAAGATGGGATCCGATAACTTTGATAATAAAAGTTAGAAATGTTTCAATGAAACTCAAAGTTGTGGATATAGTCTTTGACCAAAACAATCGATATCTTAGAGATATCATATCCACAAGATAAAGTTTAAAGATATATCGAGTATAAGGATTTGACCTTACCATGATCCCAGACTCGATAAGAAACATAAATATCGGAAGGAATGAGATGACATGTTCGAAGTGTATTCTAATAGGTTCATATGTTTTCTCACTTCATTCACCGACTAGGGGTCATGGCTTGTTGTTAGGCGATTACTCATGGTCTGTGGAATATCATAGAAATGAAATATTAAGGAGTTAATATATTCCACTACTAGAGATGGCAACTATACCCAGACTCGGCCCGGGTCCGGATAGACTCGGGTCCGGGATTAAAAAAACCGGACCCGGGTCTTTAAAATTCGGACCCGGGTTCACACGGGTCCGGCCCGAATAGACCCGGGTCCGAAAAAAAAAATAAAATAAATTAAAAAATAATGAAAAATACAAAACAATATGTATATATTATATAAATTATAATTAAATATAATTAAAAAATATAAAATAATTGAAATAAAACTAATTAAATTGACAAAATCCAAATATAAATATAAAATAATACAATTAAAAATTAAAAAAAAAAAGTGAACCGGTATCCGGATCCGGACCGGGTAGACCCGGGTCCGGACCCGGGAATATTTTATGTTTGCATATGAAAATATATTTTATATATGCAATTGAGATTTTTATTTTTAAAAGACTTCAACATCCTAGAAAAGAAAAAAGAATTTTCTTTATTCTCAAAAGTGGGAACTATTTATTTGTAGATGAGTGCTAGTGTACCAACTAGAGGTGTAACATTTGGCGCACTACTACGAGAGAAAAATCAATGAGGATATTCAAAAGGCTCAAGAAAGATAATAAACATATCAATGTATGTTTTATTATTAGTAAATATTATTTATATTGATAAATAAAATTTATTGCATGCATGTTAAAATTAATATAGATTAATTTAATAGTATATTATTTATATCAATAACGATATAACCATGATTCTTAAAGTGTTTTTGGAAGAAAAATTTAAATTTCAGTCACATGATTGATTCCGCGGTAACCCCAAAATCTTACAGTGGTATCAGTAGCTTTAAGGTTATGCTGTTTTGATGAAAACAAATTGAAGCATGTATATGAGATCCTATTGAGAGCTGTTCGGTTAGGCTATTATTTTATATTGATAAAGTCATTATTTTGGGCTGAATTATTTTGTGGAGATACTAGACATATGGACTAACGACTCTGTAAAATTTCAATTCAATCAGAATTCGGAAAGATCGTCTGCTACTCGAAACAATCTGATGGACAGAACCTGAAAATTCATGTTGGCAGACTCCGAAGGAACAATTTGTAAAATTATGAAAGTTTTAGGGATTTATTATAAATACCCAAAACGATCATAGCTGAAAATTTTAATTTTTGAAATTATAAATATTTTACAAAATTTCCAGAATTAAAATTTGAGTAAGAATATAATTCTATTTTCCATTAAAATTATTTTTGGAAAGAATTCTAATAGAAATTGAGTTGTTGTTAGTTTTGAAATAAATCACTTCTTAGGAAGTTAAACCCAAATAAAATTTTAATTGGATTAAAATTAAATCACCACAAGAATCCTAATACAATTTTGATTATATCTCTTAATTAATTAATATGATTAAAACATTAATTGATAATCAAAGTGTAATCTTTTAAAAGTTTCAAGATTAGTAATAGGATTATTCAAGCCAAGAAAGCCCAAGACCTTCTCGAACAAAGAGTACTAAAGAGAACTCTGTCATCAAGGCGATAAGAGCCTAAGAAGGTAGAGACTTAAGTGGTCACACCGGACGCCCCTCATCTTTTAGGAGTTTTTCTCTAGTTATCGAGTTGTGAAGGATTATCTTAAATCAAATGGAACAGTCTTATTAAAGTATTAATAAAAGATTAGGATCTCTCTCATCTAGAGCCAAACATAAAAGTTATGTGATAAATGTGCTTGTGCACGATGAAAGTATAAGATACAAAAATATCAAGATGCACTAAAAGAAAATACATAAACCATATAAGGTGTGAATAATTAAATAATCCCCAAGATTGAATATTAAGCATTAACCTTCCAACACAATCAAATAGCCCACTAAATATATTATGGTAATCCCAAAACCCATTAGGTGATGGACCCTAATATATTTAAGTACTATTTGACTTGTTCGTATATGTAGCCTAATGATTGCAAACCCAAAACCCATTAGGTGAGGGCCAATCATATGTGTTACATGACGAAAAGGTGTTGGGCCTGACTTAACTAGGAAAGATTTCAAAACCCATTAGGTAAGACATGTTCGCTAGAAGTGGTAAGGTCGAACCTTGTATAGAGATACAAATAAAATGATTTTTGACTCATTGGAAATGAAGTGTCAAAACTCATTAGTGTAGGGGTTTTTAGGGGGTGAATCCGGTAACGCAGCGGAAGCGGTGAAAATCCGATTTTTAGATTTCAAAACTTTTTCTCGGATTAATTAAATAAACATATTTATTTAATATTCCAATAATCAAATTATGAAATAAAATTCAAATGAATCATATTCAAGTGAATTTACCAAATTACCCATGCTTTGTATTTTTGTTCATTTTAGTCCGAAATTGATCAAATCAATTTTGAATGATTCTAAATCATTTCTAAGATAAACTTAACATGTTCAAAACATCAAAACACCAAAGCAACCAAAATCCCCAATTTTTCAAGTCTTGGCCGAGAGCACCATTAGGGTGCCATTTGGTGCATTTTGTCATTTCATGCATCAAAACACATCAAGATGTAATCCAATGTACATGAAACTTTATATGCATCATATACACACACAAATACACAACATATATGAAAAGCCCCAAATTTGGAATTGGTCATGAACCCTAATTTTACAATTTCCACAAATTGGACAAATTAGACCAAATACATTAAATCAATTACTTCAATCATCATTCTTCCATCCAATCCAAGTCTCAACACAATGAAACAACTCAAGATCAAATCTAGGTCATTTAAGAGTGGGTCAATAACTCTAGATTAGCAACATGGTTTCCAAAACCTTAAAAGAATGTTTATAACTACAATAGTCATACACTTCCTTCATCACACATGCTTTACACATCCACCAAAACTTCCATCAACAAAAACCACAAGGAACAAAGAAAGAAAAATCCTAAGAATGTCATATATTGAAGCCTATAACCTAAGGAACAAATTCCTTACTAATAGCAAGTTCAAGAAACTTACTAAAAATCCAAGCTTTTTTGATTTTTGTCTTTCTTTTCTCAAGCTTCCTTTGTCTTTCTTCAATGGAGTTTTATGTTTTAGTAAAGTGTATTAGGTTATACAAATGAAAAGCAAATGAAAACAATATATACTTGTGAAAGAAATACCTTGGCCGAAACTAACAACAAGCATATACCAAATATTTTCATTTCAAATTCATTTCAAAGTCATTTAATCAACTTGACAAATATCTAAAACACTTTATGGATATTTATTTAAGTCAACAATTGCAACTAATGTCATTTACTTCAAATATCCTAACATAAGATATTTATATTTTAATTAATTTAATCATTTAACAATTAAATAATTAATTAATTAATCAAATACAAATATATTAAATATATGTATAATATTTACATTAAATATTAAAAACATATATTCATTTAGGATAAAAGTCAAATAACTCATTTTGACTATTAATTAATGTGTATTTAAATTAATCAAGTATTAAATGTAAATACACAATAATTAGGCAAATGACTATCTAGTCCCTTTAGCACGTATCTTGCGTTTAACCTTTAAACGACTTTATAAATAATCAATATTATTTATTAATGTTGCTCTAGTGCTCTACGAGTATGTTTCATTATTGAGACTCTCTAGATTCAGGTATATCCGTCACGAAATCAAATTTCGTGTCCATAATCTATCCACCCGTAGATTATGACGATCACGGATAATCTCGCTGAACCATACAGGTCGAGGTCATGGCAAATGTATAATTCCTCCGTCACAGGTATCCAGATAAATCCCAGAGATATAGATGTAAACGTCAAATCTCTATCGGGATTATCCAGTCGACTATTCTATTAGCAATCTCAAAAAGAATGTTTAGAACTAGCTTCTAAACTTTACCACGGGCCCATGGTTTTATCTGATTGCTAATCATATGGACTACCTATGCTCTGATACACAGAACTGACGGATCCTATCTCGATACACATAGGACACCCTGAGGATCTATCTACACCCAACGAACAGGCGGAGGTCTGATCTAAATAGATCGGTGACGTGACTGCCGTCTAAGTGTAGAAGATGTCTCATGTGCCCACAATGGCATCTCAAGTCTAAGAATCACAAGTGCTACTCAACCCAAAAAGATTCTTATTGACGCTGGTGTACCATCCATTAAGAATCTTCGGTGAGTCGTTCAGTATTTATCCGATATAAACACCTACACGTCTATACTAGTCTCCAAGACTTATGGTTCATTGAGAAACCATTGGAATCATATATTCCAGTATACGACATGTACCGGTCTCAACGAGTTTACTATACTGACCAAGTAGTGTAAACCTTGACCATGAACTGTCTGAGAATGACAACGTCATGATACATCTCAATGTCCGTTGCGACGCTTTTGCAACTGTATCATGACTAATCATTCTAGGGTCATTACGTCTTTACCATATAGAAAGATAGATTATATTATAGAAACTGCATATATTATTCATAATAATAATGTTTTACAGAAGTATTCAACAGAAATACAACCGGGAATTGGCGCTCTGAGCACCAACCCCAACAATTAGGTGAGGCATGACATTAACAATGAGAACTCGATATCCCACTACAAATATATCCAACAATATTTATGTCTTATGCATAAGGGAGTGTGGAATTCGAGCAAAATTAGTGGGAGCAACATTATTTAAAAGACCTTAAATTTTGGTTAAATACTTATTACAAAATCATTAACAAACTTGTGTTTTCAACAGAGTACGTGATACAAAATGAATCCACTAGCATCAATACTTGACAAAGATAAACTGACTGGCCCCAATTTCCTAGATTGGCGTCGTAAACCCAAGATTGTCTTGGATTACGAACGTCTATATTATGTTCTCGATATGATAGATCCTGATCCTATTAATGATGATACCCCTAATGAAGAGGTTGTTGCTTATTATAGCTGGAAAGAGGATGAGCTGAAGGTAAGAAGCTACATCAAAGCCTCTATGAGTTTAACTCTACAAGAGCAATATGAGAGGGTGGACTCTTCAATGTAAATCATGGAACACCTACAAGAATTATACGGTGAAAGTAGTGAAACTACTAGATACGATGTAACTAGCAAGTTATTCAAGATAAAGATGAAGGATGGGACTCCGGTCTCCGATCATGTGCTTCAAATGATCAATTTGATGATCAAATGAACACATTTGATCTAGGACTAACATTTAAGGTTAAGGTGAATTTGATCCTACAGTCCTTGACTCCCACCTTCAAGGGCTTCATTTCCAACTTCAACATGAATAAGTTGATTAGATCAACTAGGTCACTTAGTGAGCTTCATGGTTCATTAAAGACTTATGAAAAAACCTAAACATCTTGAAGGTTGAAGGAAATGATAAAAGGAGTTGATCTTGCTGTCTCTGGTCCTCACAATGGCAAGAAAAAAAGAAAGAACAAGAAACAAGCCTCCAATAAATCTAAGCTCACTGAAGTCATATCGAAGAAAGGGAAGGAAAAGAAGGCCCAAGATGAGTGCTTCTATTGCAAGAAGAAGAGACATTGGAAGAGAAATTGTCTCCAGTACCTTGCGAGCTTGAAGAAGTAAAAAGAAGGTACGTCATTGTTCTTTGTTATTGAAATGGATCTTGGAATAAGTTTCATATCTCATTCATGGATTTTAGATTCTACTGCTCTATCACATATTTGTATGTCTCCGCATATTCTAAAGAGTAAGATGTTGCTTAAGGAATAAGAAGTGGTCCTTAAAATTGGGAATGAAGAGTGTGTCTCCGCAACCACCGCATAGACATGTCAACTTCCTATGCCATCAAGACATTTAATTTTATTAGATAAAATTTTATATTTTCCTAGTGCAATAAGGACCATTGTTTCCATTACAGTATTGAAAAAATATAATTATGATTTTCATTTTATCAATGACAAATGCAATATTTATTATATGAATAAATTTATTGGTGTTGCACTAAATGTAAATGGATTGTATGTCTTGCAAATTAATGAGAACCATAACAAAGAATTAAATATAATAACAACAAAAATACTAAGAGATAATCCCAATTCAAGATTCCTTTGGCACTTAAGATTAGGTCATATTTGAGAGAAAAGAATTTCATAATTAAAGAAGAAAGACTTACTTCATTTATTAGGTTTAGAACCTTATCCAACTGGTGAATCATGTCTCAAAGGAAAAATGACCAAATCATCTTTTGTAGGACAAAACGAAAGAGCCAAAGAAACATTGGAACTTATACATACTGATGTATGCGGCCCATTTAGCATAGTGGTCAAAGGTGGTTTTCAATATTTTGTTACTTTCACTGATGATTGTTCAAGATTTGGATATTTGTACCTAATGAAACATAAGTCAAAAACTTTTGAAGAGTTCAAAGAGTATAAGAACGAAGTAGAAAACCAATTGGGAAAAAGTATTAAAAATCTACGATCTGATCGTGGAAGAGAATACTTAAGTACCGAATTTCAAGATTATCTCAAGGAACATGGAATAGTGTCACCGGTAACACCTCCTTACATACCTCAGCAAAACGATATATCTGAAAGGAGAAATCATACCCTATTAGATATGATACGTTCCATGATGAGTTTTGTTGATATAATAACGTTATTTTGGGGATATGCTCTCCAAACAGTCTTGCATGTTCTAAATAGAGTTTCGACCAAATCCTCTCCCAAAACCCCATATGAGATATGGTATGGGAAACGTCCTAATTTAGGATATTTGAAGATTTGGGATAGTCCAGCTTATGTAAGGAAAGTCTTTACGGAAAAGCTAGACTCAATATCTGAAAAAGGTCAATTCATAGGATATCCCGAGGATTCGTGAGATGTTACTTCTATATTCCCTCTGATCACAAAATAGTGGTTAGTAGGAATGTTACCTTCCTTGAGGACCATTTGGTTCAAGAAAGAGGTACTGGGGAAGAAGTGGACCTAGATGAGGAAGTCTCTCAAGAAGAGAATTCTAAAAAACGAATTGACTCACTTTAGAAGGAACCAGAACAAGTAGAATAATAAACACCTCAAGAAACATAACCACTTCGTAGGTCATTTAGGGAATCTCACATGTCATTGAGATACACCCTAGTCAATCAACAAGATTTTGAATCTTTTATGATCAGTGAAGCGGTTCATATTGATGATCCAAGAAACTACGAAGAAGCAATGTTAGACATTGACTATACTAGATGGCTTGAAGCTATGAATTCAGAAATAAAATCCATGTATTCCAATCAAGTGTGGACACTTGTTGATCCTCCTGAAGGAATTAGTAATATTGGGTGTAAATAGGTCTTCAAGAGAAAGATTGGAAAGGATGGAAAAATATAGACTTATAAAGCTAGACTAGTGGCAAAATGATATACTCAGAAACAAAGAGTTGATTATGAGGAGACTTTTTCGCTAATAGCTATGCCAAAATCCATTAGAATTCTCTTAGCTATAGTAGCTTACTTTGACTATGAGATTTGGCAAATGGATGTAAAAATAACGTTTCTAAATGGATTTCTTGAGGAATAAATTTATATGAAACACTAAAAAGTTTTACATCTAATGGTGATAGTCATAAAGTATGTAAGTTGCAAAGATCTATATATGGTCTAAAGTAAGCATCTAGGACTTAGAATTTACGATTTGATGATGCAATCAAAATATTTGGTTTCATAAAAAATATAAATGAGCCCTGTGTTTACAAAAAGATCAGTGGGAGTGTCATAACATTCTTAATATTATATGTGGATGACATATTACTATTGGAAAATGATGTCGCTATGATGACTTCGGTCAAAGTTTGGTTATTCAAAACACTTTCAATGAAAGACTTTGGAGAAACAACCTACATTCTTGGTATAAGAATCTATAGAGATAAATAATTAAGAATGATTAGTTTATCCAAAAGGTGCTCAAGAAAAAGTTTGGATAAAGAAATTCGTTACAGAGTTAGGTGTGGTTCCAGCCATTGAATGAGCATTTTCTTTGAACTGCGACAACAATGGGGCTATAACACAGGCCAAGGAACCAAGATCACACCAGAAATCCAAGCACATTCAAAGAAAGTATCACATACTAAGAGAATATATTGGAGATGGACTGATAGTCGTTCAGAAAACACCTTCAGCTGATAATGTAGCTGACCCAATCACAAAGCCATTGAGCCAAGAACAAATGGAGCGTCATCTTGAGAAGATAGGCATTGGGTATCATAACAACTGGCTTAAGTGCAAGTGAGAGTTTATTAGAGTGTATGCCCTAAAACCAGTTATGGATGTAATGGTTTAAGGCATAATATTTATAATACAGTTTATTATTTAATTAATAAAAGGCATTTGTTATCTACACATTGTTACATTCATATTTTATATGTATGTCCATAGATATTTTGTCAGATGAATATAGTTAATCCAAAAGACGTTTGCGATTATGAGAGTCAACGATATTTATATATGTCTTAAATTAAGTTCATGGTAAAATATGATTGTTATATAGGACAATGATATATTACTTGACCAATATTGTTGTATATCGCCTACATTGGCATATGATGTTAATAGAACGGATGACAAGTCTCATATCATAAAAACACGGAAAATAGATATTCCATTGGTAGAATTAGCCCTGGGCATTATCGGATTCGAATCGGATCGAACCGAATCTGAATCCGATCCGATCCGATTTGCGTTGAGAAGTTTGATTCGATCGGACTGGATTATCTTATCAAACTCGATCTGATTCGATCCAAAATAGGATGATTTCGGATCGAACCGATCCGATACGATCCGAATTCGGTACACAATTCACACAACATGACTGGACCACAAGTGCAACTGTAAACATAATCTAATCCGAATTCGGTACACAGTTCACACAACATGACCAGACCAAAAACATAATCTAAAGTGTTTTTTATAAATGCCAACTAATGCACTTCAGCTAATGCTTACCAACTAAAATCATTACAAAATAACCAAACTAGCTTCTGAAAAAAGCAAACAAAACAACATAAATATAGATCAAAAGAGCAGCATGGACCAAAATGACCAAAGGCACAATAACAGCAAGACTGTGGCCACTCCCACTCTCACAAGACAAAGTCCCTAGCTTAATCTACACAACATTAATCAAAGCCAACATCAAGAACACGCACCCAATAGCATGGCTATAATGAAAAGCTAATTGTTACAAGTTACAACTTAAAACCACAAGATCCAAACAGTGGTGCTTCAAAGGTTATGATTAATTAGCATATACATATGGTAAAACCTCTCTACAATGATACTATATATAAGAATAATCTTTATGTATTCATAAGCAAATTTAGTCTCAATTTAAGCCAGTTACAAATAAAAAAATTTACAAGTAGACTAAAACCTTGAAAAGATAACTTGTATATGATTTGCGGGCATGATGCATATGATGCCTTAAAGTAAGTTCACCAAATTCAGAAAATAACACATATTATATATCAAAAACCAACCAAAATTCATTTAAAACAATAATCAAAGAAAAACAGAACTTTATCAAAATTGTACCTTCAGGATAATTGGAATCAAACTCTGCTGCCAAAAACATGATCCAGTGATTGTGATTCAGATTGTAACTTGTGATATTCTTCAAATAAAATGCAAAAAAAAAAAAAAAAAAACTTATTCTAAGTTTGTAAGTTTGCATTTAATGGTATTCACTATAAAAAATAAAATATTAATTAATAAGTTTTTTTACCTTCCTCAAGCTTTTCGTAGTACTCTGCCTCCAATAGCATGGCTTCCACTTCATTGGTTTTGTCAATTGTAAGCCTATTCCGTATCCAATTTTGAGTGCATATTAGAGCCTCGAACATAACGAGAGTTAATGAGCTACGAAAACTATCAAGAACACGACCGCCCGTACTAAATGTCGATTCAAATGCCACTGTCGATACCAGCATTACAAAAATGTCACGAGCAATCCTAGCCAAAATTGGATACTTACCAGTATTTGTTTTCCACCACATCAGAACACTAAAGTTAGGGTCACGACTAGTCTCATAGGGTTCCATCAAATACATTTCAACCTCAGTACTATCTTCTTGATGAATGACATGACTAGTCTGAAAAATTTCAAATGGATCATCAGGTTGCACGTTTGTATTGCGCTTACGCACTCTATCATGTGCTCGCGGTCTAACAAACGACTGAGATTGTGTCATACCGACACTAGACCCATTTCCACCAACACCAGTTACACCCCCAGCCATTGATCCATCACCATCAACAAACAACTCATTTGTGTCATACCAATCATTATACATATCTTATAATATTTTCAATAAATCTCTGGTATACTTTCTCATTTCCTCTATCTTAATATCATCATTATCAAAAAGTATACCAAATCAAACAGAGGCAAATGTCATCTTACGTCGTGGATCAAGAATAGTACTCACAATCAATAATTTATTGATTTTGACAATGGTCTCCCAATATTTATCAAACTTCATCTTCATAGATATGGCCATTTCTTGCAAAAGAGGATGTTCATTACGCGCCAGGTTTTTCAAGCTAGTATGAATCTTGCAAATCTCATTGTAGGTGAAACAAGATGTGACGGTGGATGAGGCACCGAACATATTCGTTGCATAATAAAAAATCTCCAAAAAATCAACAAAGTATTGAGCTTTCTCCCAATCAATATCTGTAGGAGGCCCAATACTTTTGCTCATATTTTCATCATCTCTAAAATATGGAGCATAGTGTCCATCATCATCAATCATTCGATCAAATGCCTTCTGGAAGTCTAATGCAACATTCAACATTAAGTAGGTGGAATTCCACCTAGTAGGAACATCTAAGATTACATTGCCCTTGCTCTCAATCCTCTCACGTGTTACCGCCGATTTAAATGCTTCCAATCTTGATGGAGAAGATCTCACATACTTAACAGCATTTCGAATTGCTACAATGTTGTCATCCAATTGTTTCAAACCATCAGACACAACTAAGTTTAATATGTGAACACAACACCGCATATGCACATACTCTCCATTAAGCACCAATGCATCTCCCCTCCACATCCTCATCTTCCTAACCAACTGTTGGATGGCTACAGAATTGGCACTGGCGTTATCTATAATTATAGTAAAAATTCTCTCAATACCCCAGTGTTGTAAACAAGACTCTATTAACCTTCTGATAGTGTCTCATTTGTGATTGTTAATTGGACAGAAGCTAAGGATTCATCGATGCAACTGCCAATAATTGTCTATAAAATGTCCAGTGATAACCATGTAATTAATATTTTGAATTGACGTCTGTGGGACACAGGACCTGGGCGACGCCGTTCCTAGGCTCGCGGCCTAGATGAGAAGAATTACATAACATGGAGTCGCCACCCGGTGTGAACCGGGACAAAGATTTAAGGCCGCACTCACCCCTCGCAAGGGAAGACCTCAAACCGTTGGGTTCGGAATGGTCCCTTACTTATGTCACTTGTAATAAAAAGGATTCATGTAATAATTTAACTAAGCTTAAGTAACACTTATTTCCAATAGTATCATGCTTCTAAATTCATATGCATACATCAACAAGTTCATCACAACATGCAACATCACATGGCAATCTCATGAACATATTTCAATCCTATGATATGGGAAACTAAGAACAACATAATCATGCTTGAGTACTATCTCATGAACCTATTAACCAAATAACATGCTAACAGCCTAATCATGCTTGAATACAAATAATACAGTTGGCTATATAACACAAGAAAGATCAACCAAGAGGCAATTATGCATGAATATGATAAGACAGACTCAGTTCAGTGTGTGCGCATTCGTGTAGCGTTCGTAAACGCGTTCGAACGGAAATGAGACAGAATGCTCGCGTTCGAGTAGCGTTCGTAAACGCGTTCGAACGGAAATGGAACAGAATGTTCACGTTCGTATGGCGTTTGTTAACGCGTTCGAACGGAAATGAAACAGAATACTCACGTTTGTATGGCGTTTGTTAACGCGTTCGAACGGAAATGAGACCTGATGCATGATAAGGCGAAATGTATGCGCGTTCGAATTGCGTTCGTGAACGCGTTCGAACGGACACGGACCTGATGCATGAAATGGGCAAAAATGCATAAACATCAAAATAAAAGGGGGGCGCGGTGAAGTACTGCTGTAAAGGTGGCCTTATGGGGGCTCTTGATCTCTCAAAGAGAGGACCTTTAGACCAACATACTAAGCCCATGCGCGTCACATCACATCATGCATACAAACACAAAGACAATCATATTATCCTAAGTATGTCCGATTGAACGTGTCTTGCATCCAACCGAACACACATCAACCGGCGCGGCAAAGCATCGTGGTAAAGGGCTTTAACCCCTCCCCATAGGGGATCTCACATCGCACTTACTAAGCCCATGCGCTCGATTGAGTCATGCATAAATAAGCAACAGGCAGAATTTAAATGACAAAAATAAATACATAAAAGCAAAAGCACAAAACAAGAGAATGTGCCGTTTACTCAAGTGGTACGTGGAGTTGTGTCTCATGTACAGACCGCACTACCGTCCATTCGGATTCGGCTACGGAATTTACGTCTGGGTTTCCATCCTATATACCACAAGAGACGACACTCTTCCATTTCATTCAAGCCACAACATGCATCCATAAACGACTCTCATGCGAATAGAATTTAATAATAATAAAAAAAACGAATATAAACTAATGAAAAGGTACCCTCAGGTCTAACCTTTTAAATCACCTCTCGGATGTACGGTACACGATCGTCGGAAGGGTGGATGCTCCGCAACTCTCCCTCGGTTCACTGGTTCACTGTTCTCGTTCGTTGTCTTGCTGTTTTGAGTCCGTTTTGCTACTGTTTCCTTGTGGTTTCGCTGCCGTTTCCTCTTTATCTTTTGCTTACTCTTTTGGGTGTGTTCTTCCTGTAATTTTTATGTGTGTTGTGTATGAGATAGGGACTAGGGACTAGGGACTAGGGTTGAGAAGGTTGGTGAAGGCTTCTTTTTATAGGCAAAGGGTTAGGTTTGACAAGGAAAGGGATTTGATTTGGTTTGGTTAAGGGAAGTCAAGAGATTTGATTTGGTTTGGTTAAGGGAAGTCAAAGATTGAGGGGGGACAAATCTTGGCTAGATAGGGAATGTTGAATATTTGATTGGCTTGGATTAGGAATACAATATTTTAAGTTTGGGAATAATCTTATTAGATTGGGAATATAATTGGTTGATTGATTTTAATTAGGCATGATTATATTTTGATTTAGTGTGTGATTTGTTTAATTTAGGCATGATTTTAGTTTAAGTTGGTAATTGTTTATTTTATGTTTGGTATATGTTTTATTTAATCATTTAATTATTTTAGTTATTATATTATTTAGTTAATGTTTTAATTAATATTTATTTATTTAAATTGGGATGTGTTTTATGGGCTTTGGGGGCTAATTGGGCTGGATGTGAGGCTAGCAGCAAAACCAGAATTACCGACACCGTTCGAACGCTTCCTCGAACGCGGCACGAACGCCCGCAATCCGTTTGACGTTCGAACGTAAACACGAACGCAGCACGAACGAAAACAGTGAACCTTGTTTATTCTGAATTTCCCCTTCCGATGTCCGTTTCCCGTGACCTCCGTGACTTAAAAGGTAGTGTCTCCAAAATGAGACTCATCATAGGGACTTATGCGTAAAAATGCAGTGCCTACAACGTCCATATGTCGGTGGTCAAACTAACTCTCTGATACCCGCAGAGAAAATACTCTTCAACATCACGTTTTCATCAACAAACAACTGTAGTATATCTTTAGTTATAGTCCTACGAGATGGGACATCAAAACGGAGGACGACAACACTACAGAAATGTCAAAAACCCTATTTCTCTATAAAGCTAAATGGTAGCTCATCAACAATGATCATCTTCACAGCTGCTTTCCGACACGCTACTTGATTGAAATGACCGTCTCTCACAGAGAGATTTCCACTTGTGCCTCCATCTTCACCAACCCCAACCAAAACACATTGTGCTTCACAATAAGCCAAATATGATTTGCAGGTCTCCATATGCCTCTTCAAGTTGGTTGTTGACCGATCCTTCGCACTACAAGCATAAGTCTTCTGACAATATGAACATACAGCCCTATTCGGGTTATCTTCACACATGCGGAAAACTTTCCACACTTCATATCTTCTATTTCTTATTTTAGTTGCTTCTGACGTGATTGATGGCGATGAATCATGTTTTTTTGACAATGTCGGTCTCTTTCTCTCAGAGGTTGATGGAAATTTTCTCTTATGTTTCCTTCTTTCTGTTAATTGTACATCAAATGAATCTGATTTCGATCCACTACTGTTGGGTGAGCTTTCAAACCCACTCATCTACAATGAAAATAGAGAAGTGAACATTAAAGTTTTGAACAATAGGACAACGGTATCAACAACAGAGGATAACAGCATACACAATAATAACATAGTAAGTAGTAACATAACCCTAAAATATCAATAAACAGCATCATAATATTCAGTCTGGGCTCAAGAGAACCCCTTCACTCATTCCTCCAAATTTCCTTCTTTCAAGTTTCAACTCAAATACAAAACAAAAACAGTTAAAAGGTAAATATGAAAAAGGAATAATACAGCAAAATGTGTTACCAACAGTCAAAGAACTGTTAACAAGTTTCTGTCTTAGAATTCAGAGAGTTGTGTCCTAGAATTCAATTTATTTATTAAAATAATGTTCTAACTTCTAATATACAAAATGAGATTATTGTGAAACTGTTTACACATTTGAAAGTGACATGCTAATCCAAAATCTACTTTACACAGATTCCCTAATTTTGATTTTTGCGAAACTGTAATTTTCTCAGAGTTTATTAATCTGCTGGTAACTATAAAATCTTCAATAACAAGATTGTTAACAAAACAAAAGCAAATCTGAACCCATCAAGCGGAGGTCTCTACAAAAAGAATTTGGCCAAAAAAAAGATGAGTAATTTCATATGTTAATCTCTAACACATTGGACTCATGCATCACAATGTTTGCCTATTTTTTGGGCAGTAATTTAAACAACATAATGTTCTAAAACTTAAACTCGATGATAGAGGACTCTGCATTTTCTTTATTCCAAATGAATGAGTCGATTAACCCAAAGCCACATTTGTCAAGAATGATCATAAATCTGGCACCTCTTGTATGAGATGACCATGAAGATCATCTTTTTATTTTTCACTTTGTACTCTATGCAAACAAGATATCTAAATGAGTATAATAAGCGGGAAAATACAATAAACACGAACCAAATGCAGTCAATCAGTGGTTTGTGAGAGAACTTACTTTCTTTGACGATGAGAAGTGGAGATGAAGTCTTGTCTAAGTTGTGTGTATCGGCGAGTCGGCGACAGCGAAATGCGGTGAACTGAATATTGAAGTGACTGATTCGGCGAAGAAGAAGAACTGAAGAAGAAGAAGAAGAAGAAGAAGAAGAAGAATGAAGAGTTGAAGAATGAAGACTGGATTGAGTGATTGAGACACGAACGAAATGAACCCTAACTTATGCAAAATGACGTCGTTTATGACACTCCAAAGCGACGTCGTTTTGCATATTAAGTAAAAGAAAAAAAAAAGATCGGATCGGATCAGATCGATTTTTATCCGATCTGATCCGAAATCCGTCGAATCCAACTGTCACTGTTCGATCAGATAAAAGAATCAGATCTGATCTGATTTGATCGGATCAAATCGGATCGAATCGGATCGAATCTGATTCGATTCAATCCGATGCCCACCCCTAGGTAGAATGAAATATCGATCACGACCACATAAAAGTAAGATCACATGATAATATTATCTAAGGTCATTGATCTTCGTAATAATACATTAGTGTCGTCATATCCTTTGACCTGAGATCATATGATGACTTGTGCGATAGTACTCTTGGTTTACTGGTATATCCTCATTCGACTATCCATGTTCTTTGAATAAATGCTAGATGGCCCTGAGCGATTAAAATATGAAGTCATGAATGCTTCAAGATGGGATCCGATAGCTTTGATAATAAAAGTTAGAGACGTTTCAAAGAAACTCAAAGTAATGGATATAAGTCTTTGGCCAAAGCAGTCGATATCATAGAGATATCAAATCCATAAGATAAAGTTTAAAGATATGTCGAGTATAATGATTTGACATTACCATGATCTCAGACTCGATAAGAAACATAAATATCGGAAGGAATGATATGACATGTTCGAAGTGTATTCTAATAGGTTCATATGTTTTCCCACTTCATTCATCGACTAAGCAAACTGAAGGCGTGCATAAGCATATATTTATGTGTGTGTGTGTGTAATTGAGGATTTTATTCTTAAAAGACTTCAATATCCTAGAAAAGAAAAAAGAGTTTTTCTTTGTTCTCAAAAGTGAGAATGATTTGTTCGTAGAGGAGTGCTAGTGTGTCAACTAGATGTGCAACGTTTGGTGCACTACTACGAGAGAAAAATCAATGAGGATATTCAAAAGGCTCAAGAAAGATAATAAGCATATCAATGTATGTTTTATTATTAGTAAATATTATTTATATTGATAAATAAAATTTATTGCATGCATGTTAAAATTAATAGAATTAATTTAATAGTATAATGTTTACATCAATAACGACATAACCACGATCTTTAAAGTGGTTTTGAAAGAAAAATTAAAATTTCAGTCACATAAATACTTCCGCGCTAATCCCAAAATCTTACACTATGGTCTAATTTACATCACCATTTTATGGAAAATCCCACCAGCTAAGGATTGAAAAGGCTCATTCACATTGAAATCAAACTTCTAGAAGATGTCAAGTCTTCGGTTTAGGCATTAAGTATAAGGTCACTTTTTTGACTGATCAAGCGACAGAAACATTCTATAGTTCACAAAATAATCAACCATATGCAGTGTATGAACTATTACAAGGCTAATTAACAAGTTTTGCACGCAAGTATCACACTAATTTGATGCTATTTAGCTTCTTCTTCTTCTTCTTTTTTTTGCTTTACTGGGTACTTTTCTTTTGAAAATTAAACTGCAGAATACAATCCATGGACCCTAGCTCCCCCAATATTTATAAACATAGGCAAGACAAAGTTAAGAGATTAGACTTTGTGGCTTCTTCTTTCTTAAAGCTATTCATTTTTTAAAAAAATGTCGAGTGAGGAACATCTTTTCTCTGACTCTGAGGCTTCCATTAGCATAGGCCTCTGCTGATATTCGATCCACAATCATTGTTATTTAATAAACAAATAAATTGTATAGAAAAGAAACATATATTATGTATATTGGAGTTGACTGCCCTGAGTTTTACATGATATATATGATCCTGTGAGATAATTTTTAAGTTTATCTCCGCGATTCGACAGTCAGACTCAGCCAAAGGGAATAACTTTAAGCTTAAAAGAAGATCAAGATTATGCAGATTCATAGAATGAGATTACTTGAAATCATGATAACATTCATAAAGCTATCAGGCCTAGCTCCTCATTCCAAAAAATATTTTAATTAGCATCAGTGTTCACATCTGCATAGTGGCATTAAGCCTAGATTAGATTCTGATAAATCTAGAGATTTATAATTAAATTAACATTTCTGGTGTTTTCAGTATTATACTAACTTTCAAGTTGCTTCGTGGTCGGTGTTATCAGATTCTTGAAAGTAAAATTTCAGCTTTCATGAGCATTTCCTGATCTTCATTGTAAACTGTATTACCGACTGTAAGACTTTTTTTGATTGATAATATACCTGGAATCTTATTCCAGTCAAAAGTTTACAGAACTAAGAGCAAGAAAAGAGACTTATTCTTTAGGATAGTATAAAGTTGTTGAAAGGAAATTTATCTTCTCCGTAACTGATCAAAACAGTTTTTTTTTTCTTTCCCGGAAATCGTTGGAAATTTCGATATCAAATCATTTTTTGTGGGCTTAAGCGGAGCAATAAAACTTTCGGCTGTCTCATGCTCTTAAAAAAAACGAACTCTCTGAATTCGAACACAAAACCTAAAAATTAGATCATGAATCTTACACTACCAAACCGCAACCATTGAAACTGATCAAAACAGTCTGTGCATCCTTTCTTCTGCAGATATATGGATTGATCAATAATTATCGCACTTGAAACTTGTCAGTCAGCAAAGAAAACATTTAAATTGCTAGCATGCATGTAAAAGGACAATTTAATGAAGAAAAGAAAGACATACCCTGAGTCAGGCGGAGCCAACTGCCCTCGCTCCATCCAAAAATTAATGAAAAATCTATAAAAATATAAAATTTCTAACATTTTTTTTTATTATAAAAATCGAAAATTAACCTCCATTAAAATAATATTCTAACTACGTCATTATCGTTATCTCATATCATGCCAATATAACATGACATAACAGGAAATATGACTGAGTTATCGTGTCAAACTCGTTTCATTCGTTTACCAACTGTGTTAGGTTCAGATTTCACGTTCCTCGGACACTAATTATTCAATTTGTTGACTCATTTTCATCCATTAGAATTATGTTAGGCTAGATTTTCTATGGACTATATGAAATGAAACAGGTGTCTATTAATAATAAAAAAAAATGAAAATTATATCATTCTTTCATCTGAAAATTTGAAGTAAAAAACACAAGAAAATTTATAAAGTACTCATTTTTCTATTTGAATTTTGATTACTATATTGTTTTAAATAAAGTTAGAATCCATTAATAAATCTGTTGACGGCTGATTTCGGTCTCAGGGCAATATGAAAATATTACTCCCGGGACAACCCTCCCTCAATAGTGAATTTGTTTGGTTATGGGGGTCCAAAAGCAAACTTAGCAAAAGACAAATAATACGCCAATCGACAAGGAGATTTAACGTGCTTCGGCGGATTTTGGTCCGACCTACGTCCACGGGCACAAAAAGGATGATACTTTTATTACTCAAACACGCTTCTCAGCTCTGCTTCTTGTTTTTTACAAGTCTGATGGTAATGATTCTGATCTTGACTCTGATCTCAACTCTCAATGCTCTCAACTTTCAACTTCTTTCAACTTTCAATGCTCTCCACCCCTTTCCCTTATGCACACTCTACCCTTCTATTTATAATAGTGTAGAAATCAGATTTCTTCCCCTACAAGAATTTCCTAGTTGAAACTATTCCCTTTTCCCATAAGGATTCCTAGTCAAAACTATTTCATTTTCCCATAAGGGTTCCTAGTCAAAACTATTCTCTTTTCTCATAAGGATTCCTAATCAAAACTACATTTACTTTCTTTATCCTACTAGGACTCTGACTCACCAGTTTTCCCCATGAAAATAGGATAACTTGTCGTCTTATCCGCAAGAATAGGGTGTCATCTCCCGGAGCACGTCTCGCCATATGCTCGGTCTTCATGAGGTCGGTCATGATAGTCCTTTGAACTGAGAATGCTGTTGTCGATCTGATAATGCCCGGTCATCTGATCTCAAGTGGTCGGTCACCTATCATCAAGTGTTCGGTCCCTAACTCATGTGGTCAGGTCGGCATTAGTGGTCTCGATCAAGAAAGGAGTTACCCTTTTACCCTTGCCGTACTGCTTAAATATCATAGTGCCTAAAAAATACCATCAATATTTATCCCCTAGTTTTCGGTAACAACGAGTTTGTGAGTTGATGCCGGAAACTATAAAAAAAGATGGTGTGTCGATAAATCCGTCGGTGGTCACTCCAAGAACTGCAGAGAAAAATGCTTTGGCTGTAAATCTGGTCATTCCTGCCACCTTCATGTGCTCAATCAACGAGGATCCCGATATCTACCTGTGGAGAAAATGCTTTGCCCTTATGCAGATGACGATCGACTCGGTGGGACGTAACCCGACCCCGAGCTGAGAAGAACATTTGGCTCTGGGGGAATGTCACCTCCCCAGACCAATAGAAGGCCGACCATGGGGGAGATGCTCTGATCCCATGCCGATGATAAGTCTCTCGGTGGGACGTATCCCGACCATGATCTGAAGAAAGACTTGGCTCTGGGGGAATATTACATCCCCAATCCAAAGAAGCCGACTCGGTGGGACGTAACCCGACCCCGAGCTAAAAGAAAGATTTGGCCCTGGGGGAATGTTACATCCCTAGTCCAAAGAAGCCGACTCGGTGGGACGTAACCCGACCCCGAGCTGAAAGAACATTTGGCTCTGGGGGAATGTCACCTCCCCAGACCAATAGAGCCGACTCGGTGGGACGTAACCCGACCCCGAGTTGAAAGAACATTTGGCTCTGGGGGAATGTCACCTCCCCAGACCAATAAAGCCGACTCGGTGGGACGTAACCCGACCCCGAGCTGAAAGAAAGACTTGGCTCTGGGGGAATGTTACATCCCCAGTCCAAAGAAGCCGACTCGGTGGGACGTAACCCGACCCCGAGCTGAAGAAAGACTTGGCTCTGGACGTAAGGATTCATAGTAAAAACTATTCCCTTTCCCATAAGGGTTCCTAGTCAAAACTATTCCCTTTTCTCATAATGATTCATAATCAAAACTACATTTACTTTCTTTATCCTACTAGGACTCTGACTCACCAGTTTTCCCCATGAAAATAGGATAACTTGTCGTCTTATCCGCAAGAATATGGTGTCATCTTCCGGAGCACGTCTCGCCATATGCTCGGTCTTCATGAGGTCGGTCATTATAGTCCTTTGAACTGAGAATGCTGCTGTCGATCCGATAATGCCCGGTCATCCGATCTCAAGTGGTCGGTCACCTATCATCAAGTGTTCGGTCCCTAACTCATGTGGTCAGGTCGGCATTAGTGGTCTCGATCAAGAAGGGAGTTACCCTTTTACCCCTGCCGTACTGCTTAAATATCATAGTGCCTAAAAAATACCATCAACAAAATCTATTAGAAAAAATGATTTTACTCTTGTGATGTGATTTAACAATAAAATATTGTTTTATCCACAAAAAAATGACAGAAAACTAATAGTAATATACATTATGTTATTATTATCAATACATGATTATTGTGGAGTGATAGTTATACATGATTATATTGTTTTATTATAAACATTGTTTAGCTATTTATCATTTAGAAATATTATTTATTGTTTATTAGGTTAATTTATAATAAAAATGATAAACATACCTTTTTATTACATTGTGTTACAAATATAATTTACCCGTGACATTTATAAATATTAAAGATAATGTGGAATATGATATATTTTTTGTACATATCTACGGAAAAATAAACACTTTCAAAAATTATTCTATTTAATATCCAAAATAACTTTATGATGTCGATAATTTTTTAACCTGATTGACATCTGAATATAAAATTATATAATTTTCAAATTTCGGATGGAAAAAGAAATATTTTCAAAAAATTTAGATTTTTTACACTAAAAACCTAATTTCGAGTGGAAGAATATAATTCCCTATATTAAAAAAAAAAAAAAAAAAAAAAAAAGGGCGAACTTTACATAGAAAGCTAACAAAAATTCCGCATTTTTACATTCACGATAATGAACTCACACTAAACTCTAAAAAATAACAACATTTTTATCCCATATAATGATGATATGCCCTTACATAATTTTGTCCCATATTTTAATATTTAAAAAGTTAGATAAATTTAAAGTTTACATTTTTCGTTAAATATTTAAATATTAAAAAAATTGTTCTTTTGATCAATTAATTTTGTAATTGTCATAAAAAATTTGCCCTATAATAATTAAATTTGGATTCAATATAAAGATGAGTTATACTAAAGTTTTTGTAATTTTTCAGTTATGCGTGCTTTAAGTTAAGATTTAATTATATATAAATTATTATCAAATAACTACTAATCATAATTTGTAAGATGATAGTGATATTTGCACACTATAAAGTTATTTTAATATTCTATTATTATATACACTCATATGCTTAGACCCGGTCACGATTCCGATTCGGAATCGAACTGGAAGGAATAAGATGGTTTCGGTTCTAAGAATCGGAATCGGAACCAGTTCATTCCAGCTCAGCTAAGGAACCAGATCGAAATCTTACGGTTCCCTTGAACCGTAAGATTCCACGGTTCTAACCGGAATCGTTACGGTTCCGGTTGGAACCGTTGAGCTTGCCAACAGCTAGTAGCTGTTGGTTTATTTTATTAATAGATAATTATAAAATAATTAATTATCTTCAATAATAGTAATAAAATGGCTATTTTTAGGTAGACCCGGCCACGATTCCGGTTCGGAACCGGAACCGAACCGGTTGGAACCGGAAGGTTCCGGTTCCAACCGGTTACGGTTCCGGTTCCGGAACCGAACCGGAATGGGACCGGTTCGGTTGGGGTTCCACCCCAACTCGAACCGGTCCGAACCGGTGGAACCGTACGGTTCCACCGGTTCGGACGGTTCCAACGGGAACCGAACGGTTCCGGTTGGAACCGTCGGGTTCCTGTTGGAACCGTAGGGTTCCAACAGGAACCCTACGGCCCCCAACGGCTAGTGCCGTTGGGGATGCAGGGAGCCGTTTGGCTCCCTGCCAAAAAAAAAATTAACAAAATAATAAAAAAAAAATTTGTTATATAAAATATTAATTACTAATGTACCCCTAATAACGGTAATAAAACGGTTATATTTAGGGGCATATTTGGTATCAAAAAAATTCTATAAATAGGATTCATTTTTCATTATTTCATCACACCAAATTCTCAACTCTCTCATTTTCTATAATTCTCTAGTTCTCTTATTCGCAATTATTCAATTTTCTTATTTTTCTTCCTAATTTCTCAAACGAAAAATGGCAAGCTCATCTGAGAACATAATGTCAAATATGCCAACCCAAGAGAGCGGCCCTAGTGTCAGTGCACAATCACGGAGAAGAGAAGTTAAGGCTCGGTCCTCGGATATTTTCAAAATTCATTTTAATTTGGAACGCCTAGAAGATGATTCACAACGAGCAGTTTGCAACTATTGTGGGGTTATCTACAAATTTTCAGGTGGATATGGCAATATGATCAAGCACATGGAAAAACATCATCCGGTTGAATTTGGCATTGATACGACGCAAACTCAAATGGCCAGGTACGCATCATCAAGTAGAGGTACGAGTGCTTTAGATTTATTTAAATATTCTGATGCAAAAAATAGAGAAGAATTTGCGAAATTAACTTGTATGGCACATCTTTCTTTAAGCTTTGGTGAAAAACTTCATTTTACTAATTACGTGCATAATGCTTTAAACCCTTCTGCATGTAGAATGACTCGAAACACAACAAAACGTCATATTTTTAAATTATACAAAGATGGTAAAATTATTTTAAATGAAATATTTAAAGAGATGAAAGGTCGTATTTCTGTATGTTCTGATATTTGGAGTGATCATTGGCAAACACATTCATACATGGGTGTGACTTGTCATTGGATTGATGCATCATTTACCATGCAAAAACGACTTATTGCATTTAGAGTTTTTGATGACCAACATACTGCACATAATATTTATAGAATGATGAAGGTAATTTTTGATGAATATGGTTTAGGAGAAAAAATTTTAACAATTGGATTTGATAATGCATCTGCAAATACTGCATCCATCAATGATTTAAAAGAAATATGTCAACCAAATTTAGGGGGTCGGTTTTTTCATATTCGTTGTACATGTCATGTCCTCAACTTATGTGTGCAAGACGGTCTAAAATTATTATCACCTTTCCTTGATCCAATTAAAACGGCACTTAACTGTATTTGGTCATATTCTCAAATTAGGAGAGAATGGACCAAGTTTTGTAAAATAAATGGTATTAAACCGATTAAATTTTCAAGAGATGTTCCAACACGTTGGAATTCTACTTATTTTCTTTTATGTCAAGCATTTCAATACAAAGATGCATTATGTAGTTTTTTTTCTCAACATGTTCAAAATATCACACTTTATCCTAGTCAATGGGATATTTGTGAAATTTTTTTAGATATTTTAAAAGTTTTTAATGATGCTACTTTAGTTTTTAGCGGCGTTTATTATCCTACAGCACATTTATTTCTTCTTGAGAGTTTAAATATTGTTGGCACTCTCGATGAGCATGTTGACAGTAGCGATCCTAATGATATTGTTTTGTTAGAAGCCATTACTGTTATGAAGGTAAAATGGTTAAACTATTTTAGAGAAATTCCTTTACTTTATCTTATTGCTGCTGTTTTTGATCCTAGATTTAAATTAGAAGGTTTGAGTGGTGCTTTACAAGCTTATTATGGTTATTTAGGAATATTAGATGAAATTGACATTACTAGATTAATGACGAAATTAAGAATGATTTAATTGAGTTATTTAATGATTATATTGTAAGATATAACTTAGGAACATTAGGTCAATCTAGTAGTAGCGAACCGGTAATTCAAACAAGACTTAGCGCAGGGGATCGTTGGTTATTGCAACGAAATAAAAAAGCTAGGGATACGACAACTAATAACCCTGAATTAGATAATTATTTATCTACAAATTTTGAGTTTTCTAATGAAAGTTTATGCAGTAAAAATTTTAAAATCCTTGAATGGTGGAACCGGCATCAAAATATATATCCTGTTTTATCTATTATTGTTAAAGAGATCTTGGCAGCACCTATTTCCACCGTTGCGGTTGAGCAAGCCTTCAGCTTGGGAGGTAATATATTGGAAGCTAGGCGATCTTCATTACATCCAAGCACTCTAGAAGCAACAGCTTGTGTGGATGATTGGACTCGAGCTGATCTGAGACAACAAGAAGATGCCCCCGATGATTGTGAAGATTTGTTCGATAATGCTTCTGCAACAAGTGCAAGCGGAACCGGAGCCGAAGGATCAACCGATAATGATGATTGATAATTGTAAAATTATAATTTACAAAATGGGATATGTCTAAAAGACTAAAACTTGTAATGGAACTACGTGAGCTTTGATTCCTCTCACCCTTGGAGGATACGTAGGCAACTTAAATATTTAAAAATTTAAGCTCAAGCTCTTCAATGTAATAAAAATTTTTTTTTTAAATTTAATCTCATTTTTTTTTATTTAAATTAATCAAAAAAAAAAAAGGAACCGAACCGAACCGGAACCGAAAGGTTCGGTTCCGGTTCGGTTTTCGGTTCCGGTTCCACTTAAGTGTGGAACCGGTAACCGGCCGGTTCGGTTCGGTTCCGAACCGGAACCGAACCGCCGGCCGGGTCTATTTTTAGGAACTATTTAGACATCACAAAATTAACCAAATAATCTATAAATAGAGGCCATAATTCATTTGTCTACCCATCAACAATTCACTCATTCCAATTCTCTCATATGATATGCTAAAATTAAAATTTTAACTTTTATTTTGTGAACTTTATAATATGTCAAAAAAAAAAAAACTCTCACTTAAACCATTTAAATTAATTATCTTTCTTTTCTCTCTCTCTGTTTTTTTTTTTAAACCTAGATACTCATTAAAATATTCAATATACTAAAAAAAAAAATTGAAGAGATCTTTATTTTATAATATGAAATTAACTTCCTGTGATTGATCAATATCAACAAGTTTCTCTTTTCTTGTTGCTTAATTCCATCATCTTTCTGCTCATTTAATTCCGATTCAGTGACAGTGGTAATAATATTTTCCAGGGCAACTTGAAAATTCAACAAGTAACAAGAAATATTAGATATTACAGAAACTAACTTATGTGATCCAAGGTCTAAAATATAAATTTTTAAAATTTAAAAAATTCAAAATACTCAAGATACATCAAGAAATAGGTAGTTTTAAGAGAAGATCACCTAGACAATAACGGCGGGATTTGCGTAACCTTTGTATTTTGACCATAACTTTCTCATCCGATATCCGATTTTGATAATTCAAGTTGCGTTGGAAATAAGAATCAGAGATCTATAACTTCATAGTTTATAACGAAGATAAATTTAGATTTCTTCCTAGTAAAAAAATGAAGTCGTATTTATCTCTACAATTTTTATGTTATATGTTTTATGTTTTAAGTTTAATTTATATTTTAATATCATGGCTGAATTTTTAATGTTAATTTGAAGTTGACACACACAATTTAAGTTTTATTTAGCTTAAGATTTAGTTTAATTACTTTATTTATGATTTCTTTTAAGTATTTTAATTAGCTATTCTTATTTAAGTTAACTTAGGATTTTAACTTGTAATTTTGATAAAGAATTTTGAATAAAGAATTGTCATTGGCGTTTAACATTTAAATGTGTGTGTGTGAGAGTGTAATTTCTCTTGATTCTTGATTGAACCATTATCAAGACTTATAAAAAATTGACGATTTTTATGGCGTCTCTAAATAGCTGGTAAGATTCTAACAATAAATAAATAAAGATTTTCAAGAACAGATTTTCGGGGTCTTACTTGATCTTGAAATGGGATTTTTTCTTACAAAATCATGAGTCAATTCGGTTTTTTTATGTTTTTATTTTGTGATTTCTTATTATTTAAGAATCTTTAAGTTGTTCTTGAATCAATAAAATATCAAAAACACACAAAAAAAAAAACTTGAGTTGTTCTTGAGTCAAAGTTTGGATTCGAGGATGAATCCTTTCGAGGATAGAGAGAATAATGTGATCTATGAGAATTTGACATTATCCAAGTCTAAAATACAAAGTATCAAAGTTGGAAAAAAAAAACCCAAAATATTCAAGATACATCAAGAAAGAAGTTAATAGTCAAATTTCATCCAAGAATTTTAAGAGAAGACCACATAAATAATGATGGTGGGATTTGCGCAGTTTTCATATTTTGGTCGTAATTTTCTCATCTGATGTTCGATTTTAGTGATTCAAGTTGTGTTTGAAGGAAAAATCAAATATCTACAACTTCCTAGTTTACGATGAAGAGAATTTTAGACTCATTTCTAAATAGTTAGCAAGATTCTTTAGGTTCACTCAATTACATGATGTTATCTAGAATCAATTTTATGGTGATTTCCGTCACAAACCCTCACAAGGACAGGCTTTATTAACATGATTCCAACAATAAGAGGCCAATTAATTAAGTAAAAAAAAAATGAATGAAATTGCACCCAGAAACTAAACGATGAACACAAAAGTATAAAGAAGAAATTGGAAAAACAATATAAATGACACGAGCAATTGCATTTAATACATGGTTAGTGACACTGAATCAATATAAACGCAATTCAGAATGAATGTTATCCAATATTAGTTTACAAAAGTTTATAAACGCAATTCAGGGTTGTGAAAATTTGCAAATTCTATGTTGCTTTCAAAGAATTTTTTTTTTTTTTTTTTTTTTTAATCATTGTTAGATTTATAAATCGTATTTATATTAAATTGATTATAGGTTGATGTAAAAATTTATGTTATGTATATTATTTTTTATAATTATTCTGAAATCTATATTCACTAGTAATAGAAGAGAAGAGTCTTTTAGTATTGTCAGTGGATTCAGACGTAAATCTGACTTCCTTTCCTAAAATTTATGGGAAAGGAGTAGTGTACGGGTTATGTTATTAGATTTTTTTCTTAATTATGTTCAAGTTTTAGGGGTATCCAAATCCAATTATTTATTTAATAAACAACAACAACGATGATAATAATGGGCCGTGAATAATTATATCTAGTCCGGTCCAGATTTGACCTTAAATCCTTTGGCCCAAGCCCTAATAAAAAAAACCCTAGCTTCTATTTCATCTGCCTCCGCCTCACTGAAACACACACACACTCACCAACCAGAATCCCAAAAAATGGTACGTTTCTCTTCCTTCCACTTTTGAAACCTCGTAGTTTTGCATGTAATGTAATGTAATGTAATGTTATTTATTTATTTATTTATTTATTTATTGCAGCCGTTCAAGAGGTACGTGGAGATCGGGAGGGTTGCACTTGTCAACTACGGCAAAGACTACGGCAGACTTGTCGTCATCGTCGATGTCATTGACCAGAACAGAGTATGCTTTTTCTCTCTTTTTTCTGTGATTTGTTGTTAAAGATATACACTACGGATTAGAATGTTAGCGGTATGATTGTGCTGTAGTTACTATTGCCTTTTGGAATGTGACAAATTTCAAATTTCTCCACATTTGTATGAACTGTTATTAATCAGTTTTCTAAAACATGCTTGGCCCTAGTCGGCCGGCAGCCTAGCGCCTAGGCAATTCTTCGGAAATCGGGGATTTCTAAAATGAGGGTTTTAGCCTTTGAGGTCAATTCGGGATTTTAAGCTTTGGTAGAATTTGAACAAATTGATCCAGGGAAATGTTGTTTGACTGATGGGCAAGGTTTCTAGATTCTCAATTTGAGGAGAGACAAAAAGAATTGAAGAAATTAGGATTTTTGGAAGTTTTGTGAAATTTGGATGAAATTAAACTTCCAATGTTAAGAGAAGTTGGAAAACGGCGCCGATTTGGTGTTAATTTTGAAAAACTCTAAAAAAGGCTGCTCAGGCAGCGGCGTGCGGCGACTTTAGGTGTCGGAATCGCAAGAAAACGCCAACCAGGTGACCGAGCGCCTAACCCCTAACCCCACTGATTTGGGTGCCGCATTTTAGAACAATCTTATTAATATCCATTAAATTGTGGTTTTTTGTTGTGGGATGTTCACAATTTCTGACCGATGAGTATTTTGAATGTGGTCATTGGGAAATTTAATAATGCAATTACTTGTGTTTTGACAGGCTCTAGTTGATGCTCCTGACATGGTGAGAGGCCAAATGAACTTCAAGAGGCTTTCCCTAACTGATATCAAAATTGAAATTCCCCGGGTTCCAAAGAAGAAGACATTGATTGACGCCATGGAGAAGGCTGGTAGGGACAATTGTTTTTGCAGAAAGCAATGTTGTTTCTGTATTTGGTAGATGCGTTTTGATTTAATATAATATATGGGATGGCAGATGTTAAGAACAAGTGGGAGAACAGCTCTTGGGGAAGAAAGCTGATTGTTCAGAAGAAAAGAGCATCACTTAATGACTTTGACAGGTTCAAGCTTATGTTGGCCAAGATCAAGGTTGGGGATCTCCTACACTTTTCATGGATTCTTATGCATGTTATTGTTACGTTCAAGTTTTAAAGAAATGTCTTTTGTCTTCTTACATATCATTCTAGAGGAGTCTCAAGAATTTGCTTGCATTAGTGGTGAATTAGTTTTTATATCAAAAATGTTCTTGAGACCTTTGATGGAGCTAATAAATTGTTTCATTGTGCATTTGCAGAAGGGAGGATTGGTTAGGCAGGAGCTTGCAAAGCTGAAGAAGGAGAATGCAGCCTAAGTGTTAGCCAATATGTAGCTTCCGATTTTGTTGTGATGATTGCCAAGTTTTCTTCAGTTTTACATTTTTTTCCCTATTAGTTCTGAGATTAAGACCAATTTAAGTTGACTTTTTTTTTTTTACTTTATGATACTGCAGTTTTACCAGCAGATCCTTCTCGTCTGTGTTTTTGTGTTTGTTTTTAAGAATCTTGGCATGGATCTGTCATCTGTGAGCATCATGTGTTTCATTCGGCTAATATCTATGTATAATTATGATTAGTAGCAATTCAAATTTCAAATCATATTGAATGTTTGCATTATGAAGCAATTGAAGTAGACCTGGCCGCCGGTTCGGTTCCGGTTCGGAACCGAACCGAACCGGCCGGTTCTCGGTTCCACAAGTGTGGAACCGGAACCGAACCGGTTAATTCCGGTTCGGTTCCGGTTCCACACTAAGTGGAACCGGAACCGTAAACCGAACCGGTCGGTTCCGGTTCGGTTTACGGTTCCCCTTTCGGTTTTTTTTTTTTTTTTTTTTTAATAATAAATTTAAAAAATAGAAAAAATTCTATAATCGTAATGTTTTTTCATACTATCACATCATTTTTATAGAATCTTTTTTTTATAAAATTCTTTTAACATATAATTTTTTTTATAACCAACTCTTGGCTAGTGTTTTCTTTATATAAGCGATGTGGGATATTTGTTACTTGCTATTGTGTCCCACATTGCTTATATAAAGAAGTCAATAACCAAGAGTTGGTTATAAAAAGGATATGGACATTCATGTTTTAGTATTACAATTTTAAACCTCATTAAGTCATAATTATTAATAAAAATAATTGAGAATTACTTGAGGAACCTTACGGTTCCAAGAAAATATTTTTTTTTTTTTACTTACGGTTCCAACCGGAACCGTACGGTTCCGGTTGGAACCGTTGGAACCGCTGGAACCGTTCGGTTCCAGCGGTTCCAACCGGTTCGGTCAGGGTAAGAACCCTAACCGAACCGGTCAGGTTCCGGTTCGGTTCCGGAACCGAAACCGGAACCGGTTGGAACCGGAACCGTCCGGTTCCAACCGGTTCCGGTTCCGAACCGGAACCTTGGCCGGGTCTAAATTGAAGTATGCTTAGCCAATACTAGGTTTCCAAATCTCTGCATGGCATTTGAGAGAGTCATGTTTTCATTATATTTCCCATCTGGTCATAACTAGCTTTTTGTTGGGAACAAATGTTGTATGGGCATTTGTTTGTTTTGAATTTATTCTACATTTAGTGTAGCCACAGTGGACTATTGATTTTCTTGTTTTTAATTAATTAAATTTGGAGGTTCTTTTCAGTGAAGAATCAATGTGAAGCAGAATTTGTATCTTCCTGTTTCTTGCCACAATAAGAAATCATTTTCATGTATTTTTGGTCAGGATAAATTTTCATTGAGCTTTTAGGAAATCACAAATGCCGTCTACTTGTCTGTTGGCAGTAAAGAAAGCATTTTCAAGTTTTCCTTTTCTGAAAGAGAGCTTGTACTTTTTTTATGTCTATTGGTCTCAAAGTGCCAAGATGCTATAAAATAAATATTTGTCTTTTAGTTTCATGTGAATTTTATATGTTTTGTAAGACGTGGAATTGAGAATATATATATATATATAATTAATTAATTAATTAATTAATACGGGAATTCAATTTTCTCTCCACTCATATGATCATCAGGTTTCTTGTCATGTGTTCCAGACGAACATGGTGTCCGTAGCCGATGGCATGCTACATTCATTCATTGACTTGAAAGGCATGAATCATTGTGGGCTAACATACTTATTTCAAATCAATATCCACCACCTATCTCACCAATATTTAATTATTCAAATTACTCACCTTGTTCACCAACATAAAATTTTGTTGCCTAACTATTCAATTTTCTGTATAGCCCCTGTAAAAAATAAAAAATAAATAAACATTCAAGTGAGTAATTTATTGTGAATTAACCAAATAACTATATGTAAAAATTCAGATGTGTTATTTTACCTGACGGCATGTTCGAATAGATTAAGTAGCAATACATTATAGTTACAATGTTTTTTTTTGTTTTTTTTGTTTTATCTATTCGGACATATCCTTCTGATAAAATAATATTTTTTGTAAACATTTTTCGAATATGTTTCAAACTTAAAGTGGGAGTAAAAAAAAAAAAAAAACTATGGCAACAAAGACATAGTATAGAAGTTTGAGTGGAAAGTCAATTTCAAGTGTAAGAACTAAGAAGAGTATTGAATGTATTTTTTATTTATTTATCCTCTCATGTTTTGAGTCTTCCCACTCTCGGAAAGAGCCAACATAGAATGGTTTAGAATGACTTTTGACTTCAAACAAAACAGAAAGTGGAAGGTGACCGTTACATCTTTAATTTGACTCAACTGAATAATCAAAGCCCATTAAAAATTCTCATTGAATTCATTAACCTAAAATAAAAAAGGCTTCCAGAGTTGGTCTCATTATCATCTTATAGACTTTGAATTAATTTAAATACCTCTTTTCTTTCACTTTAAACCACCACCACCAAGGAAAATCGTATTGCAATACAAGATTTTTATCCAAATTCAGAAGTAAAAATGGGACTCAAAGATCTTCATCTCAAGCTCAAGGTAAGCTTGTCATATTGGTTTCTATATGTTATTGATTCTTTGATAAACAAAAAGTATCTGGGTGTTCTTGAATTCTTATTGATCACTTGATTATTTTTTCATCAACTGATGGGTAATTTTTTAATGGATCAAGAATCAAGATTTTGAAAAAAGACAATTATCTTTCACTATCTTGATTCTTGAAGTTGACATTAAAGGGTGATTTGCATAACTGGGCAGGCATTTCGGTTGAGAAGGTTTCTAATAGGAGGTGGTGCAAGAAAGCAAAGAGAGCCTGAGATTGCAAAGAAGCAGTCATGGATGATGCCAATATCTCATGGCTATCATGTTGTGGAGGATCAGTGGTTTATAGGCGGTTCGGATGTGTGTGACTGTGACTCTGTTGTGGTACAGAGAGAGCAAGTTGATGAAATTGAGTTGTGGTTTTTTGGAGTTTTTGATGCTCAGATTGGGGACTCAGTTACCAAGTTTATGCAATCCCATTTCTTTGATAGAAAGATCAAACCTGTAAGTAATGTTATGTCAAGCTTCTTGCTTAAACCTTTTTTTAATTGCCATTACCCCACTCCTTGTGCTAGCTTTTGTTATGACATTACAATGTGCTTTTGTAGTCTCAGATAAGGAGAAAGTGCAAAGAGACAATGAAAAAGGCATATCTTGGTGCAAGAGCTAAGGCCAGAGAGTCAGAGAAAGCAGATGAGACATGGAGAGTGGGTTCAGCATCTGTGATGGTGATCAATGGAGAAAAGCTTGTTATAGCTAACATGGGTGACTACAGAGCCATTGTGTGTAGAGATGGTGTAGCTCATCAGATAAGAAGTGGACACCAGCAAACTGCCAAAAGACATTGGTCTCAAAGACTCTTTTCAGGTAGAAGCATTTCTGCATATACTATTTTGTTCATTGTTTATAGATGCTATACCACAAGAGTGCTTATAAAAAGCAAATTTGCTCTTTATTTTTTCTATCTATCTCCATAATATCATATTTGTAAAGCAGAAACATAGCCGAACGCTTTGGCATTTACAAAAGTTGTTTTCTTTAGGAAATATGCTGTATAGCCTTGTCTTTCTCTAAGTTTCATTTGCACAAACATTATATGCCGCTTAGGTGATTATACCAAGCATTTAGGTATTTTAAACTATATAAAATTCTGCATTTTTAATGCTTGACGCCAATATCTGATTTTGTATGCTCTGTTTGTGCCTAAAGTACGCATACTAGCTGACGACGCGGGCAATGCAGCAGGAACCAAGAAATCTAAAGGGTCAGAGCTTGCTGTTGGCACTGAGAAGATCGATTCAGAAACTGAATTTGTTCTCATAGCAAGCACTGGCATATGGGAGGTAAAGATATATTTTGCATGTCCTCTCTAATTCATTGGTCTCATACCTCTTAACATAATCATTCGAATGGATTGTTAATTATAATTTTGGCTACATACTGTTCGTCCAGGTAATGAAAAATCAAGAAGCAGTGAGTCTTATTAGGCACATAGAGGATGCACAAGAAGCTGCTGAGTGCTTGGCAAAGGAGGCACTGATTAGAATGAGCAGAAGCAACATATCTTGTGTAGTCATCCGTTTTGATTAATATATATATATATAATATATATATATATATATATATCATGTTGTATTAGATCTTGTAGGCTAAAAAGGCAACAATGAGACCCCCCCTAGTCTCATGTGATGGACATTGTATTTGTGTTTTCTAGAGCAAACACCAATTGCTTTCTATTATTTTGTCCATAGTCACAGAATAGCAGACTGGCAAAAGATGGGAAGAGATGAAGGATGTACAAAAGATTAAGAGGCAATAAATTAAACCATTAGGACATTGAAAAATGACAGCAAATGTACAAACACGAATTTTAACAACAAAGACGATAATACGACTTTTTCTCATCATAAGACGGGAAAACAAATAAAACATAAAACCTGTAAATGGCACAAATATTTCAACTTTCTGCTTCCTCGCGTTCAGCTTCAATGACATCCAGATTTTCAAGTTGTCATCTTCTTTTCACTGTTCTTGCTTCGAAAGGGTGACAACAAGGAGAAAGATCGGGAAGCTGCAGCCATAAGAATTCACATTCATTACAGTAACATATAATACTTACGGACATGGGAAGGGAGGACAAATTATGAACTGCATTAGTAAGGTGTATGTAATAGGAAACTTACACTTGGGTGGAGTAGATGCAGCGGTAGGGGTTTCGTCTTGAGAGATCAGATTTTTCAAAGTATAAACTGAGGATGACAACAAAAATTGATGGTCAGGTTAAAGAGTACATGTACCTATTACTAATGTGTCATATCAAGGATTCTCTCTATTGGCCTAGATTACAGACTTTCAGACACTACCAAATTGCACTGTTACAGTAAGTTACTCAACTTTCATTTATGTATAGGGGAATTCGTAATTAATAGAGCTAATTTCAAGAGCTCATTTTTATAAACCTAACTTCTGAGATCCCATCTGAACACCACATAGTTATCTTAGTAAATTAAAAGCGACTTCTCATACTACATTTTCTTCTATGAACAAGTTGGATTTCCCATATAAAAGTGACTACGTTGTAACAAAAAACATAGTTATCTGTAACTGTGTAACATTGATGTGCTTTTCGTATGATCTAGGTTCAGCTAGACATCAGAAGATAGATCTAAAATTTGAGGACATAATAACTAATTGTGAAATAGATTGGAAAATGCAAATATTCTGATACTACCAATAATGTTTTTGTTTTGATACCATTATCATTTAGTCAACTCTTTCATCCATCTGTTGACTTTAAATTAGAAAATGGATGCTCAAGGACATGATTGTTTCTGCAATTTGCTATTCATATTCATTAGATATCATGACTAGCATTTCAATATCTTTGTACATCAGAAGGCACAAAAAGGAGTATATTGTAGTTACCTTCACTAGAAGCAGTATTTGTGACAACATCATCTGCCTCAGAACCATTCACATTGACATTGTCAGATTCGACGTTACGATCACCAGTAGTTGAGCTGTGATTCTTTTTCCCAAACTTCAACAGTCGTCTAAACCCTTTTGATGACTCCTTTGTCTGAGGCTTATCCAATACTTCTGGAATCTTTTCTAATTTCAAATTATTGGAATCAGATACATGCGCTTTAACCATCTCGGTTCCTGTTACAATGGATATGCTCGTGGGTGCTCTTCCATACTCTGAATTTCTAGTACATGGATCTTCCAAAGAAGAAACCCGAGCAAAAGGGGCTTGATATGGTTTTTCACCAACACTGATGCTTGGAAATTTTGGCGTTTCCGTCTCTGCATCATCAGAGTGTGCTGCTGTGATCTAGAGACAGAAAATGTTAAAGAACAAACATCAGATCATCAAGAAAATCAGCATTTTTGGCAAATGGAGGCTCAATCAATTAGAGAAAATATGTCTGATATTTATAAAATATGTCAGTATCTTTTTCAATAGTTAAGATGAAAAAGAAAATAGTAAAAAACAGATCAGCAAACAGTGTCCGCATTTTCTTTCCCAATAAGAAAGTTACAAAAACATTAATAATGATAGTAAACACTCTTGCTGTTTCTTGAGACTGATTTTGCACACACATGATAAGCAGTGACGGTATATGCTTAATTCATGCAAAACGATCAACAATAAAATATATATATATATATATGTGTGTAAAACAATTTCCTCAGGACTTGCAAGTTTATGCCATCTTTGATGTATGTGTTTTGATAAAAGATAAACCATTAAAATTATCAATACAACTAAGTGTTAGCTTAAGGAAAAAGGAAATATTGCCTAATAACTGTGATTTTAAACCTCAATTATAACGATGGTGTAGAACGAAATGCTACAAGAATTTCATTACTTCCAGTTTTTCTAATAAAAATCAATATTCCATGCCATCTTATTTTTTAGAATGGCAACATTCAAGATTCACAAGTGCACCTGAATTCATATAAACCAACTTATACGAGTGGGATCAAAGCCATCATTTATCATTTCTAAGCTCTTACCAATCCTATCTCATAGGCACTCGATTGCTCTCGTAATTGGTCTTCAATGTGTGCTTTATCAACTTCAACTACAGTTAGTAGTGACACTGGTGCAACATTATCCAACACCGCCTCATTTTTCTCCCCCGTTTTATAATCATTACTGTGTTCCTTCAGAAACTCCATATTTTTTTCTCTTGTATTTACAACAGGAATGGAAGGTTTCTCGGATTCAAGCATCACAACAGTTTTCTCAATTACCAAATTGTCATCCGCATCACTATGATGTGAAATTTTGTCCTTATTTCTCTTCAGTTCAGCACCTTCAGACGTGGACGAAAACTTATTCCCATTTACCTTCTGTGCAAATTCTTTTGCTGTTGGTTTGCATTGGGCAACAGCAGATTCTTTAGATTTTCTAATTTTCAGTTCTGGAAGGGAAGCAGCCTTGCTTTTATCGTGGTTCATGATTGCAGATATTTTCTTAGTCTCAAATCCATCAGATGCTTTTGGTTTTGCTACTGGTTCAGCGCTTCGTGGCTTCACTGAAGAAACATGTGGGCTGCTGCTCATTTTAGGCTCAGATAATCTTCTAATCCTTGCCATGGATACCTTGGTATCAGGTGTAACATCACTGTTCTCTTTCTTTGGTTCAGACAATGATGATATTGAGCGGGTCAACCTATTTCCACCAGAGTGGCTTCCAGTATTTAATTTGGTAGGCTTGGAGGCTTTGTGAGAATCAAGGGATCCCACAGGAGAAGTTTTGACAGGGAATCTCTGTAGGGGCGACGAGGGTCCAGGTTCTGAATAACTGAACTTTGAACCTCTATGAACAATTGGAGATAGTTTTGTTGGCAATTGTTTTCTGGTTTGCTGTGAGGGCAGAGTTGGTTGAGCAGTGGTTGAGCTACCCCTAGCAGCAATTCTCTTTTGCCTCTCTATCTTTAAGGCTTCTAGTCGTCTAGCCTCTTCCTCATCCTATAAAAATAAACAAATAAGATGAATAAAAGAGAAAAGGTATCCATTGACCCAAATGTGCCAGTGAGTAAAGGAGACTTTGAAGTCATGCAAAATAGAAAATACTTCACTGATGGTACAGGCTATAAAAAGAGGAATACACTGCTTTGCCATAAGTATCTTTAAAGTTTTCAATTTCGGGCTCTGTGTTCAAAAAAATGGTTAGGAAAGTACCTTCTGTTTCTTTAATTTCTGCATATCAGCTTTAAAGGTTCTTAGCTTCTCAGCACGTGCTCTTGCTTCATCCAAATGGCTCAATTTTGAAGGCCTTCCTTTCCTTATTGGCCCCACGATCTTCTTCTTATCTGAAGTATCCAAAAGTTTTGATTTCCGGTCTTTATCTGACTTCTTGGACCCTTGCTTGACATCAGTTACAGGCTCCTTATTTTTCTTATTCATTGAAGCACCATCAGCTTGCATTTCATAATCTAAAGCAGGGTCATAACCTATTAACCCTTTTTCCGCTCCACGTTCAGGCATCGCAGTTAATTCATCTGGCTCATAACTGAGGCTTCCAACCCTAATAGATGTGTTTTCTGCCTTCTGATAAGATGATGGGAACTCAGAAACCATATCAATAGCATTTCTTCCACCAGTTCCAACTTCACCTGGCAATACTGACCTCAATGGAACTATGTAGGAATCATCATCCATGTTCTGTGATGAGCATCTATCCAAATTATTCATCCCTTGCTCAAATCGATTAGCAGCTAGTGGATCAGATGCACAGTTTGCAAGAGCTGATTGTCTATGAATCATAAATTCATCATTTGTGGTCCTCCTATATCCACCCCTCCTGCCATCTATTTCTGTGGATTGTACATCGATTTGACCATCTATAAACCTTCTGCCATTACCAGATTGACCCACTCGTCCAGAGATCAGTAATTCATCATTTGATGCCTTGGGCATGCGAACTATATTTCCACTAAATTTGTCCATATCTGCTATATTTCCTTGGTGATATTCACCAGCATCTCGACCATTAGAAACTAAAGGGTCATTACCAACTGTGTTTTGTCGCCTTCTTGCTTGAACCCCCTTCTCCATTGCAAACATGCCTTCATCAGTAGCACGCTCCTCTTCATCGGCATCTCTAAGCAGATAATTTTGAAACGCATGCCACTGTCCACCATCTTCCTCCTTCCTATTTAATGTTCCCTCCAAGTTGGATGAATTTGAAGCTTCCATAGATTTTATATCACCCTCTTTCATTTTTGAAGATCTCGAAGAACTTTTGCGCTTCATCTTTGGTGTACTGGCCTCTATGTCTCCATCTTCTTCATCGGATTCAGAGTTTGAAGCTGATTGTGATTCACTACCCGAAGAGCTTTGCCTGTTTGAAGTTATGTAATTAATGTTCCGAATGACAACCTTGCCGGATTGCTTTTTACCTGATCGACTAGCCTTCTTTCTTGAAGATTCTCTGTCCAATTCTGGATCATCCTGATATCTAGCTTTTGATCCGTCCATCTCCCAAGTTTCTAATTCAGTATTGCTATCCACGGAATGCCTTCTCTGTCCCATTCTTTGACCAGCATTTTGTCTGGGATCCTCCATTGGTGGATAAGGTTGATGAAAATATCCAGTATTTGCCGGGTAGTAAGGCATGCCTTGCATGGGATATCCCTGATATACTGGTAGTGCACCTGGCGGAGAATGGATAGGCCAGGAAGCGAACATAGGATGTGGAAACTGCCCTTGAAGATATTCCTGACTGCCGGCTGGTTGCTGATTTACAGTAGGCTTCTCATCTGAAGAGCATGAATAAAAATACCATATCATTGAAATACAACTGGTAGTACATTCCAAGACATAGCAAAAAGTTGCAAAACTTATCGTAGGACATTCAAAACTTTTATGTTCTACAAAAATGTGCATGTGAGACACCTCTCAGATCCTGAGACACCTTTCAGGTTGTCAGACCTGTGCGGCAGTTCCATTCTTTTAAAGTACCAAGTCAGCACTTCATGTTAATGTGGATACCACGTCCACATGAGTGGCCCCAGGTACATTTTTTTAACTCTTCTTATTATTTTACTCATGCCCCCAGGTACATGCATATAGGCTTCTGAAATAATATTATATCCAAAAAATGGAGCTGTACAGTGAAATGATAACCCTTCTACATGATGAATTAAGAATCTAAGAAACCATGACACTAGGTGTCCATAAAGGCAAACCAATTTCTAGATTATTTTATAGACAAAAAGAAAATGATTACATGTCTTTACGTGCTGAGAAAAAGCTAAGATTTATTTTCCACTTTGTACGGACACAAATAAAGAATAAGATCCTCAAATTTTAGGTGGCCATGAGCCATGAAAGTTTGCTTGTGCAAAGGAACCTTAGTTGTTTATAGAAGGGGACAGATATGAGAATCAAAGCACCAGATAGCTAAAACTTCATTGGAGTCTCAATAACACCATTGTGAAAGAAAAGATTGAATGGCCTCTAAAAATGCAAAAAGCCAAAAACTTTAAATTCATCAAACACTAACTAGCAAGAAAAAACCAAGGGACCTTTTACACCACTGTGAAAGAAAAGATTGAATGGCCTCTAAAAATGCAAAAAGCCAAAAACTTTAAATTCATCAAACACTAGCAAGAAAAGCCAAGGGACCTTTCTCTATTTCCAGCATTGGTAATGATGAGTTAGCCAGAGTTATTCAGCAACCGAGCATGGGATCCATCACAAAACTACTTAAACAGCAATAATAAATACAAATGAATTCTTCGCATGTAAGATAACTTCTCTTAGTTCTCTATTTTGAGCTCATACCTGGATTTGCGTCAATGCCTTCCTTCTGCTTGTTGACCATGCTAGAAAGAATAATGCCTGATGCATTCAAAGCAGAAAAATCTGATTGGTTGGCCATTGTCTCAGCTTCAATTTCAAGCCATTGGCCAGTTTCATGCTTTCTTTTCCATAATTCCATAAATTTTACACAAGCGTCCCTGCACCATTAATAAATGCAATTTCATCAGGAAAATGATCTCTGAGCAATAATAATTCTGTCACAGATCAATTATTGTATAAATAACACAAAATGTTCAAGAAAAATGTTGCTCACTTTAAACGTGAGGCTCCAAAGCTTTCAGCAAACGACATCAACAGTGTCATGTGATCAACATCAAAACCTGCAGCTACAGCACGTGCAAAGGCCATGCCTTGCTCTTTCTGCAAGACAGTTTTCCGTGTCTCCAGGACTTTCAAAAGCTGGACTCTGATTAACATGCATACAATATACGGCACACAATTAACACCAAGAAAATTCCAGTGAACATCCACTCTAATATTTATGGGAATGACAGCAAAAATAAAGCGAGTCAAGAGCTTATGCACAAACAAAGATGCTGTGTCGACCGTCTAACAAGTCCACATTAGTTAATTGCAGTATTTAACATAGCTACTTGATTAAACTTGGACTAAAAATTCCTTACAGATACACTTGGAAGAAAAGAAATGACCCTTCCATATAAGTAGTTTTCCTACTCTCAAACAAATCAATAAAGAGCAGAAGGATGGACATTATGCATTTCAACTTTCAGTTTGCCTTCAGTAGTACATATAACAGCCTAGCAACGCTTAGACATCTCTGTTTTTCTCATGCTCCCAAAAAATTAAAGGACATAAAAACAATTTTTGAAGTCTGTGAGGTTTGAAACGACCAGTAAATAACTATTCAAAATTTCCCATGTATGACTCTCAATATAAATTTTTTTCCTAGGAGAAAATTGTTACTCATGGTTGCCATGTAATACTTTGGATTTCCGTCCTGCACAGCAGAGCCGTTTGCTTCAGGCGGATGTGTTTCAGGCTGCCAGATTTCAAAAAAAGAAAAAAGAAACAGATCAACAATTATAATGAGAAACAAATTTCTATAAAACTGGGGTAACTCAGTTTCTAATCACCTTAAAAAGAACAATGGCTTTCTCCTCCTTAGAGTCCAATAAAGGCCGGCTGCCTGTTCACAACCACGGGTGTATAATTTAAACCAATCGCAATCTATTTATACAAAGTACTTATAGAGAAAAGTAAAATAATAACAAGAGTTTAACAAAATAAACAAAAGGAAACAATCAGTGTCTAGTTCTTAGAATACAAACTTGTAAAGAACAATGCAGAGTAAAAACATTAGATGATATGACTAAAAACTGTTGAATGGAAGGAAAAGATACTCAGTTACAGATGATATGAGCATAACACAAAAATGAAAAGCATCTCTCAGCCAACTTCACTATGAGTATAATAACAAGATAAACTTATTTATCCTTTTCTTTCAGTACCTTCAATGCTTTGCACTGGTTTTGCTGGAGTTTCTTCTGCCTGTCAAAAAAAAGGAAAAAAGAGAGAGAAAATTTGAATTTGTTCCCTATGGCAGGTAGATGATAGAAAACCTAAACGTGTTACTTACAGTACTCAAGCCCATCTCACTATTGCTTTGAATAGCAATTGCCTCCTCAATCTGCAAGATCTCAGATTCTATAGTATAAACCCGTTCCAGGACCTCTGGAGTGCTCACAAAACGGACAAACCTATATAAATTAAAATATATTAGTCCTCCAGATTCTAGGATCATAATGACAATGTAGCACCAATTTCTCCACAAACCATGTGAAGGACAAACTCAACAGTCACAGCTCCTGAACTGCTTCCATCACTGACAATTTCAACAACGAATTCAGGTTGAAGACTGCCAAGAAACCACAATGAAAACTCCATCCCTCAGGACGGAAATCTAATACGAATTTCCGAACTCCCTTTCAAGAATTCCTGAACCCGACCCAAACCCGAAAATGCCCACCCCTATTATCAACCTCTGTGCTACATTTAACTGATCATAGGTCTTCGATCTCTTAACCACTCTGGACAAAAGCAACATGACTCCATCTATAAGAGGTGTAGTAAATTCACAACCCAGAACCAATCAAAATTCAAAATTTAATTAATGTCTACAATATCCCCTCCATACCACAAGCAGAAAATGCAGCCTATGTAGCACCATTTAGCTGGCTTTACAAAGGTAATTTTCTTAGTGTTTAAAGAAAAAGATTCTTTTCAATCCTGCACCTTTATGTAAACATAAAGTAAAAGAACAAGATGAATAATTCTTAGCAAGGCATTCAACCACTAGCTATTTATCACCGTTGCAACATTTACAATGATAAACCCCAGAAACAGCACTCAACAGAAAACAAACCTTTCCACTGTTCCCTTTGTGAACCATGTTGTATCGCTGCCAGGTGCTGGTTCAATAATAATTGAATAACCCCCCTTGGCCATCTGTTCCTGTGCGGTCTTCAAATGGGCGAGAAATGGATTCAGTAATCCTGAAGCCATTTTCTCCGTCTTCCCATTTGCATATATCACCAAATCACACCTGAAACACAAATGCAAAGTTCAGGTTTCCATAGCTGTGTAGCAGCATTGCAGAATATCATATGTGAATTCGCACATAGATTCTTAATAAAACATCTAGTTAGGGAATATGCACATATTACTTATTACTCTCATGAGTGAACTACTATATGCACTATGGCGTATGCACATATATGCACTATGGCGTATGCACATATATGCACTATGGCGTAAAAAGATCACGTAGCCGACCGCACATAGTGGGAAAAGGCTTTGTTTGGTTTGGTTAGTGAACTACTATAACTTTAAATTTTAAACAAGATAAACCAGCAAATCCACTCTATGATGTATAAAAAGCAATATCACTCCTTCGAAATTTATAGACCATAATCCAACTAACAAAATAAATAAACTACTACACTAGAGGAAATAAAGCAAGACATCCCAGCAAAGAAAATTAATCACAACAAAGATCGCTTCCTACACTACATAAATAAATTTCCCACAGAAAAATACCATTAAAAAAAAATTTCCCATTTCATCAACCAAATTTGCGGACATTATTATTAGTAATCAATGAAAAATAAGCCAACATTGGACAACAAAGACAAAAATTACCTGGTCCGAGTGGGAGTGAGCTGAAACACAACTGAGTCAAGCCGAGTTGACGACTTCATTGATATAAAAATTCGATCTTGAACACCAAGATCAATAAATCACAAAAAAAAAATCGAAAAAAAAAACTTTTTTTTTAAAGAAACTTAATCAGTCTTGGGTCTATAAATAGCTTTTGCTCACACCCATCATAAAGAAAGCTGCTCAGTGTACTCTGCACACAAAAGTTTTGAAGAAATTGCTTCAGAGAGAGAAAGTGAAAATCTTTGTCCGTTCTGTAACGATGAGTATGGGGTTCTTGAGAGAGAAACTAGAAGAGAGAGGATCCAAAGATTGATATTTGTGCTGCTGCTGGTCATCGGATGCTTTACCAACTGGACATTAGTGAAAGTTTTTTCTTTTTTTTTTTTTCAGAAAAATAATGTTGAGTTTGGTTAAGATAATATTTTTCATTACAGCCGGCGTAAATAAGGAAAAATGCAAGGGGTGTGATGGTAATTGTTGCTAATGTTGACGAACAACATAATGGGAATGCGGTTCCGTAAAGACAAGAATTTGACAGTGAGGTCTTGAATCTAAATGTTTTTTGTTTTGTAAAATTACGGGAATAGCCTTATTGTTTAATTTCTAACGGTAACATTAATGTTGTTATCGAATAAAGTAGTGTTTGGTTGGTGGGTTTAGTCAAAAAGGTTGTAACCATCATCATCATCATTTGTGCTTATGGCAATAAAAAGGTTGTGATTATATCCATTTTACTTGAGAGTGAGTTTGAATCCCTACAAAAATTTATGGATGAGTGAGTTTATAAAGATGATTTATTAATCGATGATTTATTAAACGAGATAATTATGATATTGTGATAATTATGATTCAAGGGAAAAAAATGATAAAGGGAATTATTATAATTATTTCAAAATTTACTCAAATTTCATTGAGACTACCATAAGAAATTTATAACAGAAGAGGGAAATTCTCCCTTGGTGAAATATGGAGGAGACATTAAATTTTGAAGACAGTGTGTTTTTTATTTGTTGAAATATTTAGTTGGTATATAAAATTATTTGATAGCAATTTATTATGTATCATCGGATGATAATTGATACACTCACAAAGTGGTTATTTATTCCCAAGTATAAGAGTGTCGAAATAATAAAATAACCCGATAAGTCCGGGATTGATCCACATGGAATAGATTTAGTAAAATAAAATAATAATTCGAGTGAAAATAAAAAGGCTGAATTGTTTGAAGTGATGAATAATTTTAAATTAAACTGCAACAATAAATTGTAATGCTTAGGATAGGGAATCTAGATAAATCTTACTTTTTATAATTTATACATTGTCATTATTACCCAATTAATTTACTTCAATAATTATTTATGTCAAAACATATAAAACCAACTATAAAGGCGGTGATAACATTTGTCTATAACAAGTCCAGTTAAATATTCAATTATGCCAAATATATAAAATCAGTCATAAATGCGATAATGAAGCTTGTCAATAATTAGTTCATATTTAAATTACTCTCTCATATAATATGAAGTAAATTATTAACTGTGTCAATCAATATTCGATTGTCAACAGCGAATCAAGACACCCTCAAATATAAGGGTGATTAAATATTAGTCTTCAGATTACAATTCATATATTATAATATAAGTAAGATTATTTTTGTATTCTCATATTTATAGTTTCACCTTTTACCCCAACATAATGAAATTAGTTACTCATAATTTGAATAAAAACTTGTATAATTTTATTAATAAACGAAAAAAGATTATAAGAAAAATAAAACGCACAAGATACTTCTTCCAAATCCTTCAAAAAAGAAAATGAAAGAAGCATGAAGAAAATGAAAGGTGAATACCTCTAATTATAGGAGAAGTACTCATCCCTCAATTATGAATTACAACATTCAAAATCAAATATAAATAATAAATTTTTACTAATTTATTTTTTCTTTTTATTTATTTATTTTTTTTTAATTTTTGTTGATTATTTTGTAAACATTTGTCATAATCCACTTAAATATAATTTTAATTTTTTAATTTTTAATTTTTTACTTTGTTTTGTAATAATTAAAATTATATGTAACACATTGGCTTCTTCACCAATTTCACATTGAAAACCTCATAATTAAAAAATCTTGTAAAGAGCAAAGTTGTAAATATTTGAGTTTTCTTTTATTTGGAACTTGAATCGCCTCAATCCGATATCGAAGTAAAAAATTAAAGAGTTGGAATTTTCGAAATTGTACACCATTAGAACGCGCTTTTAAGTTTTTGACCTCCAAAATCCAAATGTCACGACCATTTTTCTAGTTATGCATCCAAAGTATTATTTTACCTACATAAGAAATAAAAATCACAATAAAAATATATAAAATATAAATTTAATTATTATTTCACAGATGTGGTGAACTAAGAGGATTAATAAAATTATAAGTGTAAAATTATTACTTTATCTTTATTAAATATACACTTTTTAGTGCTCATTAATAATTTATTTGGTTCAACTCTTGTAGTGAAAACAAGATGTCACATGTTTATGTCCTATGAGATACATTTAATTTGGATTTGGGCGAGGTGAGGGTAAGAGTGGTAACCGGAGGGGGGATGTTGTAGGGTCGGGTCATGATTTTCAAAAAATAAAAAATAAAAAATTGAAAAAACTAATTTTTTGTTTTTTTAATACTTAAAACGAAAAAATAATTAAGAATTTAATTGTTTTATTATTTTTTATATTGGACTTTAAAATTTTAATTATAATATATATTTATAATTAAAAATTAATTTATACAATTAAAATATATATATATATTATTCACAAAAAACATACCCCGCTGAGCTCATGATTTTTTAGCCTAAGCTAGCCCAAGCCTAGGTCCCAAAAAACTTATTTCATGTCGGACTTGGCCTGGCATTTTCTACCACCCGTATATGAAGATGTAATATTTAAGAAAGAAACTCAAGCCTTCTTCAATTAATTTTTAAAAAATGATAGGAAGTTATTATTTATTATTTTAAATTTTCTAACTTAAGTCATTGTTTGAGTGATAACCATCTATATGACAACTCATTCTTCCTTTCTAAAGATTTTTAGGTATGAGATAGATCTCGTTTTATTAAGCATAGATTTTTGAGTTATGTTTGAGAGATCTCGAATTATACAATAATTTTATAAATTTAAACTCTCGATAGACCATTGATTATTTTAAAAATATTGGCATTTTTGTGTCTAATTACTACGATATAGTAATGAATTTGATTCCCGTTTTTTTTTTACATTATTTTTTCTTTTAAAAATGTTATCAAACACACCTTTAGTTAATAAAATCTCTTATGTTAAATAAAAAAAATAGAGTTTTAATCCCATTCACATATGTATGGAAGAGATTGGATTACCGTTAATTAAATAAATACACACTAACGCTAATTTCTTTAAAAAAAAAAAAAACACTAAGAGTGTATTTGGTATAAAGTATTGTCAGAGAGTATAAATTAATTTATAAGTTATGAAATAAACGCTAAAGTGTAAACTAATGTCAAAAAATAGTCTTATATTATGACATTATGATTTTATAAACGTTAACGTTATCATTAACTTACTTGATAGAACGTTAATATTCTATCAACACTCTACCAAACGGGCCCTACCACTAAAACTAACATTGGAGTGATGCCAAGGAAGGGAGGTAATTAAGACAATAATAGTTTGAGCGAGTAATTGGTGCAGTCCCCAAGGGGTGTGGCTTGGTGGTGTAGGGTCCAGGATCTCACCTTGAGGTTCTGGGTTCGAATCCAGGGGGTGCACTTCTTGTAAGAGTCTGGGACAGCCGGTGGTTTTACCTGCGCCGCGGCCCAGAATGTGGCGGGGTTTCCATCGTTTCCAAAAAAAAAAAAAAAAAAAAGTAATTGGTGCATAATCAGATTGATAAAAGATAAAAGAGACGAGACATGAAAGTTGAAACTTTGCCTTCACCTTTTTGTAAGGATCTGAGCCACTTAAAACTAAAGATTTAAAAAAAAAAAAAATTAAAACAAAAGAAAAATATCTATACACTAGAAGGAATCACACCCACGATGATGACGACGACGACGAAAAAAATATGAAAGTAAAAGAGTGGATGCTGTCATAATGTAATAGCCACCATTACTGATTGACTAGGGTAGTAGGGTGCCCATAATTTATTTATTTTTTTGGTATAAATTAATGAGTACTTCCACCTATAATATAATTATAATGATGTCATATTTATACTTTTATCCCATATTTTATGTTATGGAGGTTTAAAAAAAATTAAAGGACATATATAAAATTAATTAAATGCAATTTATTTTTTGAACAATTTCTTTAAGGTCAAAAATATGACTAATGAACCAAATGTAGGAGGGCGGATTATATAAAGGTTCCCTTGATTTCATATAAACATACTTAGGTTCATAAAATACAAGTGGTAATAAAAATACTAATTTATTAATAATTTTATTTTTTTGGAAACTCCGCTGTCAAATTATCCGACCCGAGCTTAAACGGAACAGGTAAAATCTCCGATTGTCTCAAGCTACTACAAAAAAATGCACATCTAGACTCGAACTCGGGATCTAACAATCAAGTATTAAGTCATTTGCCACCAAACCAAATCCCTCGAATGATTTATTAATAATTTACAATAGAGAAATGATACTTGTCACACTAATTCCCTTCAAATACTCCTCATCACTTTCTTTTCCTTCCCTCATCCTCCCTCTTTTCTCCCCATCTCTCTTTCCCCTTTATTCTTTCACCCCATTTCCCTCTTCCTCATTTACTCCATCTTCTTTCTCTTCAGGGTGGTACTGGATTATCTCCCCATTCTGTTTGGTATTTATTTTGTTTGGTGAATTTTGTTCCCTAGATTTACATATGTGAGGATTGTTGTGATTATCTGATCACTGAAGAGTGTTTTGAGGAAAATCCGATTCTATTACTATAAGAATAGACTTTACAAAGTATTATAAAATTTTACAAAAACCTCACTCTTTCTTACACTCTCTAAGCTTTCTTCACTTGAAGCTTAATGTTTGAGATGATTTGAGCTCACAAATGAGCTCCATATTTATAGTAAAATACATGACTCAAAAGTCAATAAAATAAAAAAAATACATCTAAAGTTATTTTGTAAGTTTCCACCATTTTCAATACCCCACCTAAAGTTGTTTGGAGTAATGCAATTATGATGGTGATGCATGCATGAATGTAGCTGGACACTACAATTCTCTCCTGCCAGCTGCATCCGAAACAATTGTCATCTAACAACTATCTCGATTATGTCTCTGTACAGCTCTAACTTGTCCCGAGTAACCACATTTGCTAACATGTTAGTTGGATTCTCATATGTTTGGATCTTCACTAGTCTCAACAGTTGTTGATCCATCACATCCCGTATCCAGTGATAGCGAATATCGATGTGCTTCATCCGGGAATGATACATTGAGTTCTTGCTCAAGTCTAGAGCACTCTGACTGTCACAATGTATCTTGTATTCTGTCTGCTTGATCCATAATTCTTGGAGAAAATATTTAACCACAATATTTAATTTCATTCTTCCACTGCTGTAATATACTCAGCTTCTGTTGTGGATAATATAATACACCTCTACAATCTTGACTTCCATGACACAGCTCCCCCTGCAAAAGTGTAGAGAAAACCTGATGTATAGTTTTTACCATCAAGATCTTCTGTCATATATGAATTTGTATAGCCTTCCGAGATTGGATCAGTTCCCCGTATCACAAACATAACTTTGATGTACCCTTGAGGTGCCTGAGAATCCATTTGACTGCCTCTCAGTTTTGTTTTCATGAGTTAGAGAGAAAACAACTCACTACATTCACTGCGTGAGCAATATCTGACCTGGTACATATCATAGCATACATTAGGCTTCCAACTACTGGAGAATATGATATTGATGACATCTTCTCTATCTCTTTCTTGGATGAGGGGCATAAACTCTTGCTCAGTTTGAAATGGTGCGCTAACGGAACGCTGACCGGTTTAACTTTCTGTATATCGAATCTCCTGATTATCCGTTTAATATAACTCTCATATGAAAGCCATAACTTTTTGTTCTGTCTGTTACGAACTATTTCCATTTTCAAAATCTGTTGAGCTGGGCCTAAGTCTTTCATGTCGAAAGGCTTAGAGAGTTCATTCTTCAGCTGGCTGATCTTCGCTGCATCTTGTCCAATGATGAATATATCGTATACATATAGTATAAGAGCAAAGAAATTTCCATCCGAAAATCTTTGAATGTAAACATATTGTTCCGCTGCAGTTCTTTTGTAGCCTTGACTCACCATGACCGAGTCAAACTTCTTGTACCACTATCTTGGTGCTTGCTTGAAGCCATACAAGCTCTTTTTCAGCTTGCAAATAAGATTCTCTTTTCCTGAAATCTTGAAACCTTCTGGCTGCTCCTTGTAGATTTCTTCATTTAGATCACCATGAAGAAATGATGTCTTAACATCCATCTGTTCAAGCTCTAAGTTCAAACTGGCTACCAATCCTAGGATAACTTGGATTGAAGCCATTTTTACAACTGATGAAAAAATTTCATCAAAGTCGATTCCATTTTCATGTAGGAATCCTTTGACTACTAACCGGGCTTTGTGTTTCACCATATTTCCGCTACCATCTTTCTTTAGCTTGAACACCCATTTATTCTTCAGTGCCTTCATAACTTACGGGAGCTTGACTATCTCATAAGTGTGATTTTTCTGTAGAGATTTCATTTCATCATGTATTGCGTGTAGCCATTTTCCTTTGTCCTTATGAGATACAACTTATTTGAAACTTTTTGGCTCCTCATCGTCAGTAAGCAGAATATAGTCAGATCCTGAGTATCTGTTTGATGGAATCCGGCCTCGTTCAGATCTTCGTACCAGAGGTTTACTGGTTTCTGGAGGTCTATCGTCATCCATATTTGTGGATGATTTTGTAGCCTCTGATAGAGCGGGTTGTAGCTCCCCCTGCTCAACATCATATTCCCCCTCTAGTTTTGCTTCTGACATATCATGCACCCCATCATTATCTGTGGCCACTCGCGTTGGTGCTGAGGTTGTGTATAGATTTGAATTGATTTTGTCTGCACTGAAATTAGAAAACATCTTGGACTTTTCAATGTCTTCTATAGTCTGGTCTTCAAGAAACACTACATCTCTACTTCTGATGACCTTCTTTTCCTTCGAGTCCCATAACTTGTATCCAAATTCATAGTTCCATAACCTATGAAGATGCATGGTGTAGTCCTTGCATAGAGCTTCTGCCTGAGCTCCTTGAATACGTGTGCAAAAGCTAAACAACCGAATGTTCTAAGGTGAGAATATGAGAGATTCTTACCAGACCACACTTTCTCCGGAATCTCAAAATTTAACGGTACAAATGGTGATATGTTGATCATGTAGCAGACGACACGAACAACTTCTCCCCAGAATGGCTTTGGCAGCTTAGTCATGCTGATCATGCTTATGACTTTCTCCATAATGATGCGATTCATTCTTTCAACAATACCATTATGTTGTGGAGTGCGTGGAATAGTCCTTTCATGTCGAATGTCGTGACTTCCGCAATATGCATAGAACTCTCTGGATGTGCATTCACCTATATTATATGTGTGGAGACACTTCAGTTTCTTCCATGTTTCACTCTCTACCATGGCATGGAACAGTTTGAAATAATCCAGGAACTGATCCTTTATTTTCATAAAATACACCCACACTTTCCGAGAAGCATCGTCAATGAAAGTCAAAAAGTATTTGTTACCACCTAGTGAATTAACCTCCAAGAGACCGCAAACATCAGAGTTTACCAGACTGAGCAACTCTGATCTTCTCGTAGAAGATAATTTAAAGGAGACTATATGTTACTTACCGAATATACAATGATTACAATGATCTAGAGCAGCATTATTGGAGACAGTGATTAGATCCTTCTTTGTCAAGGTAGACAACCATTTCTCACTCATGTGACCGAGTCTCTAGTACCACAGATTTTGAGAAGCCTCATGTTCAGCTACATTTAGGCTTTCTGCACATATATTCATATGAGTATTATATAAAGTGCCACAAATATGACCTCGGGCAACGACCATGACACATTTTATCATTTTCCATGTGTCATTGCTAAAATGGCTAGCATAGCCATGTTTGTCAAAGGCTACCCCCGAGAGTAGATTGAGCCGAAGTTCTGGAACATGTCTCACATTCTTCAAGGTTATTGTATACCCTGCATTTGTCCGCATTTGAATATCACAAATTCCCATTATCTTAGAGGAACTAATATTTCTCATATTCACTGCTCCAAAATCTCATGCTTTGTATATTGTGAAGAAATATCTGTGAGGGGTGACGTGGTAGGATGCTGCAGTATCTACCACCCACTCAAAATCTTGAGTTGCGGTGTGAAGACATGTTGGAAATTCTTCAAATCTTCAAATATATTTGTTTGGATGGAGGAGAGACATGTCCCTTGGATGGTACCCCATGGGGACATGTCCTCCAATTGTGTGTAAAGTGATCATATGCGCCAAAGGGTGCATATGAGGGCTATAACCCTTTGGAGGGTTGCACCCCAACCCTAAGGGTGCCTTTGAGGCATCATTTCATACTTATAAAAGGAAGCTTTATGTTCCTTTTAACACATAGAAAAGAAATATGAATTTCATCCAAAGAGAAGAGAGTCTCATATTGTGTCTTGAGTCTGGGAGATTTCCACCATATTCCAAGTTCAAGATCTTGTTAAGGTGTGCCCCTTGAACAAGAGGAATCCAGGTTATCCTGGGAGAACGTTAGCCACAAATCCGTAGAGTACCGAGACGGGGCTGATAAGTTCTTAAGGATAGAGATTAATCTCGATCCGGACTACTGGTTTTCAACTTTATATCAAGGTTTTTCTTATTCTCAAGTTTTAAGGTTTTCTAGGGTTTATGCATATTAGATCCAATTTTCTGGTTTGATTTGTTTGTTTGCATGTTATTTACTGTTTCAAGACACTATATTTACAACAATCTTAAGAACTAATCAACTAGTGTTGTTAAATAGTAAATCGCATGCGTAGTTAAGAAATTTTCTGGAAAAAAATACAGATTGTGCATGAAAAACCCGTAGGGCGTTCGAACGCCCGACGCACGCGAAGGCAAAAATCTGAAAATTCGTAAGAACGTTCGAACGCGTCTTCAAACGCAACTCGAACACAAGCCTTCTGCCTAAGAACGTTCGAACGCGTATTCAAACGCAAATCGAATGCAGACCTTCTGATTTAGTTCGTTCAAACGCGTCCTAAACGCAACTCGAACGCAAACTCTCTGGAATCATTCCGTTCGAACGCGTTCTCGAACGCTATACGAACCTGAACTCTTTGGAAACATTCCGTTCGAACGCATTATCAAACGCTACACGAACGTGAACTCTCTGGAACACTTCGTTCGAACGCGTTATCAAACGTAACACGAACGTACACACACTGGACAGTCTCGTTCGAACGTAGATACGAACGCGACACTAACGAAATAGTCCTGGAATTGTTATAAACTGCAAAGACTTATATTAATATTAACTTAGTTAATCATATACTGAATCACTATAATCTTGGAAGTATAGATTTAAGTTATTATTAGGTTGTACAATTATCACAAGCATACACTTAGTGATAAAGTTGAAAAATTTATTGTGTATTGCATACTTGGTTGAGAATTTAAAGTGTAATTTTACACAAGTAATTCCATCCAATCTTGATTGACACTTACACATATATCTACACATATCGTATACAGTTTGTGCTATTGAATAAGTGTAATACTGGGTTTGAATTGCTAAAATATCTTATTGAAAAATGTTTAAAGAATATTCTGTCAAAAAGGCAATAAGAGCCTAAGTGGTCAGGGATTTAAGTGGTTACTTCGGACCCCCCTCGTCCTCTGGGAATATTCGTTTATTCATTTTTCTAAAGAATCTTTAGTTGAAATTCAAGGACTTGTGTTTATTGGAACCACCACCGTCCAATAGAACAACAAGTGGTTACTTAGTATATCTCTTTGAACAAGATCATTTGTTGATCGTTTTGCAATTTGTCTTTTGTAGACCTATTGACCCCTATTATTTTTCCAAACGGAAACATCATAGTACCGGTCTCTCATGGAGAAAATCCGGAGAAGTTTGGTGGGGCAAACTTCAAACAGTGGCAGAGCAAAATGCTGTTCTACCTAACAACTCTGTAGTTGACTAAGTACCTCAAAGATCCTCCGGGTCCTGTGGAGGGTGAATCAGAGACAGCCAAGGAACTGCGAAAAGAGACATGGTCGTCTGGCGACTTCATATGCAAGAACTACATTATGGGTGGTCTTGATAATACCATGTACATTGTGTACTAAAGCATGTCTTCTGCGAAGATTCTCTAGGAATCTCTTAAGAAGAAATACAAAATCGAGGACGCCGGACAAAAGAAATTTGTCGTGGGTAGAATGATGTCTCAGTTGGGTGAACTGCAATTGATCATTCATGAAATACTGAATGAAGGAATGAAATTCTGTGAGACGTTTCAAGTTGCCACCATAATTGAAAAGTTGCCTCCATCATGGAAGGACTTCAGGAGCTATCTGAAACACAAAATAAGCAGATAAGCCTTGAAGACCTTGGAGTTCGATTGAGAATCGAACATGATAACATGATATCCGAGAAGGCCAGCTACAAGACTATGGAGTCTAAGGCAAACATCATTGATGGTGTAAAGGGTATCAAGAAGAGAAACAGTGGAGCCGATTCTTCCCAAGCGAACAAGAAGTTCAAGGGGAAGTGCTACAACTGTGAAAAGAGCGGTCATATGACAAATGACTGCAGAAATAGAAAGTCTCAGGACAAGGGCAAGAAAAATGAGGCATATGTCACTGACGATGAGCAGTTAACTGATGAGATTTCAGAAATGAACCTCTCATCAGTGGTAACTGAAGCCAACTTGGTTGGGAATCCGAGAGAATGGTGGGTAGACACTGGGCTACTCATCATATCTGTGTAGATACCAAGATGCTTTCCTCGTATCAGAAGGTCGATGGCGGTGATCATTTGACAATGGGAAACTCGTCTACCTCTAAAATGGTTAGACAAGGCACAATGGTTCGGAAAATGATATTTGGAACAGAGCTTACATATAAGAATGTTTGCATGCTCCAGATATTCGGAAGAACTAGGTCTCGGGTTTGTATTTGTTTCTGACAAGATTATATTGACAAAAAATGATGTCTATGTAGGAAAATGATACCTCGCTGAGGGTCTTTTCAATGACTGTCAATTGTGCTATTAATAAAGCTGAAACTTCTGCTTATATTATTGAGTCACAAAATGTATGGCATGGGAGGTTAAGACATGTTAATTATGATACAATGCGTACATTAATTAACATGGACCTTATACCTAAATTTGCATTGATAGTCAACATAAAGTGTGAGGCATGTGTTGAAGCAAAAATACATAGAACATCATAGAAAAAACTTCTGAACCCTTGGAACTTGTACACACTGACGTGTGTGACATGAATATTGTGCAAACAAGAGACGATAAAAAGTACTTTGTCATTTTTATCGATGAAAGCACAAGATTCTGTTAAGTGTATTTGCTGAGGAGTAAAGCTGAAGCTATTGAGAGCTTTATACACTGAGAACGAAGTTGCAAATCAACTTGGCAATGAAATCAAAAGAATCAGGAGTGATAGATGTGGTGAATATGTTTCATCATTCTGTAAATATTGTTATGTGCACGGAATTATTCACGAATCCCATGCTCCTTATTCTCCTCAACAAATGGGATTGTTGAGTGCAAAAACCGAATGTTGAAGGAAATGATGAATGCCATGTTGACTTGTTCTGGTTTACCTCAGAACTTGTGGGGGGAAAGCCCTACTTTCCGCGAACTACGTTCTGAACAAGCTTCCTCACAGGAGATTAGACAAGACACCATATGAGTTGTGGAAAGGTTATGTACCTTCCTACAAATATCTGAAAATGTGGGGGTGTCTTGCCAATTGCCAAGGTGATGGTTCATAAACCTAAGAAGGTGGAATAAGACCCAAAACTGTTGGCTGTATATTCATCGGATATGCTTGCAACAGTAGTGCGTATCGATTCTTGGTACACAAGTATGAGATTCCTGACATCAATTTAAATTTGATGATTGAGTCAAGGAATGCAATATTTTTTGAAGAGACATTTCCTTGTAAGGAAAGACAAAGAAGAGAGTCTCTCAAAAGATCTGTTGATACTGTCAAGGACAATGAATAGTGATCAGGTTGACCAAGAGTCAAATCCGATTTTCTGACATATTAGTTAGAAAATGAGCCTCAAAGCTATAAAGAAACAATGTCTTCTCCGGAGGCACCTCTGTGGAAAGAGGCTATTAACAGTGAGATTGATTCAATCCTATAGAACCATACTTGGGAGTTGGTTGATCTTCCTCCAGGTTGTAAGCCACTGGGCTACAAATGGATATTCAAATGAAAGATGAAAACGGATGGATCAATAGATGAGTATAAGGCAAGGCTTGTCGTAAAAGGTTATAGAAAAAATAAAGCCTTGTTTACTTTGACACATATTCACCAGTGATTCGTATCACATCGATAGGAATGCTCATAGCCATAACAACTATATTTGGTCTTGAAATACATCAAAATGATGTAAAGACGTCATTCTTGAGTGGTGAATTGGATGAAGAGATTTACATGGAACAACCAGAATGTTTTAATATTCCTGGATAAGAAGAGAATGTGTGCAAACTTGTAAAATCCTTGTACGGATTAAAACAAGCACCTAGACAATAACATGAGAAAAATTGACAAAAAGATGATGTCAAGTGGGTTTAAAACCGATGAGTGTGATAAGTGTATGTACATCAAATCAACTCAAAAATGATATGTCATTGTATGTCTCTATGTAGACGATATGCTGATAATTGGTAATAATCATGAGTTGATTCAGTCTACCAAGAAAATATTATCCAGTAAATTTGATATGAAAGATTTGGGAGTAGCTAACCTAACTTTTCATCTATCAAAGAATACTGGCTTAAGCGTATCGCAATTAGAGTATTCAAGGATAATCATAAGTCTGATGTATCTCACGATTTGCACACGAACCGATATCGCTCAAGCTGTGAACCGGATTAGTAGATATACAAGCAATCCAGGACATAACCACTGGAAAGCCATAGTAAAGAGTTTTGAGGTATGAGAAACTTCAAAATATGGGCTACATTACGAGAGATATCCTGCTGTTCTAGAAGGATACATCGATGCTGACTGGATATCTGATACAGTGGATTCCAAATCTACGAGTGGATTTGTTTTCACACTTGGTAATGCAGCCGTGTCATGGAAATCCTCGAGGCAAACATGAGTTGTCTGGTATACTATGGAATTAGAGTTCATAGCGTTAGATAAAATAGCGGAAGAAGCGAAATGGCTTTGAAACTTCCTGGAGGATATTCCTAGTTGGCCCAAACCGGTGCCAGCGATGAGCATACATTGTAACAGCCATTGGGAGAGCCCAAAATACAATGTATAATGGTAAGTCTCGACACATACGTCGGAGACATAATACTATAGGTCAACTGCTCTCAAGTGGCATAATATCGATCGATTATGTTGAGTCGAAGGAAACCTAGCGGATCCACTAACTAAAGGTTTACCTCGAGAGCAAGTTGAGAAGTCATCGAGGGGAATGGGCTTGAAGCCTATAATCTAAGAATTGTCACTGTGGAAACCCAACCTAGCTAACTGGAGATCCCAAGATCTAGGTTCAAAATGGACAACTGAAACTTTGTGCAATTCAAAACAAGCACTGGTGAGTTTTGTACTCTTTCACATTTCGATAATGACGCTGAGTGCTGTCTGTCATTGGTTAGGATAAGCTAAGGCTTTTAATGATCACTATATTAGGAGATGAGTCATAATTTGGGTAAAGACAGATTACCTCTTGATGGTAGATCACTATTTCAAGTAAGAAGTGAGGCCGCTTCCATGGGAACTTTTAAAGGCGGGTTACCCTAAAGTACTTGATGAATCTGGGACCGTTGTTCAGGGCCGAAATGAACACAACCGTAGAATGGGAAATGGTTAAAGTAAAGCTGTGTGTTGGCAGTTGTCTTGGTTTACACCAACGACAGAACAGTTTAAGACTATGGGTCACTGGTTTGCCAAGTAAATCCGATTGTCATTCACTAGGAAAGGTTCAAGGCGAAAGCTACCTATTTCGATGCAGCTTTAGTTCACGGAAACTCTCTCAAGTGTCTGCATGAATATTTGAAGAATTGTGGGAGATTGTTGGAAATTCTTCAAATCTTCAAATATATTTGTTTGGATGGAAGAGGGACATGTCCATTGGATGGTACCCATGGGGACATGTCCTCTAATTGTGTGTAAAGTGATCCTGTACACCAAGGGGTGCATAGGGGGGGTATAACCCTTTGGAGGGTTGCACCTCAACCCTAAGGATGCCTTTGAGGCATCATTCCATACTTATAAAAGGAAGCTTTATGTTCCTTTTAACACATAGAAAAGAAATTTGAATTTCATCCAAAGAGAAAAGAGTCTCATATTGTGTCTTGAGTCTGAGAGATTTCCACCATATTCCAAGTTCAAGATCTTGTTAAGGTGTGCCCTTGAACAAGAGGAATCCGAGTTATCCTGGGAGAACGTTAGCCACAAATATGTAGAGCACCGAGACGAGGCTGATAAGTTCTTAAGGACAGAGATTAATCTCGATCCGGACTACGGGTTTTCAACTTTGTATCAAAGTTTTTCTTATTCTCAAGTTTTAAGGTTTTCTAGGGTTTATGCATATTAGATCCAATTTTCTGGTTTGATTTGTTTGTTTGCATGTTATTTACTGTTTCAAGACACTATATTTACAACAAGACATGCTTCTTTCTGGATGGAGCAAATAACTACATCTCCCGAGGTAACTACTAGTGTCTCTGCATCGTTGTTCTTCGGCTGGGAATTGTCTTGACCGTGCTCTCATTGCAGCTTTCAGCAATTATTCTTTAAGTGGCCTTTTATGCCACAATGGTAGCACTTGTAAGTAGGTTTTCTTTCATTTATAGATTTACCTCTACTTTTGATTCAACCTCTCTCTACCTCAATTTTTATCTTGTTGTCTTCCTCGATTCTCCATATATATAGTAAAATACATGACTCAAAAGTCAACAAAATAATAAGTGCACCTAAAGTTATTTTGTAAGCTTCCACCATTTTCAACACTCCACCTAAAACTATTTGAAATAATGCAATTATGATGGTGGTCCATGCATGAATGTAGCTGGATACTAGAAGGATCCACTCTTGTCAAAAACCATTCAATTAGGATGTGGAAATGAATATAAGTTTCAATATTTAAAAGTAAACTCGGCGGATTATAATAACCAAACTAATCTAAACAATATCTAACATATTTCTAATTTTAAATTTCAGTAGATTTGAGATTTGTATTATTTTATCATGTTTCAGTCAAAATAGGTGTGACAAACGACTTATAATTTGATTTTCAAGTCTTAGGTTCGAATCCAAATTTTCAAAGGGTGTATTTTATTCTAAGAGTTTGGGACAACCAGAATTTCACATGCTCTACTTAAATGTTTCAAAAAAAAAAAGAACGAATATTTGATTGACGGCAAGTGTTGAAATATATTATAATAGTGTTATACAAGCAAAAATTATAAAAAGTGGATCGATTCAAATCAAAATAAGGCAAAGGACATGAAGATTCCTCTTTTTTTTCCCCAATTAGAAGGACTTTATTGATGTATTATTTTTATGTAAGCTTCTGTTCTTCTGTATGCTCCTCCACTAGGATTTCCTTTCAGTTAACGTCAACAGGATGGAGTGCCCCATGTGTGAAATTACTTTAAAGCCTATAAATAATCACATTTTTGGCATTACCTTTCTGCAGAGCTCATCAAAGGATTTCTTTATCTGATTTTCAATTCAACTTTAATTCCTTAGTCTATTAGCTTAATTATAGTTACCTTATATACATACATACATACACATATATATATATATACACACACACCCACCCCCAACTAGCATGCACGCGGTTCGATTACGGTTTAAAACCATATTTGAACCCTACGGTTGGAGGTTCGGCATTGGTCGAATCACAACCAAACCTTAAACCGGCTGAACCGTACAGTTCGGTTTAAGGTTTGATCGGTTGCGGTTTTGGCAAAAACTGAACCGCAACCGAACCTTAAATCGATCGAACCGTGTTGTTCAGTTCGGTTAAGATTGGAAACCGTTTTTTATAATAAATTAAATTAAATTATTATAAAAAAAAATAAAGATTTACTAAATCGTAATAAATTAATTTAAATTGTTATAAAAATAAAAAAAAAATTAAAGATTTACTAAAGAGTAAGACTAAAAGTAGACATTGATAATTTATTTATTGTTTTGAAAAAAAGAGCTTGCATTTACATAAATTGCCTACGTATCATCTTGTGACATAGAAGAATCAAAGTTCACGTAGTTCTGTTATATTTTATTTTTAATAATTTACCACATTAACATTTTATTCACCGTCATTCGGGGAAGGCAGTCCGATTCTTGAGCCTTCGATTCCAATTGTGTCAGTGTTATCACACAAATCTTCAAAAGTTTCCCGCTGATGCTCTTGTTCATGACGTTCCGTCCTACACCAATCGTCAAGACATTTTGGAGCTTCTAACGACTCCGATTTCAACCTTGATCTTCAGTCATCAAGAATATTTCCGCTCATACTAAATGTTTGCTCTATAGATACAGTTGAGACCAGTGTCACTAATACATCATTTGCAATCACGACGAGGACTGGAAACAATCCTTAATATTTTTGCCACCAATCAAGAATAAGAAATTACTCACCTACAAAAATATTCTGGGAAACTCGAAATTTATCTTTCGATATGTATTAATTTCTGAATTAGTAGTGGTGGTATTAGTGGACTTTGATTTTTTACTTCATTACATTAACCAACTTCTACCAGTATGAAGCTTAGATTGTTCAGTTGGTGCATCCATGGATTGTATAGTATCAGTTATTTGAATATTATATCTACTAACATAATCATTATATAAATCAAGTAAAGTTCTCATAACATTATCAATAATTGAAGAAACAATCACAGTTCTTTCACCTAATAAAGCCTAATAATTTTGTAAAATATTTTCCAAATCTTCAATTTTAAACCTTGGATCCAAACAAAAGCAATAAGATAAAGTAATGGTATGTCTCTGTAATAATTAAGTCATTTTTTCTTCATTGATACAACATATTTTTTAATTACATTTGAAGGATCGTCAAAAACATTGTTAGGATTATCAAATTCGTTGTTATGATAATAAAAATTATTGTTAGGATCATAAAAAATATCATCAAATTCGTTGCTATTATTAGGTTCGACAAATACCTCAAATAATGTCAAGACTTGTAAGGAAAAAAATATTTGAAGTTGGATAATAAACACCACTTAAAATATTCGTAGCATCATTTACAACTTTTAAAATCTTTAAAATTTTTGAACAAACTTTCAATGATTGTGATATAAACTTACATCATATTAATAGTGAGCAACAAATGAACATAATAAATCTTTATATTCAAAACCTTCATTTAGTAAAAAAATAAGTAGAATTCCAATGAGTTGGAACGTCACAGCCAAATTTTTTCGGCCTAACACAATTTTGCTTACAAAAAGAACATCATTCTCTTCTAATTTTATAATACGACAAAATTTAATTAATTGCTTATTTTTCTTTTACATGTCATCCTAATAAGTTTACATGCAGCACGATTTAAATTTTCATGTATTAAATCATTAAAATATATTTTTTCACCAAAAGTACAAGCTAAATGTTTCATGACAATAAATTTAGTTAGATTATCTTTTCATTGAGATTCATTATATTTAAATAATTTAGTTAAATAATTAGAACCTGGACCGGAAGCAGAAAACTTTGTCATTTGTGTTTGTATTGTATCAATCTCAAACTCAGCTTTATGAGTACTCCGCATATGATCCATCATAGTTTCATACCCACTGATGTGTTTGTAAATTTTTCCACAATGACATCATTCAAGACTAGAGTGAAATATTTTATCAACATTTCAGAACCTCGATTTCTCACTTGAATGCGTGAAGTCGTTTCATCGGTGGTATGTTGCGTGGTATCCCCAACCTCATGAATATTAGTGTTGTGTGATGAGCTTGCCATTATAATGAAGAGATTGAGATAATAAGAGAATAAATTGATTGAATATATGAGATTTAAGAAATTGAGAGAATGAGAAAAGAATAAATGATTTTGTGATTTTGAAAAATGAGTTAAAGGGTTATTTATAGTGTTTTTTAATTTTTTAAGATGCTTAAAATGTCCCCAAAATATAGTTGTTGGGATATGTAAATTAGACATTTTAAACTTTTATTATTATTAAAAAAAATATTATCCTTAAGGCTAACTGTTGAAACCGTTAACCGTAACGGCTAACGATTTCAACTATTAAGGTTCGAACCGTAACCGTTATGGTTCGAACCAGAACCGTAACCGTTACGGTTCGAACCGGTCCAACCGTCCAAACTGACGGTTGAAAATTACCTCAACATTAACTGAACCGGACTCGACCTGTTCAGTTATCTCGGTTTACGGTTGGTCAACGATTCGGTTGCGATTTTGAACCGCAACCGTGTGCATGTCTATACCCAACCAAACCCCATATTTGTTTCATTTTCCCCCAAATAAACCCATGTTTTTCTACTCCCCTCAAACATCTTCCCATTTTTCTCCTTTAAACAGCCTCATTCCTCTTAATATCTTTCAATTACCCTTGTTTTAACCCCTATTTTTAGACCCTCCAACACTCCCGTTGCCTTTGTTTTCGCCTTTTATGTTCCCTTTTATACTTTTATTTTTCATGTTATTTCATTTTATGCTTCTTGTATTTGCCAATCTTTTGATTCAGATCTCCACTCTTATGTAGTGGTTATTTTATACAACTAGTTTCTATATATTGGTTTTTGTGTTTTTGGGTTTACTCCCATTGTGTAGGTATTTGGGGCTTTACAACAACAAAATAGAAAATTTACATGACTTCAGCGGATAGCTCTGAAAGTGTAAGAGATGTTTTTTTTTTTATAGATTTATTACTGTTTGTTTTGTAATTTTTTATTCGATTGTTGTAATGATCTTGTATTTTACTTTGTGCACCGTCGAGAGGTTGAAAAATCAAGTTGAATCCGTAATTCTTCTAGGGTCTTATTAAAATTAGGTGTGAATATGATTTTTTGACTAATTATGAGATTACATAGTGCATATAGAGTTTTATGTTGTCAGGCTTAACTTGACTAGGCTTGAGGCTTGAGTTTTTTTTCCTAAATATTATATTTGATCTGATATGATCTTATATTTACATCCTATGTGGTGTTTTATTATGAATGAATTTCATATTTTCAAAAAAAAAAAAAAGGCTTTGGATAAAATAATGTTATTTTTATTTGAGAATGAGAACACGAAATGGTAATGATTCTAAATAAGATATGAGAATAGAAAGATGAGTCGACCTCATGAATTTAGTAATTGGGATTGGAAGTCTAAAATCTCATTATTATCTTTTCAAAAGAGAATTTCATTCCCAAAAATAAATTGGTAATTATAATTTTATACCTAAATAATATTTTATATTATATTTTTAGTCATGAAAAAATAATAATTAATAATAAATCAATATACTGATTAATAAGTAATAAATAAATAATAATAATAATTAATTAATAAAATAATAATATTAATCGTTAAATAATAAATTAATATGTTATTTTAACTAAAAATATTTTTTGTAGTTTGTTAACAATTCATTCTAATTATTAGATAAAGTAAACGTATTAATAAAAATACTACTTAGATTCCGATTCATTCAATTGAATAAACAATTTTTTTTTAGATTTCGATTGGGACGGCGATACGTAATGCCCCAAAGTCATGGATTTGCACTTTTGGCTCTAGTTAGGCGTATGGGGGGACGTCGATACGTAACGCCCCTCATACGTCAAGTTTTTCAGAAAAAGATCAATTTTCAGATATCAGTTTTTCAGAAACATTTTCAGATTTCAGAAGTAGTTTTCAGATACAGTTTTCAGGAAAGGTTTTTAGAAAAGAGTGTTTTCAGAAAACAACAGTTTTATAAGAAAAGTTCAGGAAAGATAAGTTTTACGGAGAAAATTCAGATGAGATTTTCAGAAGAGAGTTTTCATACAAGTTATTTTTGAATTGTGGTTTTAGAATCAACTATTTTCATTTTAGTATTTTAGTTTTTATTTTTAAACCGTCCACTCACTTAGATCGTACAACGATCTAACCTCTCACTCCCAATTTTCTAGTTTTGCAGGTGTTCTTGGAGAACGAGCGGGAAGACGGATACTGATGCAGTCACTAGGGTTTGGAGTCCACCAATCCAAGTCAAGAGTTAGAGTCCAGTTGGAGTCAGTCAGAGTCAAATAAAATTCTTGTATTAGTAGTTGAGTTATGTATAGTCATTGTAAAAAAAAAGTGTTTATTGTATACAATTATTATTATTAATGAACTTGTTTTCCATGTTGTCAAGTTTGGATATTGGTTCCATAAACAAGAATTTGACTGAGAAAAGAGAAATAATGTAGTTTATAGTTAGAAGGGTAGAGGCTTAGGGGAATAGTATGGCCTATTCCCTGTCGGTAGCATCTTCCAGATCGAGGATGTTACACGCACGTGATGACGCGTGTCGGGAGCTGAATAATTGAGGCGCGCCGCGACGCAGAGACGTGTGCGCGTCGTGACGCGTGAACAATAAATTTCTATTTTTGCAATTTTTGTATGTTTTTCGTCGTTTTAGCCCCAAGTTGATTCCATTGAGTCCTAAAATTTTATTTATCTGCAAAACACACAAAAACACATCAAAACGTTCATAAAACTCGAGAAACTAAATAAAATATTAGGTCAAAGGGGAGGTAAATATTGATATATTTTATGCTCATCACTTCATTTCAGATCTATACACTTAGTCCACACCAAACATTTTGTATGTTGAGAAATGAGTTATTCATCCTGCAAAAATAGGAAACAAAAATCAACATAAAAGTTGGACAAACTACCACTACAGAGAGTGTATCTATAACATCAAAAGAGAACAAAAACAAACAAATAAGAACCCCATAAACACGCCTCAGTTATTGCACCAATTGCATTATAATTTGTTAGACCCGGCTACCGAACCGGAACCGAACCGAATGATTTCCGGTTCCACAAGTGTGGAACCAGAACCAGACCAGATAATTCCGATTCGATTTCGGTTCCACACTTATGTGGAATTGGAATCGAAATCGGAATCGAATCGGTCTGTTCCGGTTGGAATCAAATTTTAATAAATATTTTTAAAAAAAAATGAGATATAAATTTTATTTAAAATTATGAATTTATATTACAGTAAGATTAAATTAAAAATAAAATTCTTAACTACATAAAATTAAAAATAAAATTATTAAATTAAAGAACTTGAACTTAAATTTTTAAAAAATTAAGTTGCATACGTATCCTCATGGGGTGAGAGGAATCAAAGCTCACGTAGTTCCATTACAATGTTAAGATAGTTTCCTATTGAAATTTACAATTATTTACTTGTTCATCAATCATCATTATCAGTTATTGTTGGTCCTTCAGCTCCCGTTCCGCTTTCACTTGCAGATGTATTGTCGAACAAGTCTTCAAAGTCATCGGTGGCATCTTTTTGTTGCCTCAGATCAGCTCGGGTCCAATTATTCACACATGTTGTTGCTTCTAAAGTGCTTGGATGTAAACAAGACCGTCTCGCTTCCAATATATTTCCTCCCATGCTGAAAGCTTGCTCAACCGCAACGGTGGAAACATGTGCTGCCAGCAACTCTTTAGCAATAATTGATAATACATGATATATATTTTGATGTCGGTTCTACCAGTCATGGATTTGAAAATTTTTACTCACTAAACTTTCAGTAGGAAACTCAAAATTAGTAGATAAATAATTATATAATTCCGGGTTGTTAGTCGTGTTATCCCTATATTTTTTATTTCGTTGTGATAACCAACGATTACCCACGCTAAGTCTTGTTTGTATTACGGGTTCACTACTACTAGATTGTTCTACTGATTGAAAGTTATATCTTCTAACATAATCATTAAATAATTCTATTAAATCAAATTTTATTTTAGCTATTATTATTGTAATATCAATTTCATCTATTATTTCTAAATATCCATAGTAAGCTTGTAATGCACTATTCAAATCTTCTAATTTAAATATAGGATAAAAAACCGCGACAATAAGATAAAGTAATGAAATATCTCTAAAATAATTCAACCATTTTCGTTTCATAACAACAATAGTTTCAAGCAAAACAATATCGTTAGGATCATAACTTTCAACATGCTCATATAGAGTACCAACAATATTCAAACTTTCAACAAAAAATAAATGTGTTGTAGGATATTAAACTCTGCTAAAAACATTTGTAACATCATTAAAATTTTTTAAAATTTCTAATTTTTTTCACAAATAGCCCATTGAGTAGGAAAAAATGTGATATGTTGAGAAAAAAATTACATAATGCATCTTTGTATTGGAAATCTTGACATAAAAGAAAATAAGTTGAACTCCAACGTGTTGGAACATCTCGTGAAAATTTTATCGCTATAATATCATTTAATTTACAAAACTTGGCTCATTCTCTCATAACTTGAGAATATGACCAAATACAATTAAGTGCATTCTTAATAGGATCAATGAAAGGCGCTAAACTAGTCAGACCATCTTGAACACATAAATTAAGGATATAGCATGTATAACGAACATGGAAAAATTGACCCCCCAAATTTGGTTGGCATATTTCTGTTAAATCTTTAATTGATGCAGTATTTACAGATGCATTATCAAAACCAATTATTAAAATTTTACCTAACAAACCATATTCATCAAAAATTACTTTCATCATTCTATAAATATTTTGTGCAGTATGTTGTTCATCAAAAACTCTAAATGCAATAAGTCATTTTTGCATGTTCCATGATGCATCAATCCAATGACAAGTCACACCCATGTTTGAGTGTGTCCGCCAATGGTCACTCCAAATATCAGAATAAATAGAAAGACGACATTTAATATCTTTAAATATTTCATTTAAAATAATTTTACTATCTTTGTATAATTTAAAAATGTGACCAATTTTGTTATATTTTTAGTCATTCTACAAGCAGCAGGATTTAAAGCACTCTGAACATAATTAGTAAAAATAACTTTTTCAACAAAGCTTAAAGAAAGATGTGTCATACAAGTTAATTTAACAATTTCTTCTCTATTTTTAGCATACGAATATTTAAATAAATCTAAAGAACTCGTACCTCTACTAGATGATGCGTACTTGTCCATTTGAGTTTACGTTGTGTCAAGTCCGATTTCAACGACATGATGTCTTTCCAAGTGCTTGATCATATTGCTATATCCACCAGTAAATTTGTAAGAAACCCCACAATGATTGCATACTACTCTTGTACCTTCATTTTTAGTGTCGATTAAATGAAAATGAATTTTGAAAATATCAGAGGAACGAGACTTAACTTCTCTTCTCCGTGAACCGATACTAGGGTCGCTATCTTGGGTTGACATATTTGACATTGTGTTCTCAGATGAGCTTGCCATTTTTTTGTTAAAGAAATTTTAAAGAATGAGAGATTGTAGATGAGAGAATTGAGAATGAGAAAATGTAGATGAGAGAATTGAGAATGAGAGAATTGTAGAATTGAGAGAATTGAGAATTGATGTGTTGAATAAATGAAAAATGACCTATATTTATAAAGTTTTATAATTTTTTTTCATACCTAAAATGCCCATAAAATTAGTTGTTATATTAATATTATTCAGGGTAATTTAGTAATTTATAATTTTAATTTTTTTTATACATTAGGGCAGGGCTCCCTGCCGTAGCCGTTGGGCCTCCCAACGACTACTTAGCCGTTGGGAGAAACGGTTCCAATCGGAACCGTACGGTTCCGGTTGGAACTTTGGAACCGAAAGATTCCAGCGGTTCACTTTCGGTTTAGTCAGGGATGAACCCTAATCGAACCGAAATATTTCGGTTCCGATTCCAACCGATTATGTTCCGGTCCCAAACCGAAACCTTGATCCGGTCTAAATCTGTCATATTCTCTGATGACCATCGCCATCAACAACAGTGGGAGAGGCAAACTGTGAAATGAAGGGTCTGAGAATGAAGTCGCCACCACCACCATAAGTCCCGCTGTCGTCACTTTCCCGGTCACTATCCCTCTGAAACCCCTACCATTGTGCTTTTGCAAGAGAAAAATCCCAAGGAACTGTGGAGGAGGGGGCTGGCGGAGAAGAAAAGACAGAAAAAATTGTGGAAGAGAGTGTAGCTGTTGACACTATAAAATTTGTTACACTATATGCAAATAAATTTTCTTGGCTTTTTTATTGGTTAAAATAGCTTTTTTAATGTCAAAAATTATTTTCTAATTATTTTTATATTGCTTGTTTGTAAAATGAATTGAACTTTTGGATATTAAAAACTTTTTCCACCTCTATTAAGTAGGGATGAGAACGGGTGGATTTTGGTGAGGGTTTGTTTATATCAAACCCACTTATACTCACAAAATAAAAAATTAAATCCACCCATTATTTATTACGAGTTTTTTTAACATTATCAAACCCACCCACACTCAAAATATAAAATATCAAACCGGCATTGGTATCCGACAGATTTTTAATGGATTCCTAAATTTCAAACACTTAAATAATAAAATAAATTAGATCAAATTTAGTTTTAAATTAAAATAAAAATGATAAATTAATAACATTCCACTAAAAGAAACTACTTAGGAGAAATTAAGATTTAACATTAAAACAATACATTTAATATATAAGTTCATCACAAATAATTTTAATCCCAAACAAAATGACATAATCAAAAAAGCAAGCATCAGACATTGAACACTAAGTCATAACCTCAATCACATGTAACACAGATCCTAATCTTATTAATAATAATATAATAGAAAAATAAGTCTAAATAAAATAAGAGCATTATGTATTTGTTGAGTTTGTTCATTTACCAAACCCGCTCACTACCCTCCACGGATTTTGATTTGTAATTCCAAACCCACCCATTACCTACTAAAAACATTCCAAATCCTACCCATATCGGGCGGGTACCAGCGAATTTGTGGGCAAAATTGGCATCCCTACTATTAAGCATAAATTTTGGATTTTTGATAATAAATATTGTAAACTTTTTTTAATAATTAAATTACCTATAATATCCTTATTTTACATCACAATATTATTTTATTCGTTTTATTTCATAATTTTTTTAAAAAATGACTATAAAAATAATTTTATAAATTTTAATTAAAATTCTTATTCACAATCAAACAACTAATTAAAAATTTTCAATAAAACTCAATTGGAATAAGCACTATACAATACGGAACCTAGCTTGTTTCCATTTCAGAATCAAGAACATCTTCAATGTTCAAGTGCTATAGAAAGATGTATATATCCAATTTTGATTCCCTGGTCACACCAATGAGTAGTTAAATTTGAGTACATTGTTGGCTCCTTTCACTAATTTTTGTCCCCATTATTTGATTGGGAAAAAAAAAATCTACCTACTGAACATAATAATGCCATCATTGACATCATGTTGGAGGCTTTGATGGATTTTGATGAGCATATAATTGAATTAATTATTTATAAAAGAAAACCAAAATGACAATCAGTAGTAATACTTTTAAGGAATCAAGGACACATTGATTGATTCTACTGTATAATACACCGATGATGCAACAGAGGAACAGCATAAGCTAAAAGGTAAGGATTCAATGCTGAGTTCTAAATTAATTGTTAGCATATATCTAATGTAACTCTCTTATAGGTTTCACTTATTTCCTTATTGATTCAGTGTTCATTATATCCTAAAATTCTAAAGAATATTGGAGATCATACTTTTTCTTAACATTCCAATTATTATCTCAGAGAAACTTCTTAAGGGCTTTTGTCACCACTATTTAATTTTTTAGGGCTGACCAAATTTCCTTGAACAAATCTTTTGATTCTTCATTTTCATGATCCTCAGCATCAAGTGAATTTCCTGATTCTTCATCTGTAGGGTTATCCCAAATATGAAACCCTTTTAAATTCCTGTCTTTATAAGTAGCGATTTTGTATAGCACGCAAATATACATATTGTATAATTAATATAGAAAGATATTGATCCAACGAGAAAGTATTATTAATTTCAAATACCAAAGTCTTATCAACCCTAACTTTATTTAGACTAGTGATTATGAAGGAGGAATTATTAACGAAGTAAATTAAAGTAAAAGTAAAATAAATTTAAATAAGTAAAAATAGCAAGATAAGAAGAATCTAAAATTACAATTTCCCTTCAATATTTCCTTAAATTAATCTCATCTCTTTATACCTGATCAACTATGATGAATTATTAACTTAAAACACGAAATTATCTAGAAGCATCTTTCGATGGTCAAATACAAACACCCAACTTAATTCAATTACCTATATTCCTATGATAATTAATTTAAGCCAAATTCATTACGATCAAGTTTTAATTATGGCTACACATGCCCTACTTGTGTATTCCTATCCTGCACAAAAATAGATTCTATGAATACAATAACGTGTTATCAATTCCCAAGGCTAAACCAAAATTCCATTTCCAAGAACATTAGGGTTTACCAAAACTATCTTATTTTGGCCAAGCAATAGAAAGCAATAAGCACAGAGAATGATAAACAATCCACATAAAAGGTCACAAATCAATCATAAAAAGATTCAATTAACAAAATGTCATATTGGTTACATTACAATCCTAAAATAAGATTTAGTTCATGATGAAGAAGATAAACAAAATGATCATGTTCAACATATTAAGCATCAACAAAAGAATAAGAAAATAGGGATAAGGAAGACAAATCATGAAGGTTGTCAATCTTCAATTTCTGAAATATCAAATTTTCTCCTTTTGATTCTTGCTTGATCTTCTCGTTCTTGATTGTTCTTGAATGATGGCTGTATTTAGAGAGTATTTCGGCCCAAAAAGGCTTATTTGACTCCCTAAAAATGTATGTGAAGTAACGTTAGATATCACAGAAACTAAGTTTTTTATTCAGTTTTGGGGTTTCCGCATTTATGGCGAGACATAAAGGACTTTGCGATGCGCCACAAACCTTTTTCACGTCGCTGGAATAATTTTGAAGCTTGCGACACGCCACAACATTTGGCGTCGCGCTACTGATAATTCAGAATTATCAATTTCAAGCTCGATTTTTGCCAAGAAGGAATCTGATTCAGTCTTCGACGTAAACTATAAAGTTGTAGATAATTGAGTTTTCTTTCCAACGCAACTTGAATCACCTTATTTAGACATCGTATGCAAATATTATTGCTAAAATACAAATTAGAAAGTCACTGGTGCAAATCAAAAATTTCAGTTTTTTCACTGATTTTTACTCAATTCTTCATATAATGCATCTTAGACAATAAAACAATGAACAATAGTAAATTTTTTCACATTCAAGAACATAATTTAAGTACAAATCAATGATAAATACACTTGAAAAATGTATATTATAGGCACTCTACTCATCACACTCTCAAACTTGAATTATTATTTGTCCTCTGAGCAAATGAAAATAACAAAATAAATAATAATAAATTAACTAGCCACTTTTATAGGTATCACAATTCCATTTATTATACGCAACAAGCCTTGAAACCCTTAGGTGACCATAGTGGACGAGTTATAGTCTCGTGATGGCTTACAACGATGACACCCACAAACATCGTCTAAAAATACTAAATAAACAAATATAAAAAGATGCAATAAATATTACATGGTTAGATTCTCACAATAATGCCTCAAAGATCACTACTATATAAGATGCCAATGGCTCAAAGAAAACTTCAACATATTATACACAGTCGTAACTTCATTCAAAAATCAAATTTATCTCAATTAAATTCTTGCATTATGTGTGTGAATAAATTCCATCAAAGTTTATCCCGTAGACTATCATTCTTAACAGTTTTTTATCTCGTCAATTGAAATACAACAGGTCAAACTAACTTATGTATCTTAAAGTCTCTATGTCTTATCATTAAGTTAATGTATATTGACTTTAACATTTATTATTGTTCATTTGTTCTTTTTTTTTTTTTTCTTTCTTGAGCATTCACACTACCCTTTAAGGTAATATTTCTCCTCATAGTAGTTTTATACTTGTCAATGAGTAGCTTCACGCTTAAAGATTAAAGGTGGCTCTTTGATATTCTAGAATTCATATAATTTTAAAATATAGATAAATATATAGGCTAACAGTCATTTATTTAATTCAATTATCTCAATTCAATATGTCTTAATCTCAAATTTCAAGTCTAAAATAAAACAGAATTGATGTAAGTATTTGAATATGCAAAGAATTATCTCAAGACAAACTCAATTTAAGAATTTAACATTGACATCAACCAACATATATCATTTTCTAAGAGCAAATTTTTTTAAATGCAGATCAAATTTATATCATAGACATGAGATATTTTAACCAAGACACGACTCAAAAAATAAATTTAAAATAAAAACATAAATTTATATTCACTAACCCCTAAACTTAAAATAAACATTGTATTTAATGTTGAAAAATAAAAACAGAGGGGAAAGAAATAGATACTCTTCATGTTATCGACGATGATGTAGAAATTTATTTGTTGAAGAGAGATGATGATTGTTATCTTTATTGCTTTTAATCTTTATAAGTAACAAACATATCTTTTTGAATGCCTCATAATGAATATTTTGTTATGGCTGCTGCAAATTTTGAGTGTCATGATGATTGTTCTTGTTTGTTCAACTCAATAACATCATTCCATATTGAATTTATTGTTGCCTTCAAATGAAGATGGTGAATGATTGAAGGGAAATGAGTAGCCAGCGAACTTCCAAATCCTTGGATTTCATTTGTTATTTTTATTACTTTTAATCTTGCTTTTTAAAATTTGTCCTCTCACTACAAGAAAACTGTGAAATAGAGACATAAATATCCGTCGCTACTGGACCGTTAACGACGGATTAGAGACGGAAAAAATTTCGTCTCTATTTTTTTGGTCGTAAAAAAATAGCGACGGAAA